>SJYX01023478.1:514411-589295 GCA_006410675.1 Oreotragus oreotragus | reverse complement strand
GCTTCAGCATCAGTCCTTCCAATGAATATTCAGGACTGATTCCTTCAGGATGGACTGGTTGGATCTCCTTGCAGTTCAAGGGACTCTCAAGAGTCTTCTCCAACACCACAATTCAAAAGCATGAATTCTTTGGCACTCAGTTTTCTTTATAGCCCAACTCTCACATCCATACATGACTCCTGGAAAAACCATAGCCTTGACCAGATGGACCTTTGCTGGCAAAGTAATGTCTCTGCTTTTTAATATGCTGTCTAGGTTGTTCAGGAGAAATATCAATAACCTCAGATATGCAGATGACACCACCCGGCAGAAAGTGAGGAACTAAAAAGCCTCTTGATGAAAGTGAAAGAGGAGAGTGAAAAAGTTGGCTTAAAGCTCAACATTCAGAAAACTAAGATCATGGCAACCGGTCCCATCACTTCATGGAAAATAGATGGGGAAACAGTGGCTGACTTTATTTTTCTGGGCTCCAAAATCACTGTAGATGGTGATTGCAGCCATGAAATTAAAAGACTCTTACTCCCTGGAAGGAAAGTTATGACCAACCTAGGCAGCATATTGAAAAGCAGAGACATTACTTTGTCAACAAAGGTCCATCTAGTCAAGGCTATGGTTTTTCCAGTGGTCATGTGTGGATTTGAGAGTTGAGTTGGGAAAGCTGAGTGCAGAAGAATTGATGCTTTTGAACTGTGGTGTTGGAGAAGCCTCTTGAGAGTTCCTTGAACTGCAAGGAGATCCAACCAGTCCATCCTGAAGGAATCAGTCCTAAATACTCATTGGAAGGACTGATGCTGAAGCTGAAACTCCAATACTTTGGCCACCTGATGTGAGGAGCTGACTCATTTGAAAAGACCCTGATGCTGGGAAAGATTGAGGGCAGGAGGAGAAGGGGACAACAGAGGATGAGATGGTTAGATGGCATCACCGACTCGATGGACATGGGTTTGGGTGGACTCTGGGAGTTGGTGACGGACAGGGAGGCCTGGTGTGCTGTGGTTCATGGAGTGGCAAAGAGTCGGACACGACTGAGCAACTGAATTGAATTAGGTTGGTCATAACTTTCCTTTCAAGGAGCAAGCATCTTTTAATTTCATGGCTGCAGTCACCATCTGCAGTGATTTTGGAGCCCCCCAAAATAGTCTGACACTGTTTCCACTGTTTCCCCATATATTTTCCATGAAGCGATGGGACCGGGTGCCATGATGTTAGTTTTCTGAATGTTGAGCTTTAAGCCGAGTTTTTCACTCTCTTCTTTCACTTTCATCAAGAGGCTCTTTAGGTCTTCTTCACTTTCTGCCATAAGGGTGGTGTCATCTGCATATCTGAGGTCCTAGAATCAACCATTTCTCCAAGAAGCCCTGATACTTTTTATTGGAGATCGGTATTAGAAATGAAGATATAGGCACCAGGAGTGCTTGTAGCAACTAGCTGCTAGAGTGTCCTTGTTTCAAGGCCCCCTCCACTATCACAGCTAGGAAATACATGTAGGTTTACTAAACTGAATACCTACATATGGCTCTAAATATTTCTCTATCTATATCCATCTGAGATCTACAATAAACTCAACATGAGTTTATCTTGATGTTTTTAATTTGAATCCATTGTCACATGGATCATTCTAGCATTGTTGTTGTTCCTGTTCAGTCACTAATTTGTGTCTGACCCTGCGACCCCATGAACGGCAGCATGCCAGGCTTCCCTGTCCTTAACTAACTCCAGGAGTTTGTTCAAACTCATGTCCATTGTGCCAGTGATGCCAGCCAACCATCTCATCCTCTGTTACCCCCTTCTCCTCCTGCCTTCAATCTTTCCCTGAATCAGGGTATTTTCCAATGAGTCGGCTCTTGAATCACTTTTAACAATAATGCCATATTTGGTATATGGCGCTACGAAGAGTGCTAAACTGCTTACAAACACTACCTCACTTAATCCTCAAAACAATGCTATGTAAATACTACTGCCCACCTAAAACAGACGAAGTCACAGAGGTACTAAAAGATGAAGTATCTCACCTAAGTGAGTGGTAAAGTCAGTGTAAGAGCCTGCTTTGCAATTATACCCACTGGGTGACAGCTAATCACCAGGTCTACATTCACCTAAAACGAAAAAACTTCAGTTCCGAGTGATTTAAGATGCAGATGTAATTCTTAGGTCTCACCAACTACTGTTCTGCTCAAACCTTATACCTCTTCAATGCTTCCCCACCCCCCGCCCCAGGGTCCTCTCCCCATCTGTCATGCTGACTGAAGACAAGTTGCCAAGTTACGACCTGACCTGACAGCTCGAGAAAAGGGGTGCTGGGAGCGATGGCAGGGATCAGCTCCATCTGACCCCATGACTTTTCAACCTCTGGCTCACCCCTGCTGCGTATGATCTTGGGTTTTGGTGACTTGGTAGTAATTAACTCTGAACAAGCAGCTCTGCTTTCATGCAGTTAAAAAAAGAACAGTATTCTTTTTCCTTGTTAATTAAATCATCTACAAGGAAGATAAATGTGCAGCCCACACTTGTATCTTCTAAAATATCAAAGGCCTGATTAGTAAGGCTTATGTTCAACCTCAGGCTTTTTCTCTAGATTCCTGGAAGTAACAAGGACGTGAAGAAAGGCAACTCTAAAGGACTTGTTACTTGGCCATTCCTTCATTCATTCACTCTGGGTGAGCTAGAAAGAGGCAACCTGGATCAAATGCAAAATATTCCTGGGAGTTTTGCCCCAATCAAAATTAGAATTAGAAACATCAGCAGTGAGCAGACAGGAAGAAAGAGAATCCTTCAGACCAAGTTGGAAACCACTTTTTGAAAAGCCCACAGACCCCTCTAGTCCCTGTGTTCTGTTTGCAGAATTTTTCCTGACAGTTGGTGGTTTTATTTGCCAGAACCACAACAAAGAGGGTCCTTGAGCTTCCTGGAGAGTGTTTCCTCGGACCTGCGCCTCTCCGAGACCTGACAAAGGTGCCATTGTTGCTGGCTCGCTGGGCGCCTAGCACCTGAGCCAGATCAAAGGCATTTTCCAATGCCAGCATGACCACAGTCTCGCCCTCACCACATAACATTAAAGCTGATGATTAATCCCCTTGGCCCAGGAGGTCCCTTCCCACTCCCAAGTACAAAGCGGGGTGGGGGTGGGGACTTTATTTCCAGCACAACACAACCATAATAAACCAGCATTTTATGGCCCTCATTCATTGCAACCAACTGCAGCTGCCCATCAAACTTGTTAAAGTCCCAACAGATGCTTCATGTGAGCCTTTTATATCACTAGGGAAGTGTAATAAGAATCCCCACCATTTCTGAGTATCTATTATGCATGGGGGATGTATGTACATAACTCATGTTATCCAGCAACCCTTTAAGATGGGCATCCTCACCCTCAGTGTGATGGATCAAGAATCTGNACTAGGGAAGTGTAATAAGAATCCCCACCATTTCTGAGTATCTATTATGCATGGGGGATGTATGTACATAACTCATGTTATCCAGCAACCCTTTAAGATGGGCATCCTCACCCCCAGTGTGATGGATCAAGAATCTGAGGCTCAGAGAACTTTAGTAGCTCACCTCAGGTCATGGGGTCAAAACATGCATGAGCAGATGTCCAAACCTACACCTGTCTGACTGAAGCCCAAGCTCACTCTACTCTAGTACTGGCCCTTTAAAATCGTACACAGCACAGGAAGGCACCGAGGGGATGCACCTGGGATGTTGGACCTGCGTTCTCAGCTCCAGCTTAACAGTTTTGTGACCTTGGGAAAATGTCTGGTCTTTCTTAGGCTTTAGTTGCTTAATTTGTCAAATAGATGGTATACAACAAGCCAGCACTGTTTTCATGAAGACACCAGGAAATTAAGACATGGGGATGTCACAGACTCATGTTGGAACAGATTTGCTGTTGCTCATAAATCCAAACTGAGTTGGGTAAAAGTATTCAATACTTAGACTTTATAGGAGAAACCAAGTTAGATGTGTCCCTATGAAAATGGGAGATGATTTAAATAGGCTTAAAACAGTGTTCAGTGATGACAAGCTAGAGAGTATAGACTCACAGAGCGGGAGATGAGTGCTGAGCGTCCTGGTGGGCACCTCCTGCCCTCCTGCTCATGGCAGCCTTAGGCCTCTGTAGATTTCTCCCTTCAGCAACAGCCAAGCCTTACAAGAGGGCTGCTGAGGGGAAGACAGAGGCCAGGACTTTTCAAGAAGTTCCATTCAAAGGTGTGTCCACAGAAACAAGCAGAAGGAATTTTTTTTTGAGGAGGTTTAAGAAGTCCAGTGTACTGTCCCCTTAGGAAGTTGTCTCTAAGCCTGGACCCTTCCTAGGCAGGCACTGTATCCTTTCTGCCCAACACACCAGTGGTAGCAATGGGGAGCTAGTCCTGGCAAAGTGTTTACTCTCTGTGACGCACACCTCGATTCATCCTCACCAGACTATGAGACATGTACTATAACTCTCACATCTCACAGATGAGGAATCTGGGGTCCAGAGAGGTTAAATGCTGTCTAAGGGCCCATCATTAGGAAGTGGAGGAACTGGGATTGGAAATCAGTCAGGTAGCTCCACCATCTCTATGAAATGTGTGAGAACCCCTGATACCATGTCTGGTGCATACTAGATGCTCAGCATCTCAAGTTCAATCTGAATCTACAGTGAGGGGCCTTGTACCATAGTACCTGTTATCATTCTGTGTCACCAGTGGGAAGACTCATATCATGCCTATGTCCCCAGGGTTTAGCACAAAAGCAAAGGATCAGTGGATAAGTAATATATCAATATTTACTCAACCAAAGTATTACATGGTATAACAGGCTCATTGGTCCCAACAGTAACTAAACACAGTTTCTCAAGGCCCATGAGTCCCTCTACTGTGGTAGGGTATCTGCCCTGGACTGTATCCCAGATCCCCCTCTAACCCTTACTCCTGTCCCCAGGCCTTCCTCCTCCTCCCCCACGCTCCCCTCTATTTTATTCATCTGGGAAAAATCCAAGGATCGTCCATCTAACTTTAACAGAGTAATGACTTTTAAATAAAAATATGGTAGAAATGGGTACTTATCGAAATGGAATGCTTTCAGACTCAGGCATTTAAAGAAGATATAAATTTTAGGGCAGGCACTAAATTTTAACTGTAATCTTGGAGAAAGCCTTTCCACTAATTCATGGAGAAAAATTAACAGAGTGAAAATTGCTTATCAGTGTGCTTTTGAAGTCATGATATGCAGTCTAATTCTATACATCATCAGACCGCTCCCAGGGAGATGGATTTATATTGACTGAGGGAAAGCCTGGCCGCCAAGGAAAACAGACACCTCTGTGTAGAGAAGACTTGGCTACCCATTAGGGACAGATTGTCTGGGAGTGAGGCACTGCCATCTCTGGATCTGATTTCACTCCTTGCTCCTCAGCTCTCTGGCCCGGGTGATGTCAAAGGTGGGTTCATGCCTTTTTACACTTTTTACAAATCTGATCCCTGTAAAAAGATCTGGCAAATCAAAGCAAAGCTATTGGAAGGAGAGCTGTGCTTTCTGCTCAACACGGCACAGGGGACAGAAAGGGAAGTTGGTGAGGGGGCCCAGGGGCCAGCAGCTCAGATCTCCTCCCTGGCTGGGCTGCCACCCCAGAGTGCGGTGGCCCCGCCCTCACCCGCTCGGCAGACTCACACCCATGTGACAAGAAGATGTTCCACAGATGACAGCCAGCCGTGACGTCACCGGCTGTCCCTCACAGGCGAGGCCGTGCCCCTTCACATCTGCTCCAATCACTCCTGTGAGAAAACAAAACGGAATCCCCTTAAAAAAGAAAGAAAGAAAGCTAGAACACACCCAAGACACTCTTTTATTTATTTATTTTTTAACACCAAACAACGCTGAGAGGGCACTCCATGTGTAGGCCAGTCTCGACTAGAAACCAAAAGAGCGTATCAGCCTGCCAGGGGAACTGAGAGGCCTGCTCTATTTTTGCCTGTCTCTGGTCAGTGTATGGCTTCCAGGTGGCGCTAGTGGTAAAGAACCTGCCTGTCAAAGCAGGAGCTGTAACAGATCTGGGTTGGGTTCGATCTCTGGGTTGGGAAGATCCCCTGGAGGAGGGCATGGCAAACCGCTCCAGTATTCTTGTCTGAAGAATCCCATGGACAGAGGAGCCTGGAGGGCTACGATCCACAGGGTTGCAAAGAGTCGGAGCTGAACTGAAGCGACTCAGCACACACCTAGCACACACAGTGTATGGTCTCGAACACTGGAATAATAACAGTGACTCTCACTAGAATAACAGAAGCACCAGCCACCAGTGAGTTCCGGTCCCAAACTACCAGGCACTGTGCTGAACAGTTACAAGCATAGTCTCATTTTAAATGAAGCCTGTCAAGCTGATTCCATTAACACCACAGATTAGTGAGAGATTGCTCCTTCCCACCTCTAGAACTCTGCATCCACTCTGCCCTCTGCCTGAAATGCCATTCCCCAACCTCTCTGCCAGGTGAACTCCAATTCCTTCCTAACTCAAATGTTATTTCCTGGGAAGGCTTCTCTGTTCCTCCAGGAAAGATGCGGCTCCCTGGTCAAGGTTCTCACATCTTCTTGGACTTCCCTAACACACAAGACACTGGTAATTTACAGAATTACTGCACCCTATCTGTCTCTCTTGCAATCATAAAAGCCACTGGAAGCTAGTATTGCCTTGCAAACATGCTTAGACCCCCAGCACCGACCACAGTGGCTAGTACACAGTAGGAAGTGAAAGTGCCTATGCTGGGGATGTGATGATAAGATGACAGCTCTTGTCCTAGGGCTGCTCACAGTCCTGTGGGAGGGAGGCAAGGAGAAGCCTAGATGGAGCATTTAAATGCAGTGGAGCATTTTCTCCACTGCAGAGTAGAGAAAAATATGGAGGTGTCTTAAAAAACTAAAAACAGAACTATAATATGGTCCAACAAATCCCACTCCAGGGCATATATCCATAGAGAAGTACAATGTGAATGGATACAAGGCCTCTGATGTTCACTGCAGCACTGTTTACAACAGCCAAGACAAGGAAGTCACCTCAATGTCCATCAAGGATGAATGGAGAAGGAAGATAAGGTGTACTTATGTATACAGTGGAATACTCCTCAGTCACAAAAAGAAGGAAACAATGCCATTTGCAGCAACATGGATGGGCCTAGATATAAATCAGAGAAAGACAAATAACATATAATATCACTTATGTGTGGAATCTAAGAAACACACATATTCAACTTATTTACAAAACAGAAGTAGAATCGTGGATGTAGAAGACAAGCACAAGATTACCAGGGGGAAAGCAGGGATGGAGGAGGACAAACTGGGAGAATGGGGTTGATATGTTATTCAGTCACTCAGTCAGGTCAGACTCTTTGTGACGCCATGGACTGCAGCACACCAGGCTGCCCAACCCTTTATCGTCTCCCGGAGCTTGCTCACACTCACGTACATTGAGTCGGTGATGCCATCCAACCATCTCATCCTCTGCTGTCCTTTTCTTCTCCTACCTTCTGTCCTTCCCAGCATCAGGGTCTTTTCCAGTGAGTCAGTTCCTTGTATCTGGTGGTCAAACTATCAGAGCTTCAGTTTTAGCATCAGTCCTTCCAATAAATATTCAGGGTTGACTTCCTTTAGGATGGACTGGTTTGATCTCCTTGAGGTCCAAGGGACTCTCAAGAGTCTTCTCCAACACCATAGCTCAAAAGCATCAATTCTTCGGGGCTCAGCTTTCTTTATAGTCTAACTCTTATATCCATACATGACTACTGGTCCCATCACTTCATGGCAAATAGATGGGGAAACAATGTAAACAGTGACAGACATTTTCTTGGGCTCCAAAATCACTGCAGATGGTGACTATAGCCATGAAATTAAAAGACGCTTGCTTCTTGGAAGAAAAGCTATGACAAACCTAGACAGCCTATTAGAAAGCCGAGACATTACTTTGCTGGCAAAGGCCCAACTAGTCAAAGCTATGGTTTTTCCAGTAGCCATGTATGGATGTGAGAGTTGGATCATAAAGCAAGCTGAGTGCTGAAGAATTGATGCTTTTGAAATGTGGCACTGGAGAAGATACTTGAGAGTTCCTTGGATTGCGAGGAGATCAAACCAGTCAATCCTAAAGGAAATCAGTCCTGAACATTCATTGGAAGGACTGATGCTAAAGTTGAAGCCCTAATACTTTGGCCACCTGATACAAAGAACTGACTCCTTAGAAAAGCCCTTGATGGTGGGAAAGATTAAAGGCAGCAGGAGAAGGGGACAACAGAGGATGAGATTGTTGGAATGCATCACTGACTATGATGGACATGAGTTTAAGCAAACTCTGGGAGTTGGTAATGGACAGGGAAACCTGTTGTGCTGCAGTCCATGGGGCTTCAAACAGTTGGACACAACTGAATGACTGAACTGAACTGAACTGACTACAGAAACCTCTATAGCACAAAGAACTCTAATTGATAACTTGTAATGACCCTTATGCGAAAAGAATCTAAAAAGAGTGGATATATGTGTAACTGATTCACTTCGCTGCACAGCAGAAATTAACACAACACTGTAAATCAGCTATACTCTACAAAATTTTAAGAACATAATCAAAGAAGAAGAAAGAGGAGAAAAAGGAGAAATGGGAGAGAGAGAAGTAGAAGAAAGGCAGACAAGGAGAACTGCACAGCAGCTTAGCGCACCTTCAGGGATTCAGGGGATTTCCAAGGAGGGGGTCTATGCTGAGTTCTGCAGGAGTCAGGCATGTGAAAGGGTGAAGGGGCATCCACAAGCCACAGATCCTTAGCTACCGAAGGCTGTGAATGCTCAACAAGCAGGCTTTTCCAGAAAGCAGGATCTAGTGGGCCACGATGAGGTCTCTTACATGCCAACAACTTCTAGGTTTTTTTTCTAAAGCTTTTTCCAAATTCTACTTTCTTGGGCACAGTGACTTGGGAACCTCAGTTACTGTACAGAGGCCCAGTGGTGGAGGAAGTAAGCCTCTTTGTAACTCTCTGTGTTGGTTATCATAGCCTGTTTTGTGTTATCACAAGAATTAGGTCCCAGCAACCAGGTGATTGAAGTCTGGGACTAAGGCTGGAAGAGTCCTGGGCCTGAGGGCTTTCACTAAGTCCTGAGCATCATGTGGCTGCCCCTGTGACCCGTGTTTCCCAGACACTAGGCCAGCCAATCAGGGCCCTGCCAGGAGATCTGAAGGCTTAAGGAAGGCACTGGAGAGCCAGAGTGCGTCCCCCCATCCCCCCGTGTCAAGCGGCTGCTATTTCATGACTTCAGCTGTGCCGGCAGGGCCGAGACTCCCACTAGGCCCATGGTCACTCTGTGCCTCTGATTACACCACCTCCTCCTATGTCCCTCCAGCAAGGGGTGGCAATGGCTTCCATTTTGCTGTTTCCCTGACTTTCTCTGCAGGGAATATAACCCTTTACAGCTTCTTCATAGTCTAAGTCACCATTTTTATGTATTAAATTTCCTGGTTTTTTGGTATATACTTAGAGTGCTTTACATTTTTTTCTGGGAAATCCTCGGTGATAAATTTCCCCAACCAGGGCACAAAGACTCTTGACAGAAAGAAACCCCAGATAGGAGATCATTTTATTTGAGTTGTATTTGTAGTCTCTCTCTCTGTGAAAGTGTTAGTCACTCAGTTGTGTCCAACTCTTTGTGATCCCATGGATCGTAGCCTGCCAGGCTCCTCTGTCCATGGAATTCTCCAGGCCAGAATACTGGAGTGGGTAGCTATTCTCTTCTCCAGGGGATCTTCCTGANCATTTTATTTGAGTTGTATTTGTAGTCTCTCTCTCTGTGAAAGTGTTAGTCACTCAGTTGTGTCCAACTCTTTGTGATCCCATGGATCGTAGCCTGCCAGGCTCCTCTGTCCATGGAATTCTCCAGGCCAGAATACTGGAGTGGGTAGCTATTCTCTTCTCCAGGGGATCTTCCTGACCCAGGGATTGAACCCAGGTCTCTTGCATTGGCAGGCAGATTCTTTACCATCTGAACCACCAGGGAAGCCCCCTCTCTCTGTACACATCTCATTTTATTCTTACCCCACTGAGTGTGATGGGTGTTATTAAAATCCTCATTTTTACAAAGGAAGAAACTGAAGCTTAGAAATGAGAACTGAACCAAGGTCACACAGCTCACCGGAAGCAGGGCTGGGAATCCCATCCAGGTAGCTTGATTTCGAACTGCTGGGTCTTAGGTTTTTCTCCAAAAATCAGATAACCAGGTAGTCAATGTTTACTCATCTGCATATCTCAAAATACTGGGGCCTTACAATATTGATCCTGAGATTCTTGCTGGAAGAGGGGTTGGCCATTGGTGGTCCACTGTGTTATAAGCACGTTCAAGGAATTCCTGCTGATGACTGCTTTTATTGGTCCCATACATATAAAGCTTGGGGAAAGTTTATCTTACAGGGTACCTCAATCCTGAAAGGGAGTTATGCAAGGTAAGAAAAGAAATTTGTGGAAAATATTTCCTTGTCTCCTCTCTGATTAGCAGATTCACTGTTGATATTACTAGGCTTAGAATCTGAGAATGAGTGTATTACAATGAAAAAAGAATGAATCTCCACAATGTTCTTCATAGCAGCCACACCAATTTGCAGGGAAGAGATAGAGACACAGGCATAGAAAACAGATGTGTGGACACTGGGGCGGGGTCAGGGTGGGAATGGGATGAATTAGGGGGTTGGGACTGAGTTATATGCTGTATATGGAATGGATGACTAATGAGGAACTGCTGTGTGGTGCAGGGAGCTCTGCTCAGTGCGCTCCAAAGGGGATGGGATATATGCATACATATGGCTGATTCACCTTGCTTGTGCAGTGGGAAGTTAGCACAACACTGTGGAGTAACTAAACTCCAATAAAAATTAAAAAATAGAAAGGATTTAAAAGCTGCTGTCACATATTAGAAAAAGAATGGGATCTGGAGATAGTAAAGTCTGCTATAACATGAAGAAAATGACAATATCACATGGTAGCTCTGATACAGAGGTAATGCTTAAAAATAAAACTTGGATTAATGGGCGCTGTGTCACCACCATCTCTATCCAGCACCATCATCAGCATCCTCTGAACTCTTCTCAACAGACAGCTGTACTCTTCCTACGTTTTTAGAAAATTGATCAGATGGCTAGGATAGGCTGGATACTGCATTAAAGTCTTTCAATATTGTCTCACAATCTTCTCAACATTTGTGAAATATATTCTTTCTTCCCTTCAACACATACAGAAGCAGCAAAGGAATTTGCCCAAAGTCACAGAAGTATAAGACCAGTGCCAGGATGTGGCACCTTGAATTTATTTGGTCTGACCCTAAAACCCATGTTCTTTCTAGAATCCCTCACTTTGTAATGTGATAATCATCTTATACAAAGGAAATATATTTGTAAGTGTCAGTTCACCAGGGACCATTTACTCAGAGCCATGGGTTTCGAGTTTGAAAATCTGAGTTTGAGCTGCAATTCTGCCACGAACCACCTGAAAGTCTGAACTATTCCCGCACATCCACTAGGAGAGAAGTGGATCACAAATGGAGGTTCTTTTCAGCCATTTTCAGGACATAGCATACTCGATTCTTTGAAAATAGTGCATCTTTGAAAAAGTGTCGCCTGGCCTGGAAACAGGAGGGTTGAAAGAAATCCCTCCCAAGAAGGTATATTCTCAAGTTCCGAGGGAACTTAGAAAACCTCAGGCCAGGCTGGCACAGCACCAGAGAGGCAAGTACTGCCTGGTTTCCCCTCCAGAGGTTCTGAGCACTCTGCCTAACAGATCCAGTCCAAGGGCTGATGCTGCTGAGACCACATGAGTCTCAGCTCTGGCACCCCTCATTTTGTCTTTGGCCACACAGAGCTTGGAGGGGCCGACCCAGAGAAAAGAGGTCCAAGGTCCAGGAAGCAACAGAGGGGAGGAGGAGCTTTCCCTTTTCTGCATAAACACATTTCACAACCCATAGAGGGATCATGAGCCTCATTTGTACATCAGGAAACAATTCCTAAGACGGGATTTTGACAAGCACAGCCCTCAGCACTGCTGGGGCCCTTCACATGACTATGCAAGTGTCAGTGAATTCAGCATTCCTCAGAAAGTTTAAAGAGCAAAATTAGCAGCTAAAGAAACAGGCACCAAAAAACTTGCAAGATTCAACTGGGTTTTCCTTGAACCTTGCACAATGTTCAGCTGATGGTAGTTGCTTAACAACATTTTTTGTTGTTGCTGAATGAAAAACAAATAGCTTACCGAGTCAATGAATCAATTCAGGGCCTCTTATATAATTACTCTTCCCCTTTAGCTCATATCAAGAAATGTGTTTTAAAAACACAGAATTAAAAAGGGAAAATTAAAAATCCATGAACAACTCTTTATTTTCCCTTATGTGCTCTTTCCTTCCCTCTGCCCCATCCTTCCTACCAAACATCCATCCTTCCATCCAAACACTTATTGAATATCTACTCCATTTCTGTCAAAGAAAAAAGAGACTCTGCAAATGTTATGATTAACAGTGGGCTGGCTATCCTGTAATTTATCAAGCCACGACTGCTTTGAAACTTTAAAGGGTTGTATAGAAGAAAAACATCCCAAGCTCTAGCATTTGTGCTATAATTATCTCAAACTTTATAGCTATATAAAGTACTTTATAGTTTGCAAAGCATCCTTAAACACTGTACCCTTTATGAAGCTTTTTAAAAAAACCTGTAATATGTTATTTTGAGATCACAGTTGAAGAAACAATTTAAGAGAGGTAAAGTAACTTACTCAAGCTTATTTAGCTACTTAGAGGCAGAAGCAGGACTCAATTAGGAGTTTTAACTCTTAGTCTGAAGATTTTTTTCCTATGTTTGAAAAATAAAAAGGTCTGTTTTAGATGGATTTACATCTTGAAAATGTTGCTCTTAAAATAATAACCCAGATACCTTTCTGAAGGAAAAAAGGATGAGAAGGAATTTGAACATTACCTACAACTGCATGAACTTGAGACCCTTGAATTGGCCATGTGGAGGAATAAACTGACTGATAAATTTCATCAAATGAGCTGTTTGACTAAGCCAGCCAAAGGGTTTAAATGTTCTTCAGGAAGAGGATCTTTGAAGACCACAAGCCTCGTGTAACCAAAGATTTTTCAATAATTGTAAGCTTCCAGAATTTTTTCTGCAGAGGATCAGACACTAGTTTCCACACAAGAAGATACTGAATTCTGTTCTTTTTATGAATATTCATTCATTTTATATAGAAAATAATAGATGGGTTTGGCACCAGAGTGCTTAAAAACCTGGACTTGTTCATCAGGGGCCTTTGGTTAAGTGTCTCATCTCCTTTATGCATCCGTTTCTACATCTGTACAATTTGAATAATTGTATCCTCCTCATCGGATAGTTGTAAGGATTAGATGTGTTAATATGTGTAAAGTGCTTTCACCAGTGCTGTCTGGAGAACATTCTAAGATGACAGAAATGTTCTGTATCTGCATTTTCCAATACAGCAGTCACCAGACAAAGATGGCAGCTGAGCCCTCAGAATGTGGCTAGTGCAACCAAGGAACGGAATTTTCCATCTTGATTAATTTCAGTAGCACATGTGGCTAGTGGCTGCTGTATTAGAGTGTGCTGAGGACTACATGAATGCTTGCTGTTATTATTATCGTTGCTATTATTGTTGTCTTCAGACTTAGCCCTGAATCCCATTGACATGTTCTTAGGCAAATGCCTTGATCTCTAGAACCTCAACTTCTAAATCTAAAGATTCTGGATAACAATGCTTACCTTCCAAAATTGCTGTGGGTGGGGATTAAGTGAAATGTAGGTGGACACTACCAGTACTCAATAAATGGGACCATCAGATGTGCTTGGCACAAATATAGAGATTTCCTCCTTATTCCTGAATGCTCCTTGCTCAGCCATGCCAGTGAACATTTCCTCATGTTCTTCCTTCTCCTAGGAATGTTCTTCCCCTAGTACACTCCATGCCCCAACAATCTACCAGGGGAACGTGGGCTCCAGGGTGCAGACCCAGCTCTTTCATCAGCAGTCTTTCCAGACTGTGCCTTCCCCCATCCCCCTGAACACTGCAGTCAGGGAGAAACTGGTCATGCCTCTTGTATCTGTAATGTACCTGTTTGCACAGCTGCCTCCCTCTACCAGACTGTGAGCAGACTGAGACCAGGGAAGGCTCACTAATTTTGGCTGTTGTTTGATAAATGAATGACGGCATGTTGCACAAGGTATATATAATACTGCTGCTGCTGCTGCTAAGTCGCGTCAGTCGTGTCCGACTCTGTGCGACCCCACAGACGGAAGCCCACCAGGCTCCTCTGTCCCTGGGATTCTCCAGGCAAGAACACTGGAGTGGGTTGCCATTTCCTTCTCCATATATAATACTA
Source organism: Oreotragus oreotragus (assembly GCA_006410675.1). Classification (NCBI taxonomy): domain Eukaryota; kingdom Metazoa; phylum Chordata; class Mammalia; order Artiodactyla; family Bovidae; genus Oreotragus; species Oreotragus oreotragus. The sequence goes on along the minus strand of SJYX01023478.1, from coordinate 574,919 downwards.
GTGAAACACAAGATGTTTTCTAGATAAAGGTAGCAGATTTAATCATGGGCAGATATGCTGTGTCTTAAATATGACTGATAGTGAAAGATAAACAGTTTTGAAGGACAATTTATAAGTGATGGTGAAAATCTTACTAGAACCTCACAACTCACCTTGTTTTGAACTGTCAAAATCACTGGTAAAGATAAAGGTCCTAAGACCCTTCTGATTATTGAAACACTGTATTGTGTCTCAGACCTTACAAGTATTATTGTATTAAATTCTTTAAATGATCTCGAGAGGTAGCTGTTATCACACCGTTTTACTAATTCATGAGACCAAAAGTTATTCAAGGAACTTGTCCAAGGTCCTTCAGAGTCAGAGTGGGGGAAGACAACACACAGATCCACCCAATGCTAAATCTCATGGAGCTACAGAAACTAGTTCCTTTCTTTCCAACCACTTACAAGAATTTCAAATATTCAGACAGCAGAGCTGAACTCAGATCTCTTTCAGGATTTACTGTCATAATCCACCACAGCAAGCCCAAAGGGTTCATCTCAAGCCTAACAAATGAAGGGGAGTGAAACAGCTGAAAAGATTTCTGTGATCCTGGTGTTTGATGAAGCATCACTTTGGCTTTGAAAGAAATGCCACTTAGAATGCATCCAGTCTAAATCCTAAAGTAGGTGTATCTTAAAAAAAAAAAAAATCCTGGGTAAAAATTCTACAAAGAAACTTCGCACACCTTGACACTGCCATCTCTGTCCCCCTCAGCCCACACCCCCATCCACAGAACTGGAAAGATAATAGGAAAGGTTTTCGGCTAAATGAGATGTGAACAGACTGACAAGTTATCTGCACTATTTCAGGCACAATGGTGAAGAACAAGTGCCCTAGAATCCCTGCCTGACTTCAAGTCTACAGGTTGGTCAAGTCACTTAACCTTTTGGGCCTCGGTTCCCTCGCGTACGAAATTGGAATGACGACAGAATGTAGCTCCGAGCGCTATTGTGAAGACGAAGTGAGCAGATTGGTACCAGGATCACAGCTGGCTCCATATAGTTTTGCCATCGTTGTTACTATTGACCAATCTCAGTCTTCGGTGTTAAAGCAGGGCTTGGCACGGCTGTTCAGGCATTCCCTCTCAGCATGCTGCATGCTCTGCCAGAGGGATTTGGGCTTACATAGAGTGACTGGAACATTTGTTTTCTGTCCTTGTGTGTACAACTGATGAAAGAATAATTGGGGGTTCAGGGGAATCACGAAAATGAGATACCAGGTAGTAGGAACAATCCAGGCTAACATTTTGAACACTGTTGATAATAAACCAAAAGCTATTTATATTCCTAAAACCCACAATAACATGTAGGACCATTCATCCTACAGTTCAACTTGATGATGGCGAACATCGATTCTAAATATCACACTTGTCCAAGACTTGCACCCATCAGATGCCAATACAAGAGCTTTGGGAAGGTCAGAGAACAAAGAAGAGACCCTCAGATAACTGTATCTGGGTCTCACTCCTCTGTTCTCCCTTCTACCCACAAAGATCAAATCTCAAAGGTAGGCTATAATATGTAATAGCTGGGAAATATGAGGCTCAGAGAACACTGGCAAAATCCACAGTAAAGACTAAGCAAAAGCTTGATTTCAGAAATTCCTTTCTTTGTAACTGCAACACAGCCTCTAGATTACTTGGACATTCTCGTCTGTGACATCATAAAAAACAATTTTTCACTCACGGGCATTAGACATGGAAAAGGGTCAAGTTGAAATCCAATCCAAATAGCCAAATTAAGTCACAAAAATCACTTGCCATTTAAGTAAAAGAAATAAAATCAAGAGAACTGGTCCAAGTATCACAAATGTGTCTTCTGGAATAAGTCCTTACATAGATCTAAAACTGTGACTCTAAATCACACAGGTGCCTTCTGATGTTTTATACGTTAGTTAATTTGACAGCTATTTATTGACTCCCAGTTATAAGCCAGGCACTGTGAGAAGCAAGAATGCTACAGATGAAAATTGTTTCCTCTTATACTACTGGGTCCCGGTCCAGGAGGGAGGAAAGGGACACAGGCAGACACAAGAAAATAAGGAACAACCAGTGACTCAGATCTGAACCTGTCTAATCAAAGTATGGGGCCAGGACCCCTGATCTAGTTGGGATGGTCAGGAAGGACCTCCTGAAGGAGGGAAACAGGAGTCTCCTCAGTCAGCAAGGGGAGAGAATAGCAAAGGAAAAGCATTTCCAGTACCCTAGAGATAGATAAGACAAAGGAGAGAGAAACAGATGATGTGAACTACTGGCCTACAGAATCTGAAGAAGATGCAACCCTGTATTCTGAAGAACATGGCTGGACAAGGCTCTGGATCAGAAGACAATTTATACTGGGTTCCTAGGTCCACCACATGTGCGCTATGCAGCATAAGCTAGTGCGTAAGCATAAGCACTTAGCACATTGCATAAGCCAACTTGCCTCTTTGGACCTCAGTTTTCTCAGGTGGGAGGTGGGAGTAACAGCATCTACTTGGCCACCTGATGTGGAGAGCTGACTCACTGGAGAAGACTCTGATGCTGGGAAAGACTGAAGGCTGGAGGACAAGAGGGCGACAGAGGATGAGGCATCCTGACCTCCATGGACAGGAGTTTGAGCAAACTCCAGGAGGTAGTGAAGGACAGGGAAGCCTAGTGTGCTGCAGTCCATGGGGTTGCAACTGGACATGATTTAGTGACTAACAGCAACAAGAGCACTGTACCCCAGTGTCCCAGGAAGCACACCCACATCCCGAGTCCTGAGCAAGTTGTAATGTATGGTCACCCTACACGTAAGGCAAGCAGCCTTGTGCCTGGGAGATAAAAACTGCTAAATAAATATCAGTGTCCAACTGCTCCCAGGAGATAGTCATCTTTGCTTGGCCCTAGACAAATGGTCTCATTTATCAAATTCTCTGAAGGTGCTCCGCAGGTGAGAAAGGAAGTAGTCACCTGGACAGTCCCCTCAAAGACACAGAGCAGACTGGTGAGATGACTCAGAACAACACTAAAGGGAGATGGGACTTGCTCAGACAGATTCTTCTGGACACCTGAACCTGGGAAAGAGGCCTGAAATTTCAGAGGAAAATACCACAGCTGGCTCCCCAGTTCTCTCTCCCTAGTCTCTGAGGCCACACTCAGCACGTCCTCCCTTGGTGTGAGTTTTGGTTCCATCAAAAAATGTCCAGAGGTTTTGTGGGGTTAGTTGAACATTGACAGATTCTTCAAAGCCTGGAATTCCCTCCCAGTGCCAAAACCAGCCAAGTTTCTCTGAGGCTAGGATCTCCACCAGAGAGCATTACAGGGTTTCACTACACCTAGACTGCTTGATCTAACCTTGCGCCACGCTTCAGACAACAAGGAGACAAAAAAGAAAAATGGATTTTTGAAGCTGGATCCTCTGTTCCTGGTCCCTATTACTGGCTGAGTGGGGGTGGGAGTGTAAGGCGACCCATCGCTGGATGAGAGTCAAGCCAGAGAATCTGAGAATTAAGTGCTATGCAGAGCAGCTGGAGAGAGGAAAAACAAAACAAAACCTGAGCAGGATAAAGGGTCCAGGGTTTTAACACAGCGAATGAATGACATGTGGCTCGAATAGTTTCAAAGAGAACAAAGGCTTAGGTAAATAAATAGTGTGGAAGACGAGAGCAGAAATGAATTATAGAAAATCCCACAAGGAATACACTGGGATTTTTCAAAAACTGCAGATGAAACGACAAGAGATCAACATTCAGCCCTCCCTTTCCACCTACACACCTGCTCCTGACATCCACGTTCTTGGGATAGTTAGCCCTGACCAGGCTCCCCTCTTCTTTCTCTGGGCCTGCCTTGGGCTCTGGGGGGAGGAGCATGGTCTGCAAGAGCCCTGGACTTCAGGGAGAAAGAGACGTTTCCAGCTACATGACTCTGAGCAAATGAGCTGAGGTCCTTGAGCCTCTAATACCTCCTCTGTAAAAGTGAAGTGATGATTTCAAAGTAAAAGTGTAAAAAGGCAATCTTGTTATGAAAGAAAAGTGCTGTGATCACATCTTAGGCCCTGAATATTCTCTCTCTCCTCCACTGGGTAGGATCCAATTTGATAAACGTTTACTGAGCGAGCACAGCTCTCCAAGAGGCAGCATGCTCAGCACTGCAGGGGTACAGTACCTGAAAAAATCATAATCACTGTCCTCCTAGGGCTCACAGTGTCCTGGGAGCCAAGGATGCGGGTACCCGGCAGCCTGACTATGGCTGCCAAAGGAGCACAGCAAGTGACGAGCGGAAGGAAGGGTCTCACCATGTGTGGGTCCAGACAGGCTTCCCCACTGAGGGCCTGTTTCTTCTTCAACCTGGTGATCAGAGGCCTCCTCTACCTAGGCTGTGGCCCCTCACTCCAGGTCTTGCTGCAGCCTACCTGGAAAGCTTTAGGTCTTCTCTACAACACTATCATCTAAGAGCTAACACCTGTGTAGTATTTACCTGCTCCAGGAACTCTTCTAGGTGCTTTTTGTAAATTATCATAGAAGTGAATCCAAACAATTACTGTTATGAGACCCATCTGGGAAACAAGAACCTGCGAGCCAGCAGGGTGAGTAACTGACCAATGATCACAGAGAATAGGTGACATGTGGAGTAAGAATCAGGCTGTCTGGCTCTGGAAATCATGCTTTATTCCAACCCTGAGACTGTAGGAGTGGAGTTGTGGGTATTCTTGGACAGGGTTTTTTGGTGCACATAGGTACTTATTTCTGTTGGATATATGCTGTGTGTTTGTATTATTTTTTCACTCTGACTTTGCTCTCACTTCTTCTAAATTCTTTATTACGAAGGGAAAAACTCTTGAGTGATTTAAAAAAATAACACCCAGTTCATCACTTCAGGTACCTCTGGGCAAACCTGGAGTGTGTTCAAGTCAGTGCATCTCCTTGGGCACTCTTTGGAGAGAGAACTCCCAAGGCCATCAGCAGTGTGGACCAGAGGCAGCAACTGAACAGACAACGTGAAGCAGCTTCCACTTGCCAGGCCTTCCAACCTTGCACTGTCCAGGCACACCTGTTATGCTGTCACTGGGCGCTGTCCCCCAAAGCTGGCCAGTCCTCGTCGTCATCCACAGCCTCCCCACGTTCTGCCATCTGCCCACCTGCAGCCTAGATTCTGGCAGGTCCACAGGTGTTCTTTTCTTCTTTACTGCATTTTTTTTCTTTGGAGCTGTGTGGCTGGAGTTCATCTGGGCTGTTATCAATCAAGCGATGCAACCAAACTTTATTAAGAACAAAAATAATCGGACTAGCGACCTGGAATCTTTTAGGATAAAACTTAAACTAGAATAGTGAGAAGAAAAGAAACTTCCATGGAAAAGAAAAAAGAAAAAACCTGTAAACCAGTAAATTTTGCTTTTACTCTTACCCTGGCAGAGGGAGGAACATGCGAAAAACACAAATGATGAAAGGGTTCAAAGTCATTTTCACAATTCACTGAAGTACTGAACCACTGTCAGTTGTCAGAACTCAGCTGGGAAGGTTTGGTATCCTTTCCTCATTTCTTTTTTTCATTTTTAACTTTTGACCTCCTTCATCCATTTCTCCCACTTCTCACCCCCTGCCTCTAGCAACCAACGACTTGTTCTCTGTATTTATGAGCTTGGGATTTGTTTTTTGAGTCCACATATAAGACAGATCATACAGTATCTGTCTTTTCCTGTCTTATCCATTTCACTTAACATAATGCCCTTGAGGTCTATCCATGTTGGCACAAATGGAAAGATGCCATTCTTTTTAATTACTGAATACCAGTCCATTGTCCGGAGAAGGCAATGGTACTCCACTCCAGTACTCTTGCCTGGAAAATCCCATGGACGGAGGGGCCTGGTGGGCTGAAATCCATGTGGTCACTAAGAGTCAGACACGACTTCACATTCACTTTTCACTTTCATGCATTGGAGAAGGAAATGGCAACCCACTCCAGTGTTCTTGCTTGGAGAATCCCAGGGACGGGGGAGCCTGGTGGGCTGCCATCTATGGGGTCGCACAGAGCCTGACACGACTGAAGCGACTTAGCAGCAGCAGCAGCAGCAGTCCATTGTCTATACATTGTATATAAAATCCACCGAAATTTATTTTTAATGTATGGGGTTTCCCTAGTAGCTCAGCTGGTAAAGAATCCGTCTGCAGTGCAGGAGACCCTGGTTCAATTCCTGGGTTGGGAAGATCCCCTGGAGAAGGGATAGGCTACCTACTCCAGTATTCTTGGGCTTCCCTGGTGGCTCAGCTGGTAAAGAATCTGCATGCAATGCGGAAGACCTGGCTTCGAACCATGGATTGGGAAGATCCCCTGGACAAGGGAAAGGCTACCCACTCCAGTATTCTGGCCTGGAGAATCCCATGGACTATATAGTATACGGTGTTGTAAAGGGCTGGACACAACTGAGTTACTTTCATTTTCATGGTATAAGGCAAGGGGCAACATCCAATTTTTCCCACACTGATATCCAATTAACACACTTCACAGATCTGCAATACTACTCCTGTAATAAATTAATTGTTTATACGCTTACTCCTTGGAAGAAAAGTTATGACCAACCTAGATAGCATATTCAAAAGCAGAGATATTACTTTGCTGACTAAGGTCCGTCTAGTCAAGGCTATGGTTTTTCCAGTGGTCATGTATGGATGTGAAAGTTGGACTATGAAGAAGGCTGAGCGCTGAAGAATTGATGCTTTTGAACTGTGGTGTTGGAGAAGACTCTTGAGAGTCCCTTGGACTGCAAGGAGATCCAACCAATCCATTCTGAAGGAGATCAGCCCTGGGATTTCTTTGGAAGGAATGATGCTAAAGCTGAAACTCCAGTACTTTGGCCACCTCATGTGAAGAGTTGACTCACTGGAAAAGACTTTGATGCTGGGAGGGATTGGGGGCAGGAGGAGAAGGGGACGACCGAAGATGAGANGAAGGAGATCAATCCTGGGATTTCTTTGGAAGGAATGATGCTAAAGCTGAAACTCCAGTACTTTGGCCACCTCATGTGAAAAGTTGACTCATTGGAAAAGACTCTGATGCTGGGAGGGATTGGGGGCAGGAGGAGAAGGGGACGACCGAGGATAAGATGGCTGGATAGCATCATGGACTCGCTGGACGTGAGTCTGAGTGAACTCCGAGAAATGGTGATGGACAGGGAGGCCTGGCGTGCTGCGATTCATGGGGTCACAAAGAGTCGGACACAACTGAGCGACTGAACTGAACTGAACTGATCGCAAGGTTTCATAAAGATTAATATAGTAATCCCAAACAACTGAAAAGCAAAAAAAGAAAAAATTATCTTAACATTGTAGCATCAAATTCTCAAAACGCTATAGCTTCTTGGTTTTGATTGCATAACACAATTGTGCACCCCCACAAAACAACTTAGGAATGAAAGAACAAACTCAGTGACATTCCAACAAACTACTTGCTTGACCATCTGAGCCACCAAGGAAGTCGCTGCATTAACAGTCCCCACAAAACCTCGCATGTCAAACAGAAGACTCAGTTCCCAGGCGACTTCCTTCCCAGAGTTATGTTGCCATAATGTGCTATAACTTGAGATGCTGAAAGTACGACTTACCAGGCAGAGAAACAGAATGGTAGCGTTAGCTGAGAGAAGATAAACCCATGCAACAAATATTAACTGAGGGTCTTAGTATAGCTAAACCACTGGAATCCATTACATCCGGATGTGACCCACACACATGTCCCCAGCAATAAGATGTTCAAAATTTTTTCCCACCAGAGACTCTCCAGGAGTTATTTGGAAGAAGAATAGGCAGGGGTACTGGGAAAAATCTGAAACAATCTGGACAGGAAGACATACTGGCTTGCTAGAGGGCGAAGCAACTAGAAGAATGACTTCCTTAGGAAATCTAACCAAGAGATTCCCCGGTGGGGTAGAAGAGGTCAGTGTGTCCCAATCTGCTTTGTCAAGCACCCAAGAGATACTTCTGCAATGGCCCCGATTGCATTTGGAACAATACCTGGTGGCTAAAAGCCACCGCATGACTGGGCTACTTTTTTAACCTCATTTCCTATGATTTTTTTTTTTTTTTCTCCTGTAAATGTTCTCCTTCAGCCATGCAGTCTGGAAACTTACCAGGTCCTCTCTCATATCAGGACCTTTGCTCATCCTTTTCTTTGACTGGGTTTTTTCTCATTCAGATACTTGCTTAGTCTTCCCCCCTTGAGGATACCATTGCAGTGTGCAAAGTAGCAACTGTGGGCTGCTGCCTGCTCCTCTTCGATTATTTTTCTCCATAGGACTCATCACCATTTGACATAATGTACTATATAGTGTGGACGTGCCAACTTGCTCAGTGGTGAAGAATCTGCCTGCCAATGCAGGAGAAGCTGGAGACGTGGGTTTGATCCCTGGATCAGGAAGATCCCTTGGAGGAGGAAATGGCAACCTACTCCAGTATTCATGCCAGGATAATCCCATAGACAAAGGTGCTCGGTGGGGCTACAGTCTATGGGGTCACAAAGAGTCGGACATGACTGAGCATGCATACAGACACAGACGATACAGTGTAGACACTATGTATTTGGTTGATTTTCAGTATGTTCCAAGATGGCAGCTTGCCTTGTCCCCTTTCATAACCTCAGTGACCAGAAGAGTAAATATTTATGGATGGCATTGCTAAAAGTGTGGACAGTTTTTTTCTTCCCATTGCCATTGAAGGACCATGATGTATTCAACCGAATAAGTTTTGCACACAGACCGTATGTGCTAGACACAGTAGTAGGTGTATAATAGCAGTGATCAAGACAAGTCCCTTCGAGGACTTTGGGAAAGTAAACATACAGAGTAATAAGATGATTCATTTCCAAGGTGCTCTAGGTGAACATAATATGGGCACCTAGCCCAGGTCTAAAAAGTCAGAATATATATCCAAGAGGAGATGGCATCAAAGAGGGGCATGAAGGACCCAAGCAACAAATATTAACTGAGGGTCTTAGTATAGTTAAACCACTAACTTCCACTATAGTAGAAGTTAGCCAAACAAAGAGAAGAGGGAAGAATATTACAAACGTGCAAAAGGCAAGTTGTGCCAAATGGAAATCACAGGAAAAAATGTCTTAAAATTATCTTTTGTTTTTCCTACTAACCAAGGATCTTGAGTTGCAAATATCTTAACAGAATCCCACTATGCATTTGAGTGGAATGTCTCCTCAATTTCCTGTTGCTTAAAAAGAGTCACTTCCTGGCCTAGGAGGAGAGTCAAGTGTTGTGAACAACAGACCTGGATTTGGAATCTCGTTTACTTAACAGTTGAGTGTTTGAGCCAAGTGCTCTAAGCCTGAATTTCCAATTGTAAAACAAGAATGCCATTACCCACTGCATTAGGTGGCTGTGAGCATTCACTTGTTCAAGCCAAAGATCCCACTGGAGGCCAGGAACAAATTTAGAACCGAAGCTGCAGTTGCAAAGATGGGTAAGAACACTATCATCTTGCAGTTATACCCAATTTAAGTGTCTGTGTGGGCCAGGTGGAGAAGCAGACATTTAACAAATAAATTTAAATGGAAGCAAGTGACACAGAAACACGGACATGAGGACAAGATGAAATAGAGAAGCGGAGTGGGGGTTATTTTGGATCACGTGACTGTGGATATTTTCTCAGAGGAAATATAACTTCACTGAAAACTTAAAGAGTAGGAGAAGCAATTGCAGGAATTTGTGGAGGATGAAATTCTAAGCAGAATCAACAACCAGTATGAAGGCCTGGGGCTGAAATGACTTCAGGGTGTTTGAGGCAAAGAATGTAAAGTGTATATTGGATGGAGGCGATGGATGCCCCGTGCAGCTCATACCTAGGATGAGACATCAGGTCAGGAGGGCAGGTGAGGATTAGATTAGGATCTTCCTACCAGCTTTATGGAGGCATAATTGACCATTAAAATTGTAATATATTTAAAGGGTACAATGGGATGATTTGATATACATTGGGAAATGACTGCGATCAAGTTAATTAACACATCTTTCGTTTCACATACTAACCTTTTAATTTTTTTTGCTTGCTTGCTTTAAAAAAAAATCTCTTCCCACTTTATTTTTTAAATGATTTTATTTATTTATATATTTTTGGCTGTCCTGGGTTTTTGTTGCTGCACACAGGCTTTCCCTAGATGCGCTGAGCATGGGCTTCTCACTGTGATGATTTCTCTTGTTACAAAGAAGGGATCTAGAGCACAGGGCTTTATTAGTTTTGGCTCCCAGACTCTAGAGTACAGGTTCAGTAGTTGCTGTACAGGGGCTTATTTGCCAGGGGACAAGTGGGATCTTCCCGGACTGAGGATCAAACTGTTGTCTCCTGCATTGGCAGGCAGATTCTTTACCATTGAAGCCCTGTTTGCTTGTATTCAGTGAGAACACTTACAATCTACCCTGTTAGCAAATTTCAAGTACACTATAATAGCCTCTAGTGATTATGCTGTACATTAGATACTCAGAATATTCATAAGAATTAATATTAATTACAGTGTCAATTCCATCTAAATTTTTAGATGCCAGTAAGAGTTAATATTCCTTCTGCAAAAGATTCTTGTTTGGTTTACTTACCAAAACATCAAGGGATTGCAATTAGTCGTATTACCAGGAATTAAACAGTCATGTTTGTAGATTCACAGTCAATGATAAACACATCACAATTTCAGCATCACTGACAGTGACGCCAAGACACCAGTGATTAGAAGATGTCAATTTTGAAGATGTTAAAATTTGAAAAAAGTGTACTTTATGAATGATGAAATATGGAAAGTGAAAAGACAATATAACTTTTGAAACTGAACATTTCTTGAAAGTGAGGGTCGCTCAGTCGTGTCTGAATCTTTGCGACCCCATGAACTATACAGACCATGGAATTCTCCAGGCCAGAATACAGGAGTGGGTACCATTTCCCTTCTCCAGGAGATCTTCCCAACCCAGGGATCGAACCCAGGTCTCCCATATTGAAGGTGGATTATTTGCCAGCTGAGCCACAAGGAAAGCCCAAGAATAGTGGAGTGGGTAGCCTGTCCCTTCTCCAGCAGATCTTCCTGACCCTGGAATTGAACCCAGGTCTCCTGCATTGCAGGCGGATTCTTTAACAACTGAGCTATCAGGGATATAGGTATATAATTTACTTTTCTTCGAAAAATAGGTGAAGGAAGGTGAAGTCGCTCAGTCGTGTCCGACTCTTTGCAACCCCGTGGACTGTAACCTACTAGGTTTCTCTGTCCACAGGATTCTCCAGGCAAGAATACTGGAGTGGATTGCCATAAGTAACTCCATATTACAAAGCTACCAAGCGGCAGAAATTCAAACTCAAACCAGGGATTCTGGCTCTTGAATCTTATATTAAAGTCTTTATGCCATTTTTTGAGTTTATTTCTATATATGGTGTGAGGGAAGGTTCTAATTTCTTTGATTTACATGAGGCTATCTGGTGTCCCAGCACAATTTGTTGAAGAGACTGTCTTTTTTCCATGGTATATTCGTGCCTCCTTTGCTGAAGATTAATTGACCATAGGCCTGTGGGTTTATTTCTGGGCTCTTTCTTCTGTTTTTCTCATCTATATGTTTGTTTTTTTTCATGTCAGCTTTCTTTGGTTAGCACTTGTATATATTTTTATGTTAGAAATTTACTGAAAACTTTATCTTGATGTTTCAGGTGCATTTCTTTTAAATAGAGTATATCTTGAGGTTTTTTTTTTTTAATTTTTTATTTGAACTCCCAAACATGAACCCNTTATATATATATATATATATGTATCTGGTAGTATTAAATTCTCCTAACTTTGTTCTTCTTCAAAGTTATCTTTTTTATTATTGGCTCTTTCCATAAAGTTTCCGAATTTGACCATCAATTTCTACCCCCTTACACACAAATCTGCTAGAATTTTGAAGTGGACTCATTGAGTCCATACAAGTAACTGGAAAGAACAAAAAAAGGAGAATATAATATTGAGTCTTCCAATCAATGAACATCATATATCCCTCCATTCATTTGTGTCTTCTTCAGTTTCTTTTAATAATATTTCATAGATTTGTGTATAGATGTCCTTAACTTCTGCCATTAAATTTACTTCTAGGTATTGGATTTTTTTTATATTACTGTAAATTATGCTATTTAAAATTTTAATATTTTAAATAAACATTTCTCCTTTATGAAAATCAAATTTATTTTTGTCCTTTTTCCAATCAATGAACATCATATATCCCTCCATTCATTTGTGTCTTCTTCAGTTTCTTTTAATAATATTTCATAGATTTGTGTATAGATGTCCTTAACTTCTGCCATTAAATTTACTTCTAGGTATTGGATTTTTTTTATATTACTGTAAATTATGCTATTTAAAATTTTAATATTTTAAATAAACATTTCTCCTTTATGAAAATCAAATTTATTTTTGTCCTTTTTGAATAACAATATTGCTAAATTGTTTATAGATTTTAATACTTTATCTATAAAATATTAAAATGTCTATATGTGTGTTATGTCATTTATGATGTCAATTGTACATCTTTCTCATAGTTTTTATATTTTTCTTGACTTACTGCTCTGGCTAGGACATACACTAAAATGTGGAATAAAAGTGGTGAGAATGGGAAAGTTTTATTTTACCCTTAAGTCTGATGTTTGAATTAAGTGTTTTGTTCTGTGTGCATCCTTAATCAGAATAAAGATAGTTCCTTTCTGTTCTACATTTGCCAAGATTTTTTTTTTTAAGTCATGAATCTGTCTTACGTTTTATTTATGAAAGGTCTTTCTTTAAACAGCTATTAAAATAATCCTATCATTTTCTTCTTTTTTAAATATGAAACTGCCTTAATAGTTTTTTTTTTTTTAAGTTAAAATGATTCACCTAAGTTCTTTTACCAGTTTTGGAAAGCTTTTGGAAATTATCTTTTCAAATATAGCTTCTGTTTTATAATATATCTCCTCTCATTCTAGGCTTCTGATTATATCTCTGCTAGACCCCTTTACCATGCCCATATCTCATCCTCTTGTGTATTTTCCAACCTTTTGTATACTATGGTGCAGCATGGATATTTTCCTGACCTACTGTCCAGTTCATTAATTCTTTCTTAGGCTATATTGAATCTGCTGTTAATTTCAGTTCTTACGTTCAGTTACTGCATTTTCAGCTCTAGAATTTCCATTTGGTTCTTTTTAAACTTCCCAGTCCTCTGAATTCCCATCTTTTCCTATAATTTCTTGAATATAAGACTTCCAACATCTCAATCATCTGTGGGTTTGGTTTTTCTCTTGATTTATGAAAATTCTTATATTTTGCATACCTAAGATTGTTTTGGTGGAGAAACTGTGAATGAAAAATTTTATGTATAAGTTGAACCTCTTCTGTTGTCTTCCTCCAGAAAAAATACAGTTTTACTTCTTGCAGTTAGCTGAAGAGGGAGAGATTTAACTGCATTTAATTAGGTGCTGACTTGATTCAAAGCCAGGCTTCAGTAAAGTTTGTCTTTTCCAGTTTACTCTTATGGTCCCAACTAAAAGTCTAGAGTGTTTACCAGTATCCTTCATCCTTAATGATCCCTGAACTCAAGTTGTTGTCCCTTCGTCCTGGGGAGGTTACCAAATTGGTGCTTAGCTTGCTAGAATCTCAGCTGCAGATTTCAAACCAGCAAATGTCTTGTGTAAAGGGTAGAAATATCAAGCCAAATTCTCTGAGCTTCTCATTTGATCATGGCCCCTCAAGTCAAGTGGATACATCCATTAAATAAAATAAGTTTTAATGAAAGCCCAGCTTAAAATTGAATAAATTATTCTGACTACTTTAAAGTTAACAAGTTATTTATTATATTTTGCCAATTATGAGAGAAACTTCATTTGAAATTGAAAAAGATATTTTCATACATTTAGTAATAGGAGAACTATAAAGAGCATCCAAAATTTTCAGTAACTTTTACATAATCAATGAATTTAGAAAAGAAGAAGAAGGAAAGTGGAAAGGAGAAAGAAGCGGGAGGAGGTGTACAGAGAGGGGAGGAGGAGGAAAAACTGTCACATTCCCTGTATGTCTTTCAAGGTCCCCTGCTACAACGCTATCATAGGTCACTCCTTCTCCTCTGCACTTTCCTCTTCCCAAACTTTTGGGAAATATAGAAACGTCTGCTTGGAATAAGTATCTTGTTTAAAACCACCTTCAGTGGCTTAATGATGCCTGAGAAGAGGAGAGGTGCACAGATTTTCAACATGATGCTCAAGTCCTGCCATTTTCTCCCCACCTATTTGATCCTATAACTCGTCCTCCAGGAACCTCTTACAGATATTACAGACTTTGGCCCAATCGAAACGCTTAGCATTTCTCAATCTCATTCTAGTAGCTTCATGAATGCTAGTCTCTCCATTCAGACTACTTTATATGTCATTGCTTGCAATGCAGAAGATACTTATTGCTCTGGGTTCAGTTCAAAGGCTACCCCTCACACTTTCCTAAAGGACTATGGCAGCTGACATTCTAGGATTCTCTTACTAGCTGTGTGATCGTGTGTTAAGCTGTTGGAGTTGCTATGACGACCATACAAGTAGACCGCTGCTGCTGCTGCTAAGTCGCTTCAGTGTGTGCCTCAGTCGCACAGACTCTGTGCGACCCCATAGACGGCAGCCCACCAGGCTCCGCCGTCCCTGGGATTCTCCAGGCAAGNGATCGTGTGTTAAGCTGTTGGAGTTGCTATGACGACCATACAAGTAGACCGCTGCTGCTGCTGCTAAGTCGCTTCAGTGTGTGCCTCAGTCGCACAGACTCTGTGCGACCCCATAGACGGCAGCCCACCAGGCTCCGCCGTCCCTGGGATTCTCCAGGCAAGAACACTACCTAGCACATTACTGCCATGCTGAAGTTATTCAAAGAATTTTAGCATCTTGTCTTTCCATGGTCTTACTGTTTCTCCTGAAAGAGACTTCTCCCTTTTCCAAATTCCTATAGAACTTAGTCCTCGGGCTAAGAACTTCTTTACATCGCTGGTTTTGCCACACTAACTATCAATAGCATACTGCTTAGCATGTTTATAGGCAGAAACATTAACTGAAGTATATACTTACTGGGTTAAGTGCTGGGCTCTGAAGTTATGGAGATGAATATGACCAGATTCACTGCCCACAAGAAGTTCATAGTCTAAGGAGGGGAGACAGTAATATAATCATCTACTTAAATGTCTAAATGTTATTCTCTATGTGTTACATTTAGAGATACGTACATGGGGAAAGAATTATTATCCCACATGCATTAGGCTGGGCAATAGGGTTACACCACAGTAAACCAGACAATGTGTGAATAAGACACATATTATTCAAGAATATTTAATGTGTTTCACAGAATTGAATTGTGTGGGTTTTTCTTTACAAGTTTCAGTGGTGAGAGGCCTGAATATAAAAGGTGTGTGGAGTCTTCACTAATGTTACTGATACTGGTGGCAGAGTCACCCATCCTCCCCACCTCAGTTTCACAGTGGTGAGTCACAAGGCTGGTACACTTATAACTCACTAGGCTAAATTCGGCCCAAGGACCTGTAATAACACAGCTCAACAGCATAACACAATCTCTTTAAACAGAATATAAGAACCTCAGCCTTCCCTAGACCTGAACATTTGATTCAAAGGTTCTCCACGTTTTCCCTTTTTTCAACATTAAAAAATTTTTTTTCTAAGGCTACCTCAGTTAACACAGGCTTGGGTGAAGCTACCTGATGGTAAGCACAGGAGACCCAGAGTCAGACAGACCTTCAAGGTCCTCCTCTCATTCCACCCACATGCCTGAACCGAAGTAAGTCTCATTTTGACCTTTACACAGGGGTAGGAAGAACGTACATAGCCAGAGTTACAAGTGTTGTCAAGGTAAACACTTATGTGGTGCTCAACTTATGGTAAGTGTACCGGACTGGAAGAGCTCTTTATTGTTCCACTTGTCAAATAGCCAATTTTAAAAGCAGTCCTTCAATTAGTCTGGACTCAATTTTGTTCTCTCTGGATTATAAACAGGTAACTTTAACTGGAACCAACTTGAGTTCTGACCATCCCTCGCGCGTCTTTTAAAGTGCTAGTGGTGAAGTCCATTAGTATCGTGGGGCCTGGCCACAGTCAAACCTACTGTTCAGTATTTATGGTAGTGGTGGTTGTGGGAACCTAGTACTCTGCATTTTAATTAATTCCTTGATTGACTCTGCATATTCAAACCACTACAATAAATAAATAAGATCAGGAATCAGATGTACAAACAAATGAAAACTTATGTCATTCTATGTTCAAATTAAAAAAAAATTTTTTTTATTATCTGTATTATAATTACAATTTACTACAGAGAATTGGAAATAATGTAAATGACTTATTTTCTCATCTTGCTCCTCTGTGTATTTCCCATTTTCAGTCTCTAGTAAATAATAATTTCTAAACAAAATGGGAACGGAGGGCAGCTATGTGGGAACATTTGTATTGCCACCAACAAAAATGAAGAATATTGAGAAGTATGGGCATAGAAACCCTTAAGGATTCTGGAAGAACATTCAGCATCTCAGACTACAGTGAGCATGGGCAGACTTTGTACATTTTCTGTTTGGATTTGAAGAGATGACAGGACTAGAGATAAAACTTCTTGCATAAAGACAGTGGCCAAGATCAGGGTGGGTACGAGACAGTGAAAAGTATCACTGCCACCCTCAGACCTGAGGGATGAGAAACAATGATGCTGAGATCTGGAAGTCAGAGATAGGGAAATGCATTTCGCCTTCCAGCTACACTTCTGCAGGTTGGGAATCGATGCTGCAAAGGAAGAATGCAAAGCCTTGGCAGAAAAAAGCAGGTTATTTCTGAATTTCCAGGGCCTGGGAGAACAAATATCTGCTTCATTCCCTTGAAGTAAATTTTTGTTTTAAGCTTAAATTGAGATATTATTATTATTTTTTACTGCTCTGTTTCTTTTGGACTATCATCCATTGGTGTTACAAACCATAGATGTACTCTCAAGGCAAATGCTTCCTGTAGAACGCTTGACATAGTTGTCACATGACAATTAGTGCTGAGGAAGCTACTTGAATAGATACGGTTGATCCAACTTAATTTTAGCATCCAGTCTCCTAGACTTGGAATTCAAGGCTTTTTACATTTGAGCTTCTGACCTGGAAGAGCTAACACTTAAGGGCTTACCATGTGTTAGAAGAAGGTGTCTACACAATTCCAGAGAATCATCTCCATTTATAGAAAAGAACTCTGAGGCGTAGAGCAGCTACGTAACTTTTTAAAAGCCAGTGGCAAAGCTGGGAGCTCAGAACCCACACTATGGTACGTGGCTTCTGCTTTCTGGGCCATCTCTCACTGTTCCCCTCACAGATGAACTGCAGGCTTGCCATACTGAGAGGATCCTTGATGGAGTCAGGCCTTATCACACTCAGAAATTTTTCACATTCTGTTCTGGCCTCTTGAAATGCTTATCCCATTTCCACCTCCTAAGTGATGCTTCTCTCACTTGTCCTGGCAGAGGTGGTTGATCTATTCCCTGCTCTCTTGTGACACTTCCCTTTCATCTGGGAAAAGCAGGATGCAGCTTCCAGTGAGATTTTCCTGATGACAGGTCTGCCTTGTCTACCAGCTGCTAAGCTCCTTTAAAGAAAGGACTGGGTCATCTTCACCCTGGTAGCCCCAGTTTCCTGTATGGCATCTGAGGGCCAAGTGTGGACCTAACACATATTCGCTGACTGAATTAATTGCTACTTGTTTCTTAAACCACAAAATGTTCCCTCACTCCACAAAGGTATGTTTCCTCAAATGTCACCACTCTGGATTAAACTTTCCAGAACTCTCTGTACTGGCAGCAACTGCTGGCACTACACATTGCTTTACACAGACCTGATCTTCGTAACACTTAGCAGTACCTGACAAAGACACATGAATGCATATATACATATACACATAAACCCACATATACACTATACTCAAGTGTATGTGTGTGGGTATACTGGCACACACATATGTACACAAAAACATACATACAAACATTTTGCCAAACATACATATTTAAGAGCATGAAGATATAGGTACATTTGTACATGCATATGCACAATCACAACCTGTATACATATACGTAGATGGAAGTGTATAACAAATGAAAACATATGGACTCACATAAGCACATGCATGAACATGTCCATCCATGTGCATGTGTGTGCATGCATTCAGTGAATATAAAATATATACACATATGTGAGGAAATGAACACTTCCAGCAACATACAACACCTTCAGCAAATAGAAGCTCTACAGAGTAGGAACTTCTTTTCAATACCATATCTAACACTCCTATAATAACACATGGCACATAAAAGGAAGATATCACATATTTATTAAATAAAGGAATGGAACTTTGAATTTCTCTTGCCCACTGCTATCATTCATAATGTAAATCTGTTGAGCTCCCACTGCTCACACATAAATATACAGACATTGTTCTAAGTGCTTTACAAATACTAGCTCATTTATTCTTCAAACAACTCTACGAGGTGAGTGTGACTTTTATTCCCATTTTACAGGAGGAAAGATTGAAGGATGGAGTGTCAAGAGACTTCCCAAAGTCACACAGACAGCAAGTAGAATCAGGATTTGAATCCTTCCAGTTCAGTCATTCATCGTGTCTGACTCTTTGCAACCCCATGGATTGCAGCACGGCAGGCCTCCCTGTCCATCACCAACTCCCGGAGTTTATTCAAGTTCATGTCCATTGAGTCGGTGATGCCATCCAACCGACTCATCCTCTGTCATCCTTTCTCCTCCCATTTTCAATCTTTCCCAGCATCAGGGTCTTTTCAAATGAGTCAGTTCTTTGCATGAGGTGGCCAAAGTATTGGACTTTCAGCTGCAGCATCAGTCCTTCCAGTGAATATTCAGGACTGATTTCCTTTAGGATGGACTGGTTGGATCTCCTTGCAGTCCAAGGGACTATCAAGAGTCTTCTCCAACACCACAGTTCAAAAGCATCAATTCTTCGGCACTCAGCTTTCTTTACAGTCCAACTCTCACATCCATACATGACTACTGGAAAAACCATAGCTGTGACTAGATGGACCTTTGTTGGCAAAGTAATGTCTCTGCTTTTTAATATGCTGTCTAGGTTGGCCATAACTTTTCTCAAAGGAGTATCTTTTAATTTCATGGCTGCAGTCATCATCTGCAGTGATTTTGGAGCCCCAAAAAACAGTTTGTCATTGTTTCCACTGTTTCCCCATCTATCTGCCATGAAGTGATGGGACCAGATGCCATGATCTTAGTTTTCTGAATGTTGAGCTTTAAGCCAACTTTTCCACTCTTCTCTTTCACTTTCATCAAGAGGCTCTTTAGTTCTCCTTCACTTTCTGCCATAAGGGTGGAACCAATTGGTTCCAAATTGACTCTGTTTTTCCATGTCCAGTTCTAACTGTTGCTTCCTGACCTGTATACAGATTTCTCAGGAGGCAGGGAAGGTTGTCTGGTATTCCCATCTCTTTAAGAATTTTCCACAGTTTACTGTGGTCCACACAGTCAAAGGCTTTGGCATAGTCAATAAAGCAGAAAGAGATGTGTTTCTCCTGCTTTTTTGATAATCCAATGGATGTTGGCAATTTGATCTCTGGTTCCTCTGCTTTTTCTAAAACCAGCTTAAACATGTGAAAGTTCACCATTCATGTATTGTTGAAGCCTGGCCTGTAGAATTTTGAGCATTACTCTACTAGCATGTGAGATGAATGGAATTGTGGAGTAGTTTGAACATTCTTTGGCATTGCCTTTCTTCGGGATTGGAATGAAAACTGACCTTTTCCAGTCTTGTGGCCACTGCTGAGTCTTCCAAATTTGCTGATATATTGAGTGCAGCACTTTTACAGCATCATCTTTTAGGATTTGAAATAGCTCAACTGGAATTCCATCACCTCCACTAGCCTTGTTGGTAGTGATGCTTCCTAAGTCCCACTTAACTTCACATTCCAGGATGTCTGGCTCTAGGTGAGTGATCATACCATCATGATTATCTGGGTTGTGAAGATCAGTTTTGTACAGTTCTTCTGTGTCTTCTTGCCACCTCTTCTTAATATCTTCTGCTTCTGTTAGGTCCATACCATTTCTGATTCATTTGAATCAGTTATGTGTTCTTAATTGCTGCCTTATGTTACCTCACGAGTTTTCATTTTCATTGTCTTCAGAAATCAAATTCTTACATCAGAATCATAGCATAGAACATGATAAAATTAGAGTTATCAAGGTGGGTGGGGGAGATGCTACTAAAAGATCTTACTAGAGACTAATGCAATTTTTTGATATTGCAAAAAAAGTTCTTCTTTATTTTCTATAGACATCTATACTGGTTGCATGGTGCCAGGAGGTGATCCTCAAGATTCTCAGTGTAGGAAAAAATTTTTTCTTTCCTCTACGCCTTTTATTATGACTCATGTGAATGCTTAGTTAAGAGAAAATTGAAAACAAGGAAATTCAGCAGGCCCGTGGAGAGATGATAAGGAAGCAGCCAGCAGTTCAGATGTGAGGTTGCCGCCACTGAGCAATAACTGGAGATGTTCATTTTCCCACCAACAGCTGCGGATGTGCGAGCCCCAAAGTAAACATTAGCACTTGGGGATATTATATGGATATGAAGCATCATGTGTTGAGTTTCTGTGCCATGAAAAACAGTGGACCTGTAGGGTAAGCCTACTCACACAGTCAGTGACGCAAGCGCAATCTTAGACCTCAGGCCACCAAACAAACACTTTCCCAGCGGCTTTCTACCTTTTGAACTTGGAGTGGGAAGTCCGCCTAACAGGTGGTGGCGGTGTCAGAACCTAGGACCGGGTTATTCTGTGTCTTTATTTTTGTTCCCAAGTTCAGAAAAGGAAAACAACAGCTCATGTTTTCAGTCACATATTAACACAGGAGAGAAGTAGAGCCTCCTGGTTAAAAATTCCCTCTGGATACCAGATAAGTTTCTGAAACTGATGAGTTGGTCACAGATTTACTTGAAATCATGGCCTCCAGGCTCAGAACTCACAATGAGTCAAGACATTCTGCTCTATATAGGAGGAAGCACTTGCTCCATTGTTTGATGAAAAGTCTTCACCAAAGTAGACAAGAAGTCAAGGGAAGAGAGAGATCAGTATCATAGTCTTGAATACAATCCTTCCTCACCCTGTATCCCTAAGAAATTCCTTTACCTGGTGGAGTGTCTGTTTGTTCAGCCATTTATGGAGGTAAAAATATCATGATGTCATGTTGATGTATGGCAAAACCAATAATATTGTAAAGTAATTAACCTCCAATTAAAATAAATAAATTTAAATTAAAAAAAATACCATGATGGTGGTTAGAACAGCAAGTCACTATACAAGTAAGTTTAGTGTCAACATTCATTTCAGTATTAATAAAAAAATAATCAATGAAATCTTATCAACTTTAGTATTACTGATCTCTCCAGCACTCAGTCAAAAAATAGCCAGCCTGGTTAATAAGCCTGGTCTTAATTCCCCACAACTGGGAGAACCCAGAAATCTGTGCTGGCTTAATTATATTTTATTAAGTCCCTTCTCCACTCTGTGCCTCAACTGTCTCATCCATAAAATGGATTTAGAAACACACTTACCTGGAAGAATGTTAAATATTATAGAAGCTCTATCTTCTGCTTTACATATAGACATATGTTTGTGTAACTGCAGGCTAATGTAAGTAAAGGCATAGATATATCTAGACAGACATAAATATTCTTGCAGGGCAAGCAAGAGAAAGCTTATAGACTCTGGAGTTAGAAAGACTTGGACCTAGGGGCCAACTTTATCATTTATCGAAATGCATGCTGAACAAGTTTTTAAACCTTGATATCCTTGTATGTCAAATACAGAAAACAATGGTATGTCCCAGCAGAGCTGTGAGTTGATACTGACTATTTAAGTGGCCAGCACAAAGTTGGGCACAGAATGAAACAAAAAATAATTGCTTTGAGCTTCCCAGAAGGACCTTGAATGCCAGGTGCTTTATTACTACCAGCATTTAAGGGAGACTGTGATAACAAAATGCAAGAGACTTGCTCATGTGTGGCTTAGAACAACTAGTTTACCTATTTGATGGCCACCTAGGATCCTAATTATAGTCTTTATATGGGATATGATGTAGAATGACCAACCTGGATAGTATATTCAAAAGCAAAGACATTACTTTGCCGACTAAGGTCCGCCTAGTCAAGGCTATGGTTTTTCCTGTGGTCATGTATGGATGTGAAAGTTGGACTGTGAAGAAAGCTGAGCGCCAAAGAATCGATGCTTTTGAACTGTGGTGCTGGAGAAGACTCCTGAGAGTCCCTTGGACTGCAAGGAGATCCAACCAGTCCATTCTGAAGGAGATCAACCCTGGGATTTCTTTGGAAGGAATGATGCTAAAGCTGAAACTCCAGTACTTTGGCCACCTCATGCGAAGAGTTGACTCATTGGAAAAGACTCTGATGCTGGGAGGGATTGGGGGCAGGAGGAGAAGGGGACGACTGAGGATGAGATGGCTGGATGGCATCACGGACTCGATGGACGTGAGTCTGAGTGAACTCCGGGGGATGGTGATGGACAGGGAGGCCTGGCGTGCTGCGATTCATGGGGTCGCACAGAGTCGGACATGACTGAGCGACTGGACTGAACTGAGCTGAAGTAACAACGTGTATGCACATGCAGGGATTAGTTGGCACTACACATGTGCACGCAGTGCATACAGCTGCATATACATATACTCATGGCAGCACCTGTGTGAGTGCCTGCTTCTCGCCTCCTATTTTCTACAGCTGATAAGGGTCCCAGGTACCCCAAACCATCTCCTCTTCCTAATTTGGAGACAGTGTGGTAGAATGGGGGCGGGGCCCCTGACCAATGAATTAGGAGGCTCAGTTGCTAACTCCAACTCTGATGGTAATGTGAGGGGCAACCCTGATGACTCACTGTTTTTCTGGGCTTTGGTTTTCTCATTTTCATGTTGAAGAATTTGATATAGAAAGTCTTTGAGCAAGCTTTTAGTTCTGAAGCCTATAATCACTCATTATCCAAACAGCAGCAAGTGTATCAAATAAAGAAACAACCTTTTCAGGGTAGGCTCATGGCTGTATATCCTGGGTTGCGCAGCAGCAGAGAAGGGTAGGGCACGGAAGCTGGTTGCAGCCCCACGGGCCCACATTCCTCCCAGATTTCTGGCCACAGAAAAGGCTGGTCTCTCAGCTATGGCCCACCCCTTACACTTCAGAGGAGCACAGTGTTCCAGGAAAGCCCTGGGGCCTGGGGGCAGGAAACCCAAGGCTGTCTTGCCCCCCCCTTTCCCCTCTCTGTCCCTCAAGTCTCACACAGCTGCTCTGGTTCTCATTATCCAAACCTCATCCTAAAGCAATAGTCTTAAAAATCATGCAAACAAACTCCTCCTCCCAATTCTGATTCACATCCAGGAACTCCCAGTCACCCTCACTCTATCTGTTTGGGTACTGACACTGCTTTTCTCCTTCTAGATTAGCCAGCAAGACTTTATCAGCTCTTCTAATCCCCTCCATTCCTCACAGAAAGTCTGCCTCTCTGGACCCGCCTTTGCTTCCTCGCCGGACACACTCCTTCCTGCCTCCAGCTCTTGATCCGAGTCCAGGCCTGGCTCCTTCCTAGCACCATTCTGCTCTGGTTGGACCTGTCCACCTGAAAGCGGCACATCCTTTCTGCTTCTCACCTCTGTGCTTGGTGCCAGCCTGTCCTGCAGGCCTTCTCCCCTGGGCCCCAGGTGACACCTTCCATCCCTTAATTGGTTTTCTGGACCCACCTCATACACTCAGACTCAGGATCCTTGGTGGGCAGGCCGTAAGTATCTACATTTTTTAAAATGGTCCCGTACCTGGATTTACCAATTCTTGTTTTGGATCTTTCAAAATCCTCTCACTTTTACTATCTTAATTAACTCACTGATACCTGGAGGACTGCCTCTGTGGGTTCTATGCTGAATGATGGGTAGAAAAAAACATGATATGGTGTGAAAAGTGAAAAAGGTGAAAGTGCGACAGAAATACGAGGGAGTGATTCTTAGTTTCTAAGAATGAGGTTAAGTTTGGAGACATCCCCACTGTGGAAGTGACATTTAGCCTGATTTCTCATGTATGAGTAGGACTGTGGAAGTGGGGAGGAGGGGAGCACCCCAAATAGAGCAAACAACCCAAGCAAAGGCCAGAGAGCAAGTGTATCTGATGTGTTGAAAAGAGGACAAGTGGTCTAGTATTAGACTTTGGGTAAGACAGACGGGGCAGGAATCATCTTATACTCCCTATTCAGAAGTCTTCAGTTTCTTATCTCACAACTAGTTTCACTGAAGAGTTAATTTCAGAAAGAACATCTTGACAAAGTACTAACATATCATTAAGACAGTTAATTGGGGCTGCTTCCTGGTTTCTACAGAAAAACAAACCAACAAAAAAAAATCTGAACTGATGAAGGGAAATAATATCATTCAGAGGGTTTCAGTTAAGAGTAGGACTCCTCATCCCCAGCACTACTGACATTTGAGGCTGGATAACTTTCTGTTGTGGGGATGTCCTGAGTGCTGCAGGGCACTTAGCAGCATTCTTGGCCTTGACCATGCCATACTAGTTCCTCTTTTCCAAATGACAATCAAAAATATGTCTCAAGATATGGCCAAATGTCCCATGGGAGTGGGCCTGAGGAGTTAAAATCACCCCTGGTTGAGAACCACTGAAATAAAGAAAAAGATCATGAGCTTTGAAGTCAGTCTCAGGTCCACTTCTTGCCATGATACTAGCTATGTGATGGTGGAAATGTTACTCTTTCTGCCTTCAGCTTCCTCACGTATAGAATGGGAAATAACTTCTGCCCTGTAGGATCATCATGAGAAGCAACAGATAAAGTATGTGAAGTGTTAGCCACAGTACTTGGCACATGGAAGGCAAGTAAGAAACAGTTACAATAACAGTGATACCAATAAGAGTAGTGGTTCTTGTTTTACTAGGGATGTTATTGTTGTTTTTAGGAATAAAGCCTCACTGAAGTTTGAAAGTTTCAACAACTAAATAAATTCCATTTTATCAAGAAGCAATTGTGTCCTAAGTCACTTCAGTGACCTAAAGACTATAGCCTGCTTAGCTCCTCGGTCCATGGGATTCTTCAGGCAACAATACTGGAGTGGGTTGCCATTTCCTTCTCCAGGGGATGTTCCTGACCCAGGGATTGAACATGCATCTCTTATTATGTCTCCTGAAGTGACAGGCAGGTTCTTTATCATTAGGTCCACCTGGGAAGCCCAAGAAGAAATTATAGGGCAGGAAATGTTGCAGTTACATTGCAGACATCACTTGCTCTAAGAATCCTTTCACAATTCTTCAAGTCTCAATTTTGGGCCCATTCTATATTTTCGCAAAGCCTTATATACTTGGAATGTATAACTGTGTTGTGTATTTAATGTTTATTTTCACTACTAGTAGATACAAGTACCCAGAAGTTTAATTCTCTCTCATATTTACCTTAAACCCCCATCAACTGTAGAGTGAGTCATCAATAAATATTTATCAAAATAATTTCTTTTTTTGATACTTGCTATTTTCTCATGTGCTATTTTTTAACTTTTTGTTTTATATTGGAGTATAGTTGAGGGCAAATGCAAGCCTAGGCTGGATCATGCTGTAACAAATATGCATTCCATAAGGCACAATGGTTAGAAGTGTGGAATCAAATAGCGTGGGTTTAAGTCATGAATTTACCACTTGTTAACCATGTGACTTTAGGTATGTGAGGTAGTCTTTGTGAGCTTCATTGTTTTATTTAATAAAGGAAACACAATAATAGTGTGTATAAAGCTGCTCTGAGAATCAGTGTGGCTGCTAGAGTACTGACAATGGTGAGATGTAAAGCTGCAAGTTTTATTGCTCACTGGAATAAGCCATGTTTTTGAATTTACCACTTGTTAACCATGTGACTTTAGGTATGTGAGGTAGTCTTTGTGAGCTTCATTGTTTTATTTAATAAAGGAAACACAATAATAGTGTGTATAAAGCTGCTCTGAGAATCAGTGTGGCTGCTAGAGTACTGACAATGGTGAGATGTAAAGCTGCAAGTTTTATTGCTCACTGGAATAAGCCATGTTTTTTCTCTAAGAGGGCACTGAACCAGAAGTTCTTTTCGCAAGATGGGCTAAACCAATTTTTCTGCAAAAAGACAGGAAGGAAGGAAGTGGAGAGCAGAGGGGACGGGATGGGAGGAGAGGGAGAAATGAAAAATTCGCATTTTGGTTTGATTCTGCAACTCGAGAGATTTAAGCCAATTCAACATCTGGCCCAGATGAGCAATTTACACCAAATCAACATCTGGCAAAGAAACCAGTATCTGGAGTCAGAGTGATGCCAAACCAAGGCACTATGTTTGCTCCCAGACAACACCTGCTAATGTGAGGGAGCACAAAGTACACGAGTTTCCAGACATCCCAGACTGAACCAGGGATGCTCAACACAACCCTTCTGCCTTGTGCAGACTTGAGCCAGGTACCCTACTTCTCCGCTGAGTATCCATCCCTCAGGGAGGGGATGCCATTCACTCATCCTACTGTTAAGTCGCTTCAGTTGTATCCAACTCTGTGCGACCCCATAGACGGCAGCCCACCAGGCTCCCCCGTCCCTGACATTCTCCAGGCAAGAACACTGGAGTGGGTTGCCATTTCCTTCTCCAATGCATGAAAGTGAAGTCACTCAGCCGTGTCTGACTCATCACTAAATATGCACGTTGTTAACCATCCTCTACGTGCAAAGCACTGTGCTGGTTGCTGGAATATAAGAATGAAATGGTACAGAGCTTACTCTCAAAGAGTCCACAAACTTGAAAATGAGACAAATGAGACATCACACAGAAACCTGGGTGATGTGTACAGTAATGGAGGCAAGTCTCAGACATCATGGGACTGAGAGAAAAGACNTTGCTGGAATATAAGAATGAAATGGTACAGAGCTTACTCTCAAAGAGTCCACAAACTTGAAAATGAGACAAATGAGACATCACACAGAAACCTGGGTGATGTGTACAGTAATGGAGGCAAGTCTCAGACATCATGGGACTGAGAGAAAAGACCCCTTAAGTCAGCTTAGGGGAGTCAGGGAAGGCCCCCTGAGGAGATGGCCTGATTTCAAGATGTGAAGGACAATCAGAAGTTGGACTGGTAGAGAAGAAAAACTCGGGGGGAGAGGGCCAGAGACAAGAATCAAGTTGTTATTGCCTTTCAGGACAGCTGGGCTGCCAGAGCCAAGCATAGACCTGGAACCAAGTTAATACTATTTTTGTAAGCTAGAAAAATATCAGCAGCAGGAGCCTTGGCCAGAACCACCCCCACAAAGAGCAAACAAAATCACTCCTATCTTCTGGCTGTCTGCTGGAGTACTTACTAACCAGCAGCACCTTAAGTACGAAATGTCCCTTTATCTTTGATTTTTATTCCCAGCAAGTCCTTCCTCCTCTTTTTCCAGAACTGGAAAAAGCAGGAGTTGAGTGGCACTTGCTTCTTTGATCTTTATCCTCCTGTTCCCAGGCTTCCCCAGAGACTGAGAGTCCGGGAGGCTTTCTCCAAAGCAGAATGTTGACTCCTTCTGCCAGTCAGAATGTGGGATCTGCGGCAGGTCAGACCAGGTCAGCACTTGAAGGAACCGTAATTGTTCGGGGCTTGTGCGAGGCCTGGATGACATCCAATTCCAAAGTCAGCTTCTTAACCTGACTCTTGGCAATCTCTCAGCATGGAGTTCATCTAATCAGATCTTGAGGTTGTTTCTGACCTCAACCTAAACAGAATCTTAAAGTACGAAACCCTGCATTCCATGCAAGAGTTTTGGGGAAGGAAATATAGGGTAGAGATTCAAGGAAGGCAGATGACGTCCAGAAGCCTGGGTGGGGTTCTTCTCCAACTGCCTATGCAAAGGGAAGATAATTCCCCTGGATAATAACTAAGAGAACTTCCCTTAATAAGGCTCCTACTTTGTGTCAGGCATTGTGATTCCAGAGTGAGAAAAATCAAAGGAAGATACCTCCTTACTGCATGCCTGCTATGTGCCAGATGCTAAGCCAGATGCTCTACTTGTGGACATCCTAACATATCTATGAGGAGAGTATTGCTATCTCCTACTGCCTGAAGGGAAATTCAGAAATATGAAGAGGTATGATATTTGACCCAAGGTACACAGGCAGAGAGAATATAAACATTTAAATCCAGATCTTCAAACTCCATGTTCAGAGCCCCGATTATAGTATCACAGTACATCTCAGGGGATGGTTGTCTCACACCAATACCGTTAAGCCACAAACACGCAGGCCAAGTGGGAACAACTAAAAGGTTTGGGGCATTGGCTGCCTGGCTCACTGCTGTCATCTCCAGTGCCTGGACCAGCTGTTGTTCAGTCGCTGAGTTGTGTCCAGCTCTTTGCGACCCCATTTCTGAGATTGTGGTTTTCAGTCTGTCTGCCCTCTGATGGAGAAGGATAAGAGGCTTATGGAAGCTTCCAGATGGGAGAGACTGACTAAGGGGGAAACTGGGTCTTGTTCTGATGGGCGGGGCCATGCTCAGTAAATCTTTAATCCAATTTCCTGTGGATGGATGGAGCTGTGTTCCCTCCCTGCTATTTGCCTGGGGCCAAGGCGGATTCTTGACCAGAGAGCTGTCAGGGAAGCTCTCTATGTTTATGTTTTGCCAAAGTCGGGAGTTTTCAGCAGTTGCTTCTTTGAGAACTTGTTCAGTCCTACTGTCTTTTCTCTTCTTCTGGGACTGTGAGGACACAAATGTTAAGATTTTCTGATATAGCCCCATGGAGGTACAGTCCCTGAGGTTCTGTTTAATTTGTTTCAGTTTGTTTTGTGTCTTGTTCAGATTAGATATTTTCCATTGTTTTGTCTTCTAATTTTTTTTTTTTTTTTTCTATCTCTCCCCTGTATTCTGCTGTTGAGCAAGCCATCCACTGAGTGTTTTATTTTGGCTGTTTTTGAGTTCTAAAACTTTCATTTGGTTCTTCCTCATATCTTCTATTTCTGTGCGAAAATTTTCTTTCTTTGCTGTGGCTTTCTAATACTTTGAATCTATTTCCAGCATATTCACGATTCGTCACTGAAGGATTTTTACAATGCCTGCTCTAAAATGTTTGTCAAAGGATTCGTACATCTCTGTCATCTTGCTGTTGGCCTCTACTGCTTCTTTTTTCTTTCAGTTTGAGATCTTCCTGGTTTAGGATATGATGTGCGATTTCCAGTTGGAACCCAGGTATTTGCATATTTTATTGAGATTTTGGATCCTATATAAACTTCCTCTTTCTGTTGGCTTTCTCTGACACCACGCCAGTAGGAAGTGAGGGCTGCTGCCTTGTTACTGCCAAGTGAGTACAAGTGCAGGGGCCCCATTTGCCCTCTATTGACACTTGAGGGTGGGACACTGCTTTTTACTGTTGGGTGGGTGTGGGAGTTCTAGTGACTCTGCTGACAACACAGGACAAGAGAGCCCCGGTTACAGCTGTCAGGATGAAAGTCCTCATTCCCTCCTTGGCCTTCTCTGACTACACCCAGGCAGCACCTCATTACAGCCCTGGGTACCTCGTTACAGCCCTGCAAAGGAGGAAGTCCGGGCTCCCCACATGGTCTTTGCTCGTGTGGGTGAGGGTGAGGCTACAGTTTTTCCTATGATGTACGGCTGGAGTACAGTGCTTTTTGTCTAAAGCTGTTCTGTCTTTCCTGGCTGTTCCTTTTCTGATCCTTTATCTAGGGAATGCAGGCTTTCACTGGGCCTTGTCTGTGCCTGTTGGCATTCCTGGATCACCAATATCTTCTGCCTCAAGTCTGAGATATGTCAAATGAGAATATACATGGAATTCACCATGATGTCATTGCTCAAGGCAGAAAGTCCATAGTGAGTCTGCTTCTCCTCTCCAGATCCTCAGAACCCTCTTATATTTGTTTAAAACAAATAATGTTAGGGCTGTTTTTTTCCTTTGGTATTTTGCAGAAAGAATAAAGACTTGGTAGGATTATGTATATTGATTTTGAGTTAGTGAATGTTTATTTTCAGTAGCCTTGTCTATTAGCGTTTTCCATCATGGCTTCTTCCTTTTATGCCTGAAGTCCCTTTTTTTTTATTAGTTAGTTTAGTTAGTTAGTTTTGGCTGTGCTAGTCTTCATTGCTGCTCAAGGGCTTTCTCTAGTTGCAGTGGCTTCTCTTGCTGCAGATCGTAGGCTCCAGGCACACGGGCTTCAGTAATCATGGCCTACGGGCCCAGTTGCTCCGTGGCATGTGGGGTTTTATTTAGTTCCCAAACCGGGGATTGAACCCATATCCCCCGCTTTGGCAGGTGAACTCTCAACCATTGGACCACAAGGGAAGTCCCCCTGATTTCTGCTCCTAGATGAGACAGTCCCTGTGCACTCCTCCACTCTGCTGGGTGTCTACTTTGTACCTCTCTTCTCTTCTCAAACCCCGACCCTCTCACCAGATGACCTGGCTTTCTACTTCACAGAGAAAACTGAACCCACCATAAGAGAACTTTACCAAATGCCCTCCACTCCCTCACTGGCAGCTGACTGCACCTGTGGCTGCCTGGCCTGTTTCCACCAAGAATGGCCCATGCTTCTGCTTCTGCTTGACCCCACCTCCTAACCCCTCTTGCCCATTCAGAGACCTTGTTTCAGCAGTTCTTCTTTCTCTCCTTCAGCATCAGTTTTTGCTTTCCAGTAATTGTTCTCTTTGGCAATAAAGGCATGAACCTGCTTCTGTTTTCACCTTAAAAATACAGACTTCTCTCTTTTCCCTTCCACCTCCATTTCTGGACTTCCTGACTTTGCTCCGTGCATGGTTGTGCGTGGGTACTTAGTCACTCAGTCATGTCTGACTCTTTGTGACCCCATGGACTGTAGCCCACCAGGCTTATCTGTCCATGGGACTCTTCAGGCAAGAATACTGGAGTGGGTTGCCATTTCCTCCTCCAGGGCATCTTCCTGACCCAGGGATCAAACCCGAATCTCCTGTGTCTCCTGCATTGCAGGCAGAGTCTTTATCCTTTCATCAGGGAAGCTCCGACTTTTCTCCCTCTTACACTGAAACTCTTTGAAAAAGTTTTTCATTTTTGTTGTTTTTTCCCCACTCTTTGTCTCCAGTACCTCTTCTCTAATAGTTAACATACATCAGACTGGCTTTTGCCTCACAACGCTAACAAAACTACTTTTATGAAGGTCACTAGTGACTTTTACACTAGGTCCAGTGTTCAGTTCTTGGATCTGGACATTGGTCCATCGTGATCCCTCAACAGAATTGGACCCCACCGGTCCCCTACTCTTCCTTGAAGAGCCGTCTTCCCGTGGCTCCTCTCCTGACTTGCTGCCTGCTTGGCTGCTCCTTCTCTCTGTCCTTTGTTGATTCATCATCGTCTTCTCCATCTGTTAATGTTCCTGTGCACGAGGCTCAGTGCTATTACACTCATCTCGCTGATGATTTCTTCTTGTCTCATGACGTTTAGACACAATCTGTATGATGATGATTTTCCAGTTTGTATCACTAGCTCAGATTTTTCCTGCACTCTGGACTAGTTCATCCAGCATTCCCACTGGACACTAATAGGCACCTCAAAGTCACCATGTGCAAAGCCGAACTCCTGGTCTTCCTCAGTACTTGCTTCACTTCCAGCCTTCGACAGCTCTGTTGGGGGCAATACCATCTGTCTAGTTGTTCAGCCCTAAAACCCCAGAGTCCTCCTAGATTCCTTTTTGTCTGATTGTACACATCCCGTTGGTTGAACAGTTAAGCTGGCTTTTACCATATCCCAAATCTACTCCTTCCCACCACCTCCACTGTAAACCACGTGGCCCCAGGTCACCTTCATCACTGTGCTGGGTGCCTGTAAGGTCCTCCTCACTTGTCTCCCTGTTTATAGTCTATACCATACGTAATAGTGAGCGGATTCTGTTACTGTGTCACTTCCGTGCTCCGTCCTCTTTGTCCCCACAGGTCACTGTGAGTCAACTCTGGCATCCTCTGATAACGTGGGCCACCCTGCCGTTCCTCAGACATACCAGGTTCACCTGTGGCAGGATCATCTGGGAAAGTTATATTTTGTTTTAAAAGCCATTGATACTCAGCTGACATTGTCTTAAGTTTATTATTTTTAGAGAAATTGACATCTTCCTGATTGAAAACTTTTCCTAACCAGAACTGTTGTTCTTCAGTTGCTAAGTCACATCTTACTCTTTTGAGACCCCATGGACTGTAGCCCTCAAGGTTCCTCTGTCCATGGAATTTTCCAGGCAAGAATCCTTGAGTGGGTTACTCTTTTCTTCTCCAGGGGATCTTCCTGACCCAGGGGTCACACCGCATCTCCTGCATTGGCAGATGGACTCTTTACTAGTGTGCCACCAGGGAAGCCCAACAAAACTCTCACTCTCTTTTTATTCACCTCTTCTTTTATATCCCTTGGAAAGGTTTTAGAGTTTTATTTACGCCAATCCTATGGCTTGATGCACATATATATTGTTACTTTGAATGAGATTCTTTTCCATTATTCTTCAACTAGTTTTTGGTATGTACAAAAATTATCGGATTTATATATTTATTTTGTAAGCATTTCTCCTTGGGAACTCTTAAATCTGAACTCCCTTTCCAACTTTAATTACTCTTTGGTTGATGCCTTCATATGTTTGGATTCCTCTTGACGCTGTACTTGCTTTGGATCCTGTACAGGCTCTCTTTCTCTCAGATCTTTTCTGGAATACCTCCTACTTGCCCTCAGGCTCTTGGGGAAATGAACACATTTTCAATAGGTTTCCCATATTTTTCTACATTTGCTTCCTTTTTCCCCCTTCTATACAAGGATAGTATTTTTAAAAATTAATGCACATTTAATTTTCTTAATTAATTAAGAGACTGGGACAGAAGGCTTCTCCTTGGCCCTCCCCTGGCTCTGCACAGGACCTCTGTCCAAGCACTTAGAACTCTGAATACAATTTCTAGTTCACCTTCTCTTAACCAAGCTTCATGATCACTTAGAGCTTGGAATGGATTTAGTATTCCATGGATATTTGTTGAAAGAATAAGTAAATGACTGAAATGTTTGTCTAGTCCTTTCTAGAACTTCCAACTACCTTTACTGGGAATAAAGATACTTGGGAATTTATTTTTCAACTTACTTTCCAGTTCTTCTGCTGTTTTTTATTTTTTCCTAATCAATGTGTGTATATTTTGTCATATTTTCACTTAGCCTTATTTCATAGTGACTTCCACTAATATACATTCTAAACAACTGTCGATTTGACAGTGAAGTCTTTCATTGATCTAATGCATAATGATCACTGGCACACTCACTATGTAATCTTCCGTAGCTTGCTGAGTCTGTTGACTTGGATGTTGCTCTTGCTGACTTGACGATTCTTTCCTCCCTCTCAGATTCAGGCTTCTTCAGGGGAGACCAAGTACACTGGTCCTTTGGACTGTGCGAAGAAGCTATACAAGGAGGCTGGGATCCGAGGGATCTACAAGGGGACTGTACTCACGCTCATGCGAGGTAACCTTTGAGCCCTCTACCTGTGCCACTGGGAGGTTTTGTCTGGATCTCTGGATTAGCCTTGGCACCATGCATGCCACAGCCCTGACAGGGCTGGCACGGTGTGTCCTGGTTTTAGGCCATTTCACCTCTGGCCAGCATGGACATGCATGAGAATGGGGGGACCTTCCATCCTTCTGGTAGGCTGGCCCTCAAGGGTGGAAATCATGACAGTGGCAGTTGCAAGCAGATGGAAATCATGGCTGGAGGGATGAATGGGAAAAAGGAATAACCTAGGAGGCTTCCCTGGTGGTCTGTGGTTGAGACTCCAAGCTTCCAATGCAGGGGGCATGGGTTTGATCCCTGGTGCCATGTGGTACAGCCAGAAAAAAAAAAAAAAAAAAAAGAATGACTTAGTAACAGTGCAGCTCTATTTGGCTTGAGAGGCATGTCCTACTGGGGTGGCCCTGAGATGGCAGCTTAGAGGAAGGCCAGATGTTAGCTCCAGTTAAAACTGCTTGGAGTGGGCATGTTAGTGGGGACCACTCAGAGTGCCTCTGAAGGAGAAATAATATCATGCTTGTTTGTGCTCATTGACACCAGTGCTGGCCCCAGAGCCACCTCTGATCACTGCAGATAGGAAGTGCTGCTGAGGAACTTCTTAGGAAACCTTCAAGGGTCCAATGCCAAGGTTGGTTCTCCTAAGATCAAGAAATCTGTGAGGATTTTC
Source organism: Oreotragus oreotragus (assembly GCA_006410675.1). Classification (NCBI taxonomy): domain Eukaryota; kingdom Metazoa; phylum Chordata; class Mammalia; order Artiodactyla; family Bovidae; genus Oreotragus; species Oreotragus oreotragus. Next base: position 540,664 of record SJYX01023478.1, on the reverse strand, counting down.
TGTCATTTATTTTACATCTTTCTTGCCACTAACAGATGTTCCAGCCAGTGGCATGTATTTCATGACATACGAGTGGCTGAAAAATATCTTCACTCCAGAGGGAAAGAGGTGAGGAGAACAGAAGAGCTTAGAAGCCACTTTCCCTCATTACCAGTAGGTTGCCCTTTCTCATTAGTGGGTCTGAAGGCAGAAATGGGACCTGCTTGTGTCTCCATGTCTGCTTCCCTCTTGTTACTTTTGAGCCCCAGCTAATACCAATACTCTTACTCTGTGCCTCGCCCAATGGAGCAAAGGTTTGAAACAAGTACAGAAAACGTCCTCCAGAGAGTGGCAGCTACCTTGTCACAGGAGTCTTGGCCTTGGACCACCTCCCTCCAGCCAGTTCCTCGCTCTCTGTGGCCGCCAGATCTGCACAGAGGGGGATGATCTGAACGCCACTCTCACAGCCTTTGTGTGACCAGGGCTGTGTTTGATGTTCTGCAGCGTCAATGAGCTCAGCGTGCCTCGGATCCTGGTGGCTGGGGGTTTTGCAGGGATCTTCAACTGGGCTGTGGCAATCCCCCCAGACGTGCTCAAGTCCCGCTTCCAGACTGGTTAGTAGGGGAGAAGAGGGGTGGATGGGGTTGGAGTGGGCCCCAAACTGGCTGCCCATGGGATATGGAGCTCTTAAGGTCTTAGGCACACTCCCTCTCCACAGTGGCTCTCAGCGAGTGTCTGGCCAGCGCTCTCCCATGTAGTCATTTGTGTCCTGAGAATGTGAGACTCGTTTTCTTATCAGCCTGAACATAAGGTAACTGAGAGAAGGACTTCCCTGGTTGTCCAGTGGTTAAGACTCTACTAGATGGAACACAGGTTTGATCCCTGGTGAACGAAAATCCACATGCTGTGCCATGTGACCAAAAAAAAGTGAGAGAAGAAGTCACGTCAGCCTTCCTTCCCCCACGTGAGCGGAAGGACTGTTTCATTGTTCATTCTTTTCCCCATTCCCGCGGCACTAGTATAATCCAGACATTGGTTTGTTCCAGGGTGAACTGTGTGGTCTGTGGACTGGTCCTGGGTGACCCACACAGTAGCCTCTCCCTGGTGCTGTGGCCCTGCAGGAAGACTTGACTGCAAAATGGTCCCCATGTAGGTCACCACAGTCAGGTCAGAAAGCTTCCTGAAGCCTTAACCACTGGGTTCTGCCCACAGCGCCTCCTGGGAAATATCCTAATGGTTTCAGAGATGTGCTGAGGGAGCTGATCCGGGATGAAGGCATCGCATCCTTATACAAGGGCTTCAATGCAGTGATGATCCGAGCCTTCCCAGCCAATGCGGTGAGTGACTGGCGGGGGCTATGCTTTTTCCATTTGGGGCTCAGAGCAGAGTGCGAGTGGTCGACTTTGGCTTGCTTCTCTCGGCTCAGTTTTTCTGGGGTCCCACCCTCAGCCAGAGCCTCCTTATTTGTCCCCTTTCCTAAACCTGTCAGATGAATTACCTTTGTGATTCTCCAAGGTAAGGAGCTTTGACTTCCTGTCATGGCCATCAGAAGTGGCCAGTTGTGGGACATTTATTTTCTTTCCCTATTAGGGATGAGGAAGCACAACTTGATTCCATGACTTGGGGGGGTGGGTAAGATTAGGAAGGGGTTTTGGTCCTGACAGGGCCAGCTGAGCACAACGCTGGGGGTCTCTGTGAGTAGCCACAACTCCTGCTGGCTTTTCTCTTCCTTCCAACCCCTTCTCAGGCTTGTTTCCTGGGCTTTGAAGTTGCCATGAAGTTCCTTGACTGGGCTGTGCCCAACCTGTGAGGCTGAAGGCTGCTCCAGGCTTCAGGATGCCAGAAGCTGTCATCCAGGAGGAACAGTGGGCGGGAGTGGCGGTCCTGAGGTGTGAGGAGAGGGGGATGGTGGGATGAGAGCTCTCTGCATGGACCTGTTGAGACCATTGTCTTAATCACACCCTCTACCTGGTGTAATTTGCCATTTTGCAACTTGAATCCTCTCTTGTCAATTCAAGGGATCTCATGAGGACTGGAGGTGGAGTAAGTAGCTTCTAGACCACACACCGCCCGTGGCCAGGGTGCTGTCTGCCAGTTGACTACTGGCCCTCCTCCACCCAGAATACTCTTCGAGAAAGAGGGACTGTCAGCCTCTCACTGGAGACACTCTGCATGTTTTCAGCCAGCTGACTAGGAGCTGGGGCCTTCCTGGATCCCTAGCCAGGAACACCCACCAGGGTATCCTCTAATCCTGGCCTGCACAGCTCCAGGTCCACATGGGAATGTGGACCTGAGGCCCGCATCTGTCTGTCCAAGCAGACTGAGCAAATGTGCCTAGGGGCAGAGAGCCTATTAACACTCGGGTTTTGTTTTGTTTTTTTTTTAATGCATGCAAGTAATCAGAATTAAAACTAGAGTAGCCTAATTTCCCAGGAGTCGTGGAAAGCTTTCCCTCCTACACAGTGAGGAGAGATTTGAATAGACCATCCCAGCTTGCTAGGATAAGTGAGAAAGTGAGAAAGCCCAGGGTGTAGGAAGCCTCTTTTTGCACACTCTTTTCTCATGAGAGCACCCTATTTGGACAGGAAATAATAAATATTGTTTCTAATTTTCGCATCGTGTGAAATTTTTTTCTTTTGATTCTGGGTCATTTCAGCAAACAGCCAGGGGCCTCGGTGGAGGCTGTTAGGCATCTAACAGCCTTCCCTGGATGGAATTCAGGCAGCGATTTCAGCAAGAGAAAGAGGAAGAAATCTTGGCCCACCCGGCCTTCCCTGACTGCCCCGGCCCCAGCTCCTGGAGGGTCAGATCGGTGGGGGGGGGTGGGATAGGGCAACCTAACTGGTAACTGTTCCCATAGCACTTGGGGGTCGCTGTATGAGCTGATGTCTAGCCTTACTTATCAGGCTGAAGATGATGACCGGGTGCAGCCAGGGGAGATGAGGGCGTCAGAGTGGAGAGTGACGTGCTAGTCCGTGCTTAGCTGGGGGAGGGAGAGGCTACCAGAGCTGGGCTTCTCTGGCTTTCACCCATCTGGCAGTCACACTTTCGCTGGCACTTCCCGCCTCACTGCAGCTGCCCAGAGATCCTTGGACTTTGGCTTCAGAGCTATCACGCAGTGTAAATGGGTGAGAGGGGAAGGGACCCACCCCCATCTGGGTGTGGGTGTGGCCAATTTGCCCAGAAGCTGAAGATTTGGGGGTTTAAGGAAGGAAGCTTTATTCCTGGTAAGATATTTCTGGATGATGGTCAAGTAAAAAAAAACAAAAAACTGCTTCAAGGATGAAAATTGTTTTGTTTGTTCTCTTCCTGAGAAGATTAATTAATTCAGTGTTACGCTTTCCTGTCTCATGCTGCAGGATACCTTTGTTTAATCTCTCACTGATGAGGAGATGGCCTCCGAGGTGTCTCCTGAAGCTCTTCTCAGCACTGCTCAGTCCTTGAGACAGTCCTGAGACCTCAACCTTTTCCCGGGAGCCCTGGGAGTGCGTTTGCATTCTAGCTAAATGCCAGCCATTCCCATGGCTCAGGATCAGTTTTACAGTCTCCTGCTTCTGAATAATTTGCCCTTTGAAACAGCTTCCATTGGAAAGTGGAATATTGTGATTCTTTGATGCTAGTGCTGGTGGATTCTTTTACTCCTCTGGGGATTCAAGAGATGTGAAGTCAAAAAAAGGGAAGCCCCAGTGAGGCATATGTGTGAAGGGAGCAGAGCAGATGGTGAGTAACCCTCTTTTGGGTGGCACTTCCTGTTTATGATGCACTTTGAAGCACCACCTGTTTGATATGTCTCTTCTCTCCTTGATGGGGTGGGGGAGAGATTGGGGCCCCCTTAAGGAATTTCTTAGACTGCTACAGACAGCATTAAGTAAGGGTTAAAGCAACCAGCCAGTGAGAACAGCCTTATCCAAGCATGAAGAGTATAACTGGGTCAAAGGTAAAGGACAGAGTGGAAGCTGTTCCAACCTCAGCCTGTTAGAAGCAATAGCAGCACCATTTCTGCTGTAATGTCATAGCATCTCTACCTACAGTTCTTTTAGGCTAGAGCCCCCTATTCCTTTCCTAACCTCTTCAGGGACTCATTCTCATCTTTTTACCCCATGTAACTCAGTGTTTGGGCTTCCCTAGTGGCTCAGTGGTAAAGAATCCGCCTGCCAGTGCAGGAGATGCACATTTGATCTCTGGGTTAGAAAGATCCCCTGGAGAAGGAAATGGCAATCCACTCCAGTATTCTTGCTTGGGAAATCCCGTGAACAGAGGAGCCTGGTGGGCTATGGTCCATGGGGTCACAAAGAGTCAGACACAACTTAGCAACTCAACAACAGCAACAAACTCAGTGTTTGATGGGTAGGGATTTATACCTCCACTTTCAGATGTGGAAGCCAAAGCTCAGGGTAAACTGATCTACCAAGATCATCGCCAAGTGAATATCAGAGTGTGGCTGACAGAGTGGTGTCTCAGTGTCCACAGGCCTGAAGAAAGGCTTGTGACATTATCAGCAGTCCTGGGATTGCTTGAACCAAACTCCAAGAGCCTGCCTGTACTGCAGGATCAAAGCCCGGGCAGCTAGCCTGAGTCAGGCCAGGGACGGCACCCAGCAGACACAAGGAAGGTCAAGGGCTCCCCAAGGGCTCCTTTTTTCTACCTTCTTTGCTCTAGTTGGCATGCAGGCCTGTGGCTTTCCAGCTAGGGCTCTCCTTTGCTTCCCAGGTTCTGTCCTTGCTCTGAGATGTCTCAGAGGCAGACCCTAGGTCCACTGTAAAGACTGACACTTCCTCAGCACAGTGTCCGGGGTTGGAGTCGGGGGCAGGTGATGGTCATAAATGGCTCACAAGTGCAGAAATAAGCAGCCCAAGAATTAACTGCTCCCTTGAGCATGGATGCTTATTAAAATAACTGGACCAAAGGCAGTGGCTTCATGGGGGAGGCACTATGCAGGCTTGGGTGAGGGCAGAGGAAACTGTATTTCCTCACTCCCCTCTAGCCAGTGGGGGCTCATGGACACTTCTAATGCAACATAGAAACAGGTGGTGGTAGACACTTAAGTATTCAGGGAGACTGGGCCAGGGACTGGTATGTAGAGAGGGTGAGATGAACAAGTCCCAGGAGATGGGTGGGGGTTGGGCTAGGCTTAGAGAAGCAGCCCCTTGGGGCAGAGGAGAGGGAGGTGTTCCTGCTGGGGGTGAGTCCTCCAGAGCAGGTGGAGGGCATCAGAGGGCAGACAGTGAGTTAACCAGGGGGTCTGGGCCAAGAGCAGGGTGTCCTCCAGAGAAGTCTAGGGGACTATGAGCGTCTCCCTTCTTCCTGGAAAGAGTTGGGGGGGAAAAACACCTTTTAAATCATGAACCTGTCAAGAGCACAGGATATAACTGTCCCATTGGAAACAGCACTTGGTACCCTACCCGTGTTCATTATCACCAGACTCACTGCTCTTAGACTAGATAGGTGCCCCACTTGAGTACGCATCAGTTCAGTTCAGTCGCTCAGTCGTGCCTGACTCTTTGTGACCCCATGAATTGTAGCACGCCAGGCCTCCCTGTCTATCACCAACTCCCAGAGTTCACTCAGACTCACGTCCATCAAGTCTGTGATGCCATCCAGCCATCTCATCCTCTGTCGTCCCCTTCTCCTCCTGCCCCCAATCCCTCCCAGCAACAGAGTCTTTTCCAGTGAGTCAACTCTTCGCGTGAGGTGGCCAAAGTACCAGAGTTTCAGCTTTAGCATCATTCCTTCCAAAGAAATCCCAGGGCTGATCTCCTTCAGAATGGACTGGTTGGATCTCCTTGCAGTCCAAGGGAGTCTCAAGAGTTTTCTCCTAAGCATAGTTGTAAACAGTGCTGAGAACTGGCCCCATGGTGTCCATGTCTGTTCTGAGGTTGGTGCAAAATGATGACTATCTGCTGGGGGGTGAGTATATCTGGGTTGAGTAGAGCATCTCGCAGGACTCTGGGGCCTCCTCGTCTGTCTACCATGGTCTCTGTATTTCTCTTGCTTTTGAGGGTCTCTGCTCTTGACCTTTCCCACCCACTATTACTGGCTGTTGGCAGCTGTTTCCCAGTTACTGGCTGCCTGCGGGTTCAGTTGCCGTGGTAACCCCTAGTGGTTCCGGTGGACAGGCTTGAATGAAGGCAATTCTAGAAGGGTGAGGGTCGAAGATGTGGGGCTTGGGCCTCTCATATTCTCTCTTGTTCCAAGGCCCTGTTCTTTTGCCAGCTCAGCTGGGCCTTCATGAAGGCCCTAGGAACTCCCCTTTGCTATTGAAGGGTTTCCCCAGAGGGGCAGAAATGGATCCCTGCTCTGAGGACCAGGTGCAAGGGGAGGAGAGTCAAGCTGGACCTGGAGGCTGGCTCTCCATCCTTCCTCTGAAGCTGGTCTTTGGAGACAGGTGAGGAGCAGCTATGCAGTTCCCGATTTCTGTGGTCCTCATTTCCTCCAGGTCTGAGGATGCCTTTGAATGCCATGTTTGCTAGCTGGCTGGCTGGCTGGCCAAGCTAGGATATCTGAGACTAAGCCAGGAGGAGCAGCCTCCTTCGGGCAGAGGATGAGAGGGGGTCCTTGGAGTGACTGGGAGAACCTGCCCACAGTCAGTTCTGTCATCAGTCCTGGAGTAGCTTCCTCCTACCCTGTTTGCAGTTGAAGTTGGAGTCCTAATTGTACAGCTGCCTTTCCCCCTTTCAAATGTATAAAACCTGCCAAATGGGCGAACTAGAGAGTGGAGTTGCGAATTTGCCTTTCTAAAAGGTTAGTGGTAGGATTTCTTGAAGTGGGTCATATCCCCAGGTGTGGCAGGGCAGTGGGAGTCCCACCTTGGTTTCAAGTATGGGCTGACTCCTGGAAAACTTGGAAGGGTCAGTCTACACAGGAGCAGAGAAGAGTTGAGGAACCCTGCCCCTCCAGCTTCTCATTGCCCCGTCCTTACTGAAGTCTTTATATTTCTGAGATCAGACACATAGCTTTGAATCAGAGGATCCTAGTTCTGAGACTGAGGTCAGGAGAGCAGTTTCACTGGCTCTTCCTGCTGTGTGAAAATTCATTATTCATTTATTTAGTAAATCTTTTGCAAAACTGTGGAATAAGGACCCCAGCAGGGAATGAGCTGGACACTACCCCTCCCCTAACAAAGTTGATGGTTCAGAACTTCTCCCAGGAGTCAAGAAACTTGTCCAGGGAGACACTGCTCTTTGGAATCACAGACTTGCCTGGCCTGGGGGCTGGGTGGCTTCTGCACCAGTGGGGATCAGGTATTCCTGCTTCTAGATGCTCAGTTCCCAGCAGCACTGAGCTCCTGGGTGTGTGCCAAGACAAAATGAGAGGTCCTAGTGAGGATTTAATTAATACTGGGTAATTACCAGGCAGAGCTTAACCATCCCAAATGCCTTTCAGATTCCCAAGGCTATATCTAGTCACTTTCTGACTTGGCCCAGCAGAGAGACAGGATGCTGTCCCATGCTTACGGGGACTTTGGTCAGCACCTGGGCTGTGTTATGGACACACTGGGAAGGTTTCCACTTTTTTCTCTTCCTTTGCAATCTGCTGTAGGTGAAAGTGCAGCTTGGGAAATAGCATGGCCTCTCCAGTTTGCCTAGGCCCCTTCCTAGGGACAAAGGATAACAGTGCCTTGCCATCTGCTGAAACACCATCAAGCAATGCTGGCCCAGGGCCCAGGGTCCAGGGCAGAGTATGGGGAGAGAATAGGTGTGCAGACCTAGTCCTGGGAATCCTGATGGGAATCCTCAAGCAGAGAAACAGGCACAGTAGTCATTCCTGCCCTAGGCTTCATTCTCTTTTCTCAAGGAACATATTTCGAACTCATTCTTCCAGATTTATCTGCCTGTGGCTCCCAAATTATTATACCATCGAAACTCCTACTGTCTACAAGGCCTTCTTTTGGAAAGATTGAAGGTGCGAGGGCAAGGGGATAACAGAGGATGAGATGGTTGGATGGCACCACCAACTTGGTGGACATGAATTTGAGTAAGCTCCGGGCATTGGTGATTGACAGGGAGGCCTGGTATTCTGCAGTCCATGGGGTTGCAGAGTCAGATACGACTGAGCAACCCAAACAAAAGCTTGTAAGGGTAAAATTTCTGCCCCTGACTATCTTTGGTTTAGGAAAACATGTGGGTGCTCATTTCATGGCCTGGCATCCTCTCAGTGCAGGTCAACTTAGACTCTCTGAGTGTCTTCAAGTACCAGGTACCACACAGGACACAGCCTCCTCTCCTAAAGGGTACAGTGAGCCCTGGCAGAGATGAGAAGGCAGGTTTGGGTTTGTTCCTTAGGGAGGAACAAACATTAAAAAGGGAAGGAAACACCCTTGCCTATAATCAATATTGTCCAATGCACATGCATTATTGGCTTGTTACTGTTTCTCAGGCACTGTGTTAAATGCTGAACACATAAAGATAAATAAAACAGACATGTGTGCAGATACCTCTTCTGCTCTGTAACGCCAGAGACCATGTGGAAGACTAGACGTTGCTTAATAATCTGCTGTGTAAGGAAACATTAACTTTCACTCTACAATTTAGGACCATTTTATCTTATTCTTGACTTAATGGGACTATATTCATTAATAAATTTATCAAGCATCCATGAGAACCAGAAACAGGGCTGAGCATAGGTTATACAGGGTGAATAATACAATGCCCATGCCTTCAAGGAGTTTATAGTCTAGTGGGAAAGACAAGCAGATAAAACAGCAATTACAACACAATCACTTCTTCCATAGGGGTAGGTAAAAGCGATGAAAGAAAGACAGCTTAGAGAATTTAGATATAAATGGAAGAGTTGTCCATGGAAGGCTACATAGAGGATAAAGCATCTAAGATGGTCTTCAACTTAGAGTAGAACTTAGCTAGTGGCAAAGTGGAAGATGAGCTCTCCCCAGGCAGAGAAACACATGTGCAAAGACATGGAAATAAAAATGCAAAGACAGAGGTCTGTGAGTGCAGTTTGATGTAAGCATTTGATAGATAACTTTTGACTGTAACATGAAGTATGGACTAAAACATTTTTTGAAGTTTTTTTTATGGTAATCCATAGTAAGAAATTCACTTTCATTATGGAGCAGTATTGGCAATCCACTCCAGTACTCTTGCCTGGAAAATCCCATGGATGGAGGAGCTCGGTAGGCTGCAGTCCATGGGGTCGCTTACAGTCAGATATGACTGAGCGACTTCACTTTCACACACTGGAGAAGGAAATGGCAACCCACTCCAGTGTTCCTGCCTGGAGAATCCCAGGGACGGGGAGCCTGGTGGTCTGCGGTCTATGGGGTCATACAGAGTCGGACACGACTGAAGTGACTCAGCAGTAGCAGCAGTAGCAGTAGTATACACATGCAGATACATAAAATTGCAGTGGAAATGTATGTTCTACAAAAAAGTGCTCCTTTGGTCAGTCCATTCTGTTCTGAAAATCTAATGGTCATAATCTCCTAAATTGATCTCAAGAAGTTTGAACCATAATTTAAAAAGAAACACTGTTAGAAAGAAAGGCTAGGGAAAAAAAAAAGTTTGTCTATAGTTGACGTAAGAAATACTGAGACTATGAAAAATCCACACCCCCCCTAAAAAAAAAAAAAAACTGCAATGAGAATGCAGAAGAGGATAGAGTCATCACACTTTATGGTAAACTTTGCCTCACTGTCTGTCTTCCATTGGGGGATGAAACCTTGTGTATTTTTTTTTAATTCATTGTTTCCTAGCACCATGCTTGGGACACACCAAGTGTTCAATTGTTCTTTGATGAATGAATAAATGAATACAAGCAAGCCAGGTTGTAGATTTACTTAAAAGATTATTGAGAATGCAGAAGAGGATAGAGTCATCACACTTTATGGTAAACTTTGCCTCACTGTCTGTCTTCCATTGGGGGATGAAACCTTGTGTATTTTTTTTTAATTCATTGTTTCCTAGCACCATGCTTGGGACACACCAAGTGTTCAATTGTTCTTTGATGAATGAATAAATGAATACAAGCAAGCCAGGTTGTAGATTTACTTAAAAGATTAAATCAGGAATATACCCAAGTAACTGGACATGGGATATAAGCCAAATATATTATGAAAATAAAATTAGACTTGCAAGGGCTTTGGCGTATGTGTAGAAAAAAGTAGTACAGCTAAGTACATCATTGTCATACATGCTAGTTGGAAGTTAACATATCTTTATCAAGTTTTCAGTAAACCAAAGAGCCATCCAGGTACTTATTCATATCATTTTTCTATTAGTTTGTATGGGTAAACTGATAAAATTATAAATGAATTCTACAGTTGATGAAAAGTTCTGTAATTCTATACTTATGCTTAAGTGTAAAAAGGCTTTCTTCTCTAGCGAGAATCACTAGCTCTCAATCTTTGCTTTAAAAATAGAGAAGCAGTGTGTCGGATCCTAGAGAGTGACTGAACATAGTGCTAGTGGTGACGCGGAGAAAGACATTACCTAGTCCTCCTGCGTGAGCATCAATTAGTGAGGCTGCCACTGCAATTCCAGGAGGAAGGCCAAGGTCCTTTGCTGCCTCTGGTGTGAGCCCACTTCCAAGAGAAGCTCCAGGAGGCAGCACTTGGTTTCCTGGGTAGACAGGAGAAAAAATAAACACCTGTCAGCTTGAAAACCACAAAAGCAAATGGAGAGTTTTCTTGAGAGAACCTCTTGGACCCCTCCCCTCTCCTCTGCCTTTTCTCAACTTCATGAAGATAGAAACCATGCAGCTACAAAGAGTCCTTGTGCTCATTTGGTGACTTAGGTGTATGAGCTTGGTTCCCAAAGGTCACGCTCTAGAGTGCTTTACAAAGCCAAGAGCTCTAAGGCATCTTTCAAATCAGAGAAAGATTCCATTCATGGGAAATTTCAAAAGATACAAATACAGTGGCCTCTTGGAGACAAGGTTGAAATGGTCAAACGGTTCCAAATGTGCTTCGCAACATAGCAGCCCTACCAGCATATGTTATACACACACACACAATCTCATATCCATACATACTCCCTGATTAATGTATATTCCCAAGAAGTTAAGAAAATTTACTTATGTAGTTGCTCCCTGTCAGAAGATAAGGAAGGAAGTTATTTTGTTCCAATAAAGAATTTCTTAGAAGTTCATCTCGGTTGGGAACGAGAGCCCAGCTTAAACCTTGCAGACTTCACAAGGCTGCTACTTGCAAAATCAGAATACAGTTTGAATGGTGTTCTTTGGAGTTGTGCAATGCATTGACCCTGATATTTCAAGTGACCTTGAATTCCTGCAGTCAGCCAGGCCTTCAGTTAAGAATTTATTGATTGTCTTGCTTTGTGTGGGCGCCACAGCACAGTAGAAGGCAGTCCTTGCCCCCAGCCTAGTTAGGGAGACGAGATCAGGACACAGACAACCATGCAAGGCAGAAGAGAATGAAGCGATCCATCTGCTCCGAGGTGTTTAGCAGAGGCTGAGTGGCCCCTGCCTCCCATAACCCCTGTTCCGCCAAAGAATTTATAGTAGCTATTTCTGTAAAATAAGGAGGGTGTGGAGCTGGACCTCTATATATGCTAGATCTTTCTGAGCTTCAAGGCTCTAAGATTCTGAATGGGTGCCATTTGCTCAGTGCTAAGATTCCCACCACCTGTTAACTGTTTCATGGAGTTCCAGGGATGAACAGCGGCGCTGCAGGACTCTTGGGGACAGAGGTAAGTGTGGGAATTAGAGGGAGGCAGAAGGCAAAACAAAACCACCTCTACAATACCATTTTGTATCCATTTTTCAAAATTTCTCCAATTTGGAAAAAGTTTAGCTAAGAAAAGAAAGCAGGAGAAGACTGAACCCACTGCGTGGCCTCTACAGCTTCGCAGTCCAGTATGGGAGCCACTAGGCATATGTGGGTGGAACTTTTGAAATGTGGCTGGAGTAACTAAGGTGCTCAATTAATTTCACCTGAATTAATTTCCATTTCAATTTCAAAACGGATACTCAATTACTGAAAAACTTTTAAGTACTTTTGGAACAACTAGAAAAATCGATTTTTCAACATTAATTCAAGAAATCTAAATCAAATATTCATAGTGAAAATTTAGAGTCTGAATTGAGAAGAACTAAGTAGAAAATACACATCAGATGTCAAAGATTTTGTATGAGGAAATGAATGTAAAATATCTCATTAATAATTTTTAGATCAATTATATATTAAAACAATGTTTTGGATATGGTAGGTTAAATAAAACTTATTAAAATTAATCTCACCTATGTCTTTTTAAAGTGGCTACTGGAAAATGTTAAATTTCAGGGCTTCCCTAGAGGCTTAGTGGTAAAGAATCCACCTGCCAATGTAGGGGACATGGGTTCCATCCCTGATCGGGAGGATCCCATATGCCTCGGAGCAACTAGGTCCGTGTGCCACAACTGTTGAGCCTGCGCTCTAGAGCCTGCGTGCTGCAGCTACTGAGCTCATGTGTCACAGCTACTAAAGCCCTCATGCCCTAGAGCCTGTGCTCTTCAACAGGAGAAGTCAGTGCAGCGAGAAGGCCATGCACCGCTGCTAGAGAGTAGCCTCAACCCGCCACAACTAGAGAAAAGCCCACACAACAACGAAGACACAGCACAGCCCAAAGTAAAACATAATAATCATAAATAAATATTAATTTTTTTAATTATATGTACATTTCTTATTTCATATGTGGCTCACATTATATTGCACTTCCCTGGTGGCTCAGAGGTTAAAGCATCTGCCCGCAATGCGGGAGACTTGGATTCGACCCCTGGGTCGGGAAGATCCCCTGGAGAAGGAAATGGCAACCGACTCCAGTATTCTTGCCTGGAGAATCTGATGGACGGAGGAGCCTGGTGGGCTACAGTCCAGGGGTCACAAATAGTCGGACACGACTGAGCGACTTCACTTTCACTTTCACATTATATTTCTATTGGACAGCACTGGACTGGAGGATAAGGTCCAGATACTCAAATGATGGGGTGGGGGGCCCAGAGAATCTCTAATCTGCTTTGAATGCACAGCCAGCAGAAACTTGGAGGAAAGCAACACCCTTGGGTGTGGACAGTCTGGCTCTGGACACTGTCTAGATCACGTCACTGTGTCTAGTATCTGGCACATACCAAAGAGCATTCCCATTCACTGAGCACGTCTATGCTGGGGACCATCCTAAGGATATATCACACGTTTTCTCACTTCATTGTCACAGAAACCCTATGTTACTGTGGGAGCATTCCCTATATGAGTACTATTCTAATTTGTCCTCATTGCACAGACAGATGGGGAAAATCACATTTATGAATGGAAAGTAAATTTACCACAATCACACGACTTACAGTGTTGGAACACGGGCATGGATTCCAATCTGATGGATACCAACCCTGTGCTCCCGTTCTTTACATTTCAGTGCAGCTTCTAGGTGAAGGAAGGAATTAAGAGAAGTATTTGTAGAACAAACATTACATGTGTTTAAAAAGTGGCCCATGTAGAAATCATGTGCTCTATATTCGGATTTCTTTTTAAAGGGTGAATTTTCGTAGGAGGGTCAAATGGGAACTTCTATTCACCCTCAATCCCCATAAACACAATGCCTGTAATTTTCAATGAAGGAAAAAAAAAGTCCAGAAAAGAAAAAGGGTTAGCTGGGTGGGGTACATTTCCTAGCCTTTTGGACAGTAATTTAGAAAGGAACATTGGCTGATGAGATGCAGAGGGAGCCCTGGGCTTGCAGTTAGAAGATCTGGATTCAAATGACATGCTGGAGGAATACAAGTAGACTTCCCAGTAGAGGCAGCATTTTGAGCAAAGGCCAAGAAAGAGAGGAGACCACCAACAGGGCTGAGTGAGCTGGTATAGAAGCTGGGGTGGGGCCTAGAAGTGGGTGGAGGAGGCTGATAAGGTTGGAGAGGTACATGCAGAAATCCAGATGATGGTGTCTCAATTTATCACAAAGATGGCTGTAAGTTTCTGAAAGAGCTAAGCCTGGGAGTGAGGTGAATGAATGTTCGCTTTTGCATGTGTGTGTGAAGCATAAATGTTTTACAATATTGTGTCAGTTTCAGGTATACAGCAAAGTGATTTGGTTTTATATATATATATATACATATATTCTTTTTTCCACTCTTTTTAATTATAGTTTATTACAAGATATTGCAAAACCTGTATGCAGGTCAAAAAAACAACAGTTAGAACCAGACATGGAACAACAGACTGATTCAAAATTGGGAAAGGAGTACATCAAAGCTGTATATTGTCACCCTGCTTATTTATCTTATTTGCAGAGTACATCATGCAAAATGATGGGCTGGATGAAGCAAAAGCTGGAATCAACACTGAAGGGAGAAATATCAACAACCTCTGATATGCAGATGACAACACCCTTATGGCAGAAAGCAAAGGGAAACTAAAGAGCCTCTTGATGAAAGTGAAAGAGGAAAGTGAAAAAGCTGGCTTAAAGCTCAACATTCAGAAAACTAACATCATGGCATCTGGTCCCATCACTTCATGGTAAATAGATGGGGACAGTGGAAACAGTGAGAGATGTTATTATCTTGGGCTCCAAAATCACTGCAGATGGTTACTGCAACCACAAAATTAAAAGATGCTTGCTCCTTGGAAAAAAAAGCTATGACAAACCTAGACAGTGTATTAAAAAGCAGAGACATTACTTTGCCAACAAAGGTCTGTCTAGTCAAAGCTATGGTTTTTCCAGTAGTCATGTATGGATGTGAGAATTGGGTCATAAAGAAGGCTGAGTGCCTAAAAATTGATGCTTTTGAACTGTGGTGTCGGAGAAGACTCTTGAGAGTCCCTCGGACTACAAGGAGATCCAACCAGTCAATCCTAAAGGAAATCAGTCCTGAATTTTCGCTGAAAGGACTGATGCTGAAGCTTCAATACTTTGGCCACCTGATGTGAAGAGCCAACTCACTGGAAAAGATCCTGATGCTGGGAAAGATTGAAGGCAGAAGGAGAAGGGGACAGCAGAGGATGAGATGGTTGGATGGCATCACCGACTCAATGGACATGAGTTTGAGCAAGCTCCGCGAGTTGGTGATAGGGAAGCCTGGCATGCTGTAGTCTGTAGGGTTGCAAAGAGACAGACACAATTGAGCAACTGAACAACAAGAACAAGATACTGAATACAGTACCCAGATTCCAAGCTGAAGCTCCAATACTTTGGCCATGTGATGTGAAGAGTCAACTCATTGAAAAAGACCCTGATGCTGGAAAAGACTGAGGGCACGAAGAGAAAGGGGCGACAAAGGATGAGATGTTTGGACGGCATCACTGACTCAATGGACATGAGTTTTAGCAAACTCTGGGAGATAGTGAAGGACAGGGAAGCCAGGCGTGCTGCAATCGATGGGTTCGCAAAGAGCTGAATGTGACTCAGTGACTGAAAAATAACAACCCAGACTCGCAGACATGAATTTGCATCTTTTTAAAGATCTCTCTGGAAGTGGACAGAATGATGTAAGGAAAAACAGTAGTGAGGCTCTCTCAGTAACCAGAGAATAGAGAAAGGCGTTCATTAAGGTTACTGGCAAGTGAGATGCAAAAACAGAGGCACATATGGGAGATTTTGTGGAGTGAGAAATGGCGGGCAGTCTGGTAGATAGGGAGCCATCACCACTTGGATTCCCATTAAGCATGGACATGCTCTCCCGTGGGCGGTCAGGTCAGCAGACAGCCTCCAATCGCCAGTTCCTCAAGGTCATCTGATAAGGTGACGACTTTTCCAGTATGGCCGCAACTGGAGACTCAACAGAATGGGAGCAGAGGGCTCTGATGTGTACCACTCACTTCAGAACAGAATGCTCTGCCCGGTGAGCCAAGGTCTCATCAGACTTCATCACATTTGAATTCACCCTCTGCCCAATTCTACTACAATCCCCTTTTTTTCACAGATGGCAACCCCCATTAACCATCTTATACGTCCAAATCTATCTCAGCATCTGCTTCCAAAGAATCTGAACTAACACGGTAAGCCAGGCTTTCTCCTCAATTCCGTGGTCTAAGAACAAAAATAAATATGCACGAAGATTAACATCCTCTTGTGAACTGGAACCACAGCCTTCAGGAATCATTTCCCTGGACCCCAAGCAGGAAGAAGCTTTGTTTAGCTAGAGCCCAAAGAGAAACAGCTTGGTATAACTTGAGATGATAGAAACAGGTGGGGACCTCTAAGAAGGCATCCCAGGAGATAACACTTTATTAGCCAGAGGTACACTGGGAACCAGAGGAGCAGTCAGAGTAGGCTTCAGTGTGTCCTGACAACTTTTCCGGAAATAATCTTCCTTTCACTCTTCTTTCACCGTAAAATTCAATTAATCCCAGTATCGGTTTTCCCAGACTTAATGAGAACTTTACAGCCCCAGCATTTGCAGTCTCTTCCCTTCTTCACTCAACTGTTTATTCACTCATTTTAGCAGACATTTCAAGAACAAAGGTAATGAGGATGGCCCCAGATATTTTCGATTGTCCTGTGCCCAGATCTAGGTGCTGGGGAATGAGTTATAGATTCAATGAGGAGCTTCTGACTCAGAAGGCTCACACAGTAGTCTGAGCAAACCAAGGCTCTCCAGACCATAGAGAAAATGTTCTCAAGGTGGAATGTGCATGTTGGTCCCAGAGCACCGAGGAGGGACAGTGAGGGTAGCCCGGGAGAGAACAGGAAATCAAGATGAAGGTGACATTTGAGCCTGGTTTGGAAAGACAGGTGGCAGATTGCTGGTTTCAGTGCTTGAGGAGATGGAGGCCATTAGAGCGAAAAGCGAGCTCCCTGGAGGGAGCCTGGAGGGGCACACAGGGTGTTTGAGGCTTTCATATGTTGCCAAAATGGGCACCAGGGAGGAGAGAATGGTGGCAGCCGACAAGAAAGGCAGTGGGGGACCTTAGGTGGGGCCAACTAAGGCCATGTGGCCTGATGAGCAGTGACTTTGAACTCTTATATTTATTACTTAAGAAGATAAATTTGCAGTGAGAAACACTAGAAAAGGAACTTCAGGCTGGGAAACATTATGTAGAGATGAATTCTTGTTAAGGACATCAACAAAGATGTAGATGGACTTACTTGTAGAAATACATTCCTAGGGGGAAAATACAGAGAACGGGTTTCCTCTGGATAGAGAAATTATGACTTTTTTCTTTTTACTAACCTACACTTTCTAATTATTCTACCTGGAACATGTGCTTCTTGTGTAATATTTTTGAAGGCATTTCCCCCTTAAATCTGTGCAGGGTGAGTCAATTAGGGCACATGCATTCAGCAGCATCCTTCATAACCATTCAAATGAATGAGGAAGAATTAAGGTATGAATTTGGAAGGGAGTCCAAGATAAATCAAGTGAAAATGGCAAGATGTAGAGTGGTATTCAGAGTATGCTCCCACTTGTGAATTCTCTTAAAGGATACAGAAATGTAAGCACATACACTCCCAGAAAAGTCCTAGAAAAAAAGCACAGAATATTGTTACAGTGGGGACTGGGATCCAGGGTGGGCCCTTGTTTCTGCCACGTGTGCTTCTTCTGTACCTGGCCTTGAACTTCTATTGTGATCAAAGCAAACTGGTTAAGTTAAAATAAAAGCAAGATTAAAATAAGAAGAATTCTGCATACTTTTTCCAAACAGTACTCCTCAGCTTGAAGGCAGGGGAGAAACCCTAGTCCATTTTACTTACTTTCTTGATCTGGTTGGCTTCTCTTCCCGTGAACACACCCTCACCTTGGGGTGTAAAAAAGCAATTACTTTGAGGGCTCTTGAGCCCCTCTGTCCACTGATTCCCATTCTGATGGGCAGAGTCGGTTTGAGGGTCACAAACTGGGGCCTACAATTAGCTGGTGGTTACAGTCTCTCTGCATAGGCAGGGGCTACTATTACAACAAATCTTCCTCTACCAGTTTTTCAATTATCTATGACTAATGAGCACTTTGGGAACAGTTTCAGACACACACATAATCCTCTCTCCTGACGTCAGCAGCAGAAATTAATGACTGTGTGGATTGCTGGGAGACAGAAAATGCATTATAATGGTCAACAGAACTGTTATCCTCTCCAGGAAGGGGGAGGTGGGGGCGGGGTGTCACATTAACTGGAAGGTTCAGTGTTCCTTTGTATTCCTACAAACATGAGATGAAACCCAAGGGGAGAGCTGGCTCAAAGCCCGTGCAAATGTCAGAGAGAGGTTTGGGCGTGGGTGGTATGTGACCCTGGTTCCTCTGTGCTTGGCACTGGACCCCTCCCTGCTCATTTTTGCCAAGGTCAACAGGCCAACCGGATCAACCAGGACAGTGCTAAGTGACATCCTGCCCTGCCTGCAGAGTGGGTCTCTGAGGACTTTCAGATTGAATCCACTTTCAATCTGGTTTTCAGATGGGAGAAGAAAACACAGGAACACGCAACTCTCAAACAACAGGCTGGGATTTACTTCAAAAGAGTGTGGTGGTTTCTATGACTTTGTTGTTTCACATGGGCAAACTATGAGCTGGGATAGTTCCAGAGATTTGTAAAGACCTGGTCCAATTCTGGTAGAGCTCCAAAGTTATGTGAACCATGAGGCCTCAAGTTATCAAAACATAATACCATTATATGCTTAAGGCTGCCAGTAGACTGACTATTGATACTTATTTTTAAAAGAACTGACAGAATCAGGGGCTTCAGCCATATCTAGCACCAAAATTCTCCTACAGAGATCGCACCTGGGAAGGTTGGTTCAGGGGGCTTTCTAGACCTGGAACCAAAACTGATACAAGACTCACTGAATAACATTCCAGTAATTCTTGCTCCCAACTGGGAAGTACACATGCCTACAACTATTCACTCAGAGTAAGTAATGAAAAACTCAAACGTGACATGTCCTGCCACCTGTTGAAAGACATCTTCTGAAACGAGAAGTTGTTCATTTCCTTGCTAAAAATAACCTTGTTGCAACTAGGAATTAAACTGTATTTTAAATTACTGATTTAATAATTTTCTGATGATAGCCTCATCATTCATTGGTCATTAAAGAAATGTTTACTGAATACCTACTATGTGCCAAGCACTGTTGTCATGAAAAAAATGCATTAAGGAACAAGAGAGATGAGGATCTCTGCCCTCATAGACACTATTCACAACCAATACCTCTTCTGAGTTATATCTTGTAACTATTCCAATACTGTAAGCTCTCCTGTGATTTGGACTCTCTTTTTCATATTGCTATATCCCTACTATTCTATTCTGATTCATAGTAGGTGTTTACTCAAAAAACACACAATATATTTTAAATTAAGCTTTGAATAACCCTTACATTATGTTTTGTCTTTTCCCTGTTTCTCTTTTCTTCTCTCCTATTAGAGAACAGCTCAAAGATGACTGTATTTATCTCTGCATTCATTTCCTTTCCCCGCAGCACCCAGTAGTGTTTTCTAGAACACATATTCTCAGGAATGTTCATTCAACTGAATTTATAGATTCCTTTTAGAAAGAACATAAAGTTACGATCAACTAACTTAGAAAGATTATACACACACACAAGGCTGAATATCAGTAGTTGGGACAGTCAAGAGCAGAGACTGGATTGAAGGTTAATTCTTCAATGCTACTGAGATGAGGAACATGTTTCCTTATATAATCCCACAAGTAATACACTCTCATCTAACTCTTGCACAATGTAATGTATTAAGATGTATGCATGTGCCCAGAAAATGATTGACCAGCAGGTCCAAGGCTCTCACTAGGTACGGTGATGCTATGGTGACAAGTCATTGTGGATAACATCCTGAATGAAACAGAGGCTCTCAAACTCTCCTTGCCTGGTCAAGTCAGATTCAAGAAGTGGATGGTGGTCAAGTTATAGGTTGAAAGCCCCAGGTCTTACAGCTAAGTGAGCCTGAGGAAGGCAGGATGGACACCAGGCCAAGGAGTTTGGACTTGTTCTAACAAGCAACTGCCACTGTAGGTCAATGAGCCAAGAAGTGGCATATATGACTTATATTGTAGGAAGATAAATATCCTAATAATAATAATGCCTATTTATCAAAACCTATGGACTCTCAGTTACTGTTCTTGGCATTGCTCAGTTGCTCTCTACTTCAGTAAAAGCAACAAACCCGTGAGGCTAGTATTAGAATCACCATGTTGGTTGTTCAGCAGCTAAGTTACGTCTGACTCTTTGGGACCCCATGGACTGCAGCACGCCAGACTTCCCTGTCCTTCACTATCTTATGGAGTTTGCTCAAATTCACGTCCATTGAATTAGTGATGTTATTCAAACATCTCATTTTCTGTTTCCCCCCTTCTCATTTGCCCTTAATCTTTCCCAGTATCAGGGTCTTTTCCAATGAGCTGGCTCTTCACATCAGGTGGCCAATGTATTGGAGTTTCAGCAGCAGTCCTTCCAATGAATACTCAGGGTTGATTTCCTTTAGGATTGACTGGTTTGATCTCTTTGCAGTCCAAGGGACTCTCAAGAGTCTTCTCCAGCACCACAATTTGAGAGCATTAATTCTTCAGCACTTAGCTTTCCTTATGGGCCAACTCTCACATCTGTACATGACTACTGGAAAAACAATGGCGTTAACTATACGTGAGTCTGAGTGAACTCTGGGAGATGGTGATGAACAGGGAGGCCTGGCGTGCTGCGATTCATGGGGTCCCAAAGAGTCGGACACGACTGAGCGAACGAGCTGAACTGATACAGAACTTCGCTGGCAAAGCAATGACTCTGCTTCTTAATACATTGTTTCAGTTCAGTTCAGTCACTCAGTCACATCGGACTCTTTGC
The DNA here is from genome assembly GCA_006410675.1 of Oreotragus oreotragus. Lineage (NCBI taxonomy): Eukaryota > Metazoa > Chordata > Mammalia > Artiodactyla > Bovidae > Oreotragus > Oreotragus oreotragus. Next base: position 519,962 of record SJYX01023478.1, on the reverse strand, counting down.
GACCCCAAAGTACATTGTTGAGGTTTGTCATAGCTTTCCTTCCCAGGAGGAAATGTCTTTTAATTTCATGGCTGCAGTCACCATCTGCTGCAATTTTGGAGCCCAAGAAAAAAACTGTCACTTTTTTCCCTTCTATCTGCCATGAAGTGATAGGACCAGGTGCCATGAATGTTAAGTTTTAAGCCAGCTTTTTCACTTCCTCTCTCACTGTCATCCAGAGGCTCTTCAGTTTCCCGTTTTCTGCCATTAAGAGTGGTATCATCTGCATATCTGAGGTTGCTGATATTTCTCCTGGCAATCTTGATTCCACCTTGTGATTCATCCAGTCTGGCACTTTGCATAATGTACTGTACTCCTTTCTCAAATTTTGAACCAGTTTGTTGTTCCATGTTCAGTTCTAACTGTTACTTCTTGACCTACATACAGGTTTCTCAGAAGACTGGTAAGGTGGTCTTGTATTTCCATCTCTTGAAGAATTTTCCACAGTTTACTGTGATCCACATAGTCAAAGGCTTTAGTGTAGGCAATGAAGCAGAAGTAGATATTTTTCTGAAAATCCCTTGCATTCTCTATGATACAGTGAATATTGGGAATTTGATCTCTGGTTCCTCTGACTTTTCTAAATCCAACTTGTACATCTGTAAGTTCTCAGTTCATATACTGTTGAAGTCTAGCTTGAAGGATTTTCAGCATACCTTGCTAGCAGGAGAAATGAACACAATTGTATGGTAATTTGAACATTCTTTGGGATTGGAATGAAAACTGACCTTTTCCAGTCCTGTGGCCACTTCTGAGTTTTTTCAAATCTGTTGGCATATTGAGTGCAGCACTTTTAACAGCATCATCTTTTAGGATTTGAAATAGCTCAGCTGGAATTCCATCACCTTTACTAGTTTTGTTCATAGTGATGTTTCCTGAGGCCTACTTGATTTCATACTCTAGGTTATCTGGCTCTAAGTGAGTGACCACACCATCATGGTTATCCAGGTCATGAAGATCTTTTTTGTATAGTTCTCCTGTGTATTCTTGCCACCTCCTCTTAATCTCTTCTGCTTCTGTTAGGTCCTTACCATTTCTGTACTTTAGCATGCCCATCCTTGCATGACATGTTCCCTTGATATCTCCGATTTTCTTTATAAGATCTCTAGTCTTATCCATTCTACTGTTTTCCTCTATTTCTTTGCATCGCTCACTTAAGAAGCCTTTCCTATCTCTCCTTGTTATTTTTTGGAACTCTTGCATTCAGATGGGTATATCTTTGCCTTTCCCTTCTTTACCACATGAGCCACCAGGGAAGCCCAGAATCACTATGTTACAATTGTAGAAATAAACACAACAGAAAGGTTACATAATTTGTTGAAACTCATCTCTCTGATGAGGGACACGGTCTGGGTTTCAATCTAGGATTCTCAGATTCCAAAGTCGGAGATCTTCCTACTATACCACATAGATTCGAGGTGGGAGATACAGAGCCAGAGAGGATGATCTGAAGAATATACTGACTGTCATGGATATAACAGGAGGAAGCTTCATTCTACAAGAGGCTCCCGAGTGGGTCATGTCCAGGAACATGAAATATCAGCATGCTGATCCATCTAGATCCCTCCTTTTCTCTCCTAGGCAAATTCCAAAGACAGAGACTCAGGACTTCAAATGGCCATTAGGGACTATCGACTTTAGTATATTTCTCTTACAGCAGAAAACACTGAATCAGGGAGGAAGGTGGGTTCCCTGGGGTCACTCTCTGTAGTAGCAGAGTCTGGAATGAACCCTAGGGCTCCCAATCAGAGGCAGGCTTCCTCCACTTCTCCATATTCCCACCCTGCCTCAACCCCAACTGGAGCAGGAAGCTCACCTAAGCCAGGGTCTAAGTGACAGGGAGAACAGGAGAGTTGGCAAAAGTCCAGTGGATTCCAGCAGTGTAGGCAGCCAATTCTAAACTATTCAGAGCATAAAGTGCAGTTTTTTAGCTTGAAATCATCCACTTTGACACCCACAGTGACCTAATTCTCTAGATAATTGCTGATGCCCTATTTTGCCCTCACCTAGCCTAAGGCCACCTCCAAAGAGCCTTTCCTGGGTAGATCGTAATTAATCAGTCTTTCCTCTACAATCCCACAGCATGTTTCTTGGAATTACATCATTCTGTTCTACATAATGGCTTTTCCCCCCCTTTTGCTTCCTTCTCCTATTTTAGATTCTAACCACCTTGAGGGCAGAGCTCTTTTGGTTTAGCAGAGCACTCGGAAGGTCAGGTTAGGAGGTGGGCAGGCTTGGGTGAGGATCTTGGCTTTACCAATCACAGGGCTCGTGACCTGGGCAACTGATTCAATTTCTCTGCTGCAATATCCTCATTTTTAAAAAGGCTACAATCATGCTACTGAATATTTTTCTCCCAAAGTGGTTGTGAGAGTCAAACAAGGTGATACATATAAAAGGACTTTAGGATTCTGTCTGCCACATGGGAAATGTTTAGTAAACGCAGATGTCACGGTTATTGCGACTCTGTATTGCTGGTGTATAGGTACTGCCTGGCACACAGTGGTTACTCATTCTGGCTGAGATTATAAAGCTGAGGAGAGAGCCTCAGTGTTAGGGCATGTGGAGATATATGCTTTGGGGTTTATAAGAACAAATCAGAGAAACTGAAAATCTGTTAAAAAATTCACAGTAATGGAGACCAGTTTTCCAGCACAAAAAGTGTCTCCCCACAGCTGTGTCTCCATGGTATGTCTCCAGAGTGAAATGTTTTAAAAGCGCTGAAGGTGCTCCCCTTATAGTTATTTTAAGGACCAAACGTTTGCTTCAAAAGGAAAAATTATGATTGTCAGTGAAACAGTTGACTGTTAAGATGACCAATGACTTTAAAACCCAGGCATACAGTTCTGCTGTGGAGACTTCCCCTATTGCTAGGGGAAGGCAAATTCAGGAAGCATATGAAAATATTTTAGCTATCATTGTGCTGAAGATATTAGCGCTGTGGTCTGGCCAGTTTTATTTTCTCTTTGCATAATTCAGTAAAAAAAAAAAAAAAATCATATAAAGAAAAAACTGGGGACTGACCCAGGCTTCTCAGTTTTTTATTTAGTCTCCTGGATTCATTTTTTAAAAATCCTAGAATTGGGATCATTTGTCACAGTGCTCTATCTCTGAAAAAAAGAGAAAGGGGATGACCTCAAAATAAAGGATATTCTCTTAAAATTAAATATATTTCCTCTTATAGAATTTATTTTCTCATCCTATCACACACCAGTGAACACCTTGCCAGGGGCCATAGTCGGACTCTAGTCTAGACTCCTGTTAGCAAACTGCTGGTTTACAAAATGCTAACAGCCTTCTAACAATGGGGAAAACAAACAGCAAGCTCTCACGTGAAGAAGTCAGTTGGTGGGTCCAGTGTTAACCACACATCATCAAACATCTGGTGATCTGAAGACATCTGGGGCTTTTCTATCATGTAGACCAAACATGATTCAGGTAATTGACCAAATTTTTCACTTCCCAACCAGATGTCTTAGTTTCATATAAATGAAGTCAATCTTGTACTTTTATGTGCAAATAAGTGAGACATAAATTCACCCTGGAGGGCAGAATTAACTGCTTATTTTCAATGAATAGTAAATTACATATTATTCCTTTTTTTTCCCCAATGATTTTACCTTGAAAAAAAAAAAAGGTTTTCCACTCCTGTTTTGAAAAGCATATACTGTATCTTAGCAGTGTTCTGTCATTTTAAAATGTTTATTCCTATTTATTTAGTTAGCTAGTAAGTTCTGCAGTGAGTCAGTATGCTATAATGAAAAGAGTGGTCTTAGGAGTCAGGATGAATCAGGTTCTAGTTCTGTGTCCATTCCCACCCTCAGACTTTTAAGGGCCTTGGACAAAGCTACTTAAAGTCTCGGATTCTGATTTTCTTTGCAGATATAGATCATAAAACCATTATAAGGAACATTGGGAGGACTTGAGACCATTCATTTCTACAATATGTCTTGGACATTTACTCAGTCTATTACAGAGACACAACGGGGAACCCCAGTGCTGTCCTGGGGCTTCTGTCAAGAACACAGGTGCTCAGGTTGGGGTGCTGTTCAAGCCCTGTTTAAAATGCTGGAAGGAGGAGCATACTGCCCAACAAGGGCAGTGCCTTGATCCAGGGTTTTTCAACTCCAAGTGAAGCTAATGTCTAAGGGAGTATCAAATTTGTAAAAGGAAGGACCTGTCTGCAACCTTGCCTCTTCTGTTATGGCTCTCAAGCACACCCTGGAATTTGCTCTCATCACATTTGTTTAAACCATTCATGTGGTTATCAATGACCTTCCACCTTCTATGCTGTTGTCCTGACAACCAGCCATTTACCAGACAGAATACGGAAAGCAGATGACAATGTGTCCCTTTGGTCAGGTTTAACAGCAAAACTCAACAATACTCAGACAATATTAAAAGACCAGGGTCTCAGGGTCTTGAGATCCTTCAAGGGGATATAAATACACAGATACAGACATACAAATATACATATAAAGAAGGAGAGGGGGATGTGCGGTGAACTCAACTGGGCAAGGGAAGGCTGCTATGAAGAACTCAATTTAACAGCTGTTGAACAGCTATTTTATGTCAATAGCCAAGCTACAAAGAGAAACACTGCACATAAAGGCAAAAAGGGCTGAGTCTGTTGCGTTCTAAGAAGTTAGATTCTTTTATTACCAAAGTTTAGAAACATCTAAAATATATGAATAAACAGAATGTTGCTGTGGTTTTTAAACTTTTTTCCAAAAACCAGGACTTTTCTTTCCCCCCAAATGGAATCAATACATAAATCTGATTTGGTTCAACTAGAGAGGAAATGCCCCAGAGTGCTGGATGCCCTAGCCCTGACATCTATGAGACATCCAGATCTGGGGGCTGAGGTTCAGGGGTTCTAATCTGGAACTTAATCTATAGTGAGAAACTGTAATGGGACGGTCCTCTACAGGGGAGTGATGGTAATCTGGTGCTGGAAAACCGGAGGTCTGCAAGCCTGCTGTTCGGTCTCTAAGGCATGCTGGACTCTTTGTAACCTCATGGACTGGGCTCCTTCGTCCTCTGCTACCTCCCATAGGTTGCTCACATTCATGTCCATTGAGTCGGTGATGCCAGCTAACCATCTCATCCTCTGCCACCCCTTTCTCCTTCTGCCTCCCCTCTGTCCCAGCATCAAGCTCTAAGGCTGTGCTATAGAACAAAAAGTGAAGAGCAGAAAGTGCCCACTATGTAACCACAATGACAGTGACCTCATTCTGAGTGAGCGAAGATGCTGGCACTGAAGGACCCACAAGCAGGAGTGGAATACACCAGGTTGGCACTGAGCCAAGTGTCAGAGTAAAATCCCTGAAGCCCTCAACCGTGTCACCAGGGGAATTTAGCAGGAAAAGTTTCCAAACATGATGCTCTAACTTAATGTCTTTTAAGTCTCCGTCTGGCTCATCCAGCGTGTATGTTGGGAAGGAAGAAGGCCCGTGGAGATTTGGGGGAAAATGCTGAAGTGATAAGAAGATGCAACTTTAAGCTTTGTACA
>SJYX01023478.1:393465-512810 GCA_006410675.1 Oreotragus oreotragus | reverse complement strand
AAAAAAAAAAAAGGTTTTCCACTCCTGTTTTGAAAAGCATATACTGTATCTTAGCAGTGTTCTGTCATTTTAAAATGTTTATTCCTATTTATTTAGTTAGCTAGTAAGTTCTGCAGTGAGTCAGTATGCTATAATGAAAAGAGTGGTCTTAGGAGTCAGGATGAATCAGGTTCTAGTTCTGTGTCCATTCCCACCCTCAGACTTTTAAGGGCCTTGGACAAAGCTACTTAAAGTCTCGGATTCTGATTTTCTTTGCAGATATAGATCATAAAACCATTATAAGGAACATTGGGAGGACTTGAGACCATTCATTTCTACAATATGTCTTGGACATTTACTCAGTCTATTACAGAGACACAACGGGGAACCCCAGTGCTGTCCTGGGGCTTCTGTCAAGAACACAGGTGCTCAGGTTGGGGTGCTGTTCAAGCCCTGTTTAAAATGCTGGAAGGAGGAGCATACTGCCCAACAAGGGCAGTGCCTTGATCCAGGGTTTTTCAACTCCAAGTGAAGCTAATGTCTAAGGGAGTATCAAATTTGTAAAAGGAAGGACCTGTCTGCAACCTTGCCTCTTCTGTTATGGCTCTCAAGCACACCCTGGAATTTGCTCTCATCACATTTGTTTAAAGCATTCATGTGGTTATCAATGACCTTCCACCTTCTATGCTGTTGTCCTGACAACCAACCATTTACCAGACAGAATACGGAAAGCAGATGACAATGTGTCCCTTTGGTCAGGTTTAACAGCAAAACTCAACAATACTCAGACAATATTAAAAGACCAGGGTCTCAGGGTCTTGAGATCCTTCAAGGGGATATAAATACACAGATACAGACATACAAATATACATATAAAGAAGGAGAGGGGGATGTGCGGTGAACTCAACTGGGCAAGGGAAGGCTGCTATGAAGAACTCAATTTAACAGCTGTTGAACAGCTATTTTATGTCAATAGCCAAGCTACAAAGAGAAACACTGCACATAAAGGCAAAAAGGGCTGAGTCTGTTGCGTTCTAAGAAGTTAGATTCTTTTATTACCAAAGTTTAGAAACATCTAAAATATACGAATAAACAGAATGTTGCTGTGGTTTTTAAACTTTTTTCCAAAAACCAGGACTTTTTTTTCCCCCCAAATGGAATCAATACATAAATCTGATTTGGTTCAACTAGAGAGGAAATGCCCCAGAGTGCTGGATGCCCTAGCCCTGACATCTATGAGACATCCAGATCTGGGGGCTGAGGTTCAGGGGTTCTAATCTGGAACTTAATCTATAGTGAGAAACTGTAATGGGACGGTCCTCTACAGGGGAGTGATGGTAATCTGGTGCTGGAAAACCGGAGGTCTGCAAGCCTGCTGTTCGGTCTCTAAGGCATGCTGGACTCTTTGTAACCTCATGGACTGGGCTCCTTCGTCCTCTGCTACCTCCCATAGGTTGCTCACATTCATGTCCATTGAGTCGGTGATGCCAGCTAACCATCTCATCCTCTGCCACCCCTTTCTCCTTCTGCCTCCCCTCTGTCCCAGCATCAAGCTCTAAGGCTGTGCTATAGAACAAAAAGTGAAGAGCAGAAAGTGCCCACTATGTAACCACAATGACAGTGACCTCATTCTGAGTGAGCGAAGATGCTGGCACTGAAGGACCCACAAGCAGGAGTGGAATACGCCAGGTTGGCACTGAGCCAAGTGTCAGAGTAAAATCCCTGAAGCCCTCAACCGTGTCACCAGGGGAATTTAGCAGGAAAAGTTTCCAAACATGATGCTCTAACTTAATGTCTTTTAAGTCTCCGTCTGGCTCATCCAGCGTGTATGTTGGGAAGGAAGAAGGCCCGTGGAGATTTGGGGGAAAATGCTGAAGTGATAAGAAGATGCAACTTTAAGCTTTGTACATAAAACAAAATCTAATTTCTCCATTTCAAAGTCTCATTCTCTGGACACAGGACCAGGGAGATTGAACAGACCATGCCCAAAAGGAAGGCTGGCTCAGAGCCCAGAAGGGTCACTGGCCGTCTTATCCTTTCACAATGGCCACAGGGATGATTCCCAGAGGGGGAACTGGGGTGCAGAGGGAGCTATCCCAGATTTCTAACAGGCTTCAGTGCCTTGGGTCGGGAGGAGAAACAGACAAACTGTGCAGGATTCTACCTTTGGCAGAGAGTTTGGGGATTGTGTAGCCTCTGGAAGGTGAACAAGGGTGGACATCTATGAGGTGGGTGGGGGGAGGTGTCTATGAGGTTAATCCACCAGGCCCTAGCTTGCATAGCCAGAGTTGACTATGTTTTAAACAAAAATCAAGATCACAAAGCTATTATGCAGAAATATAATATGTAGAAAAAACTGTGCTTTTTTTCTCTCTAGTTTACAAAGATAATACAAATTCCTTACAGCCAATTCAAAGACTACAAAAAGACAGCAGAAAAAATTTCCCACTTATTTCCTTCTCCCAGAGATAACTACCCCTGAAACTCATAGAGAATACCCTACCAATATATTAAGGTACCAGTAGTTTAGTGGTAAAGAATCTGCCTGCTAACGCAGGAGACGCAGGTTTGATCCCTGGGTTGGGAAGATCCGTTGGAGGAGGAAATGGCAACCCACTCTAGTATTCTTGCCTGGGAAATCCCATGAACAGAGCAGCCTGGCATATTAAAGTCCACAGTCTTGAAAAGAGACACTGAACACACATGCACATACCATACATACATGTTTACTTTTATGTACAAGGGATATTACAAGTATGCAATTTTATAGTTTGCCTTTTTAACTCAGCAGTATGTCACAGACCTCTTTACTCATCAGTGAGTACATTCTTTTTGAAAATGTATCATTCTGTAATATGGATGTACCATACTATTTAACTAAGCCCTTAGTTTCAGAAACTTAGTTTGTTTCTGTCCAATTAAAAACAGATCTAAATTTACTTAGTAGAGGCTTCACTTCAATTCAGTCGCTCAATTGTGTCCGACTCTGACTGCAGCAGGCCAGGCTTCCCTGTCCATCACCAACCCCTAAAGCTTGCTCAAACTCATGTCCGTCGAGTCAGTGACGCCATCCCATCAGCTCATCCTCTGTTGTCCCCTTCTCCTCCAACATCAAGGTCTGTTCCAATGAGTCAGTTCTTCACATCAGGAGGCCAAAGTATTAGAGCTTCAGTTTTAGCATCAATGAATATTCAGGACTTATTTACTTTAGGATACACTCGTTTGATCTTGCAGTCCAAGGAACTCTCAAGAGTCTTCTCCAACAACACAGTTCAAAAGCATCAATTCTTCGGTGCTCAGCTTTCTTTATAGTCCAANATTTACTTTAGGATACACTCGTTTGATCTTGCAGTCCAAGGAACTCTCAAGAGTCTTCTCCAACAACACAGTTCAAAAGCATCAATTCTTCGGTGCTCAGCTTTCTTTATAGTCCAACTGTCACATCCATACATGACTACTGGAAAAACCATAGCTTTGATTATGTCAGCAAAGTAACGTCTTTGCTTTTTAATATGCTGTCTAGGTTGGTCATAGCTTTTCTTCCAGGCAGCAAGGGTCTTTTAATTTCATGGCTGCCATCACCATCTGCAGTGATTCTGGAGCCCAAGAAAATAAACTCTCTCACTGTTTCCATTGTTTCCCCATCTATTTGCCATGAAGTGATGGGGCCAGATGCCATGATCATAGTTTTTTGAATGCTGAGTTTTAAGTCAGCTTTTTCACTCTCCTCTTTCACTTTCATCAAGAAGCTCTTTAGTTCCTCTTTGCTTTTTGCCATAGGGTGGTGTCATCTGCATATCTGAAGTTATTGATATTTCTCTTGGCAATCTTGATTACAGCTTGTGCTTCATCCTGCCTGACATTTCACATGATGTACTCTGCATGTAAGTTAAATAAGCAGGGTGACAATATACAGCCTTGACAAACTCCTTCCCCAATTTGGAAACAGTCTGTTGATCCATGTCCAGTTCTAACTGTTGCTTCTTGATCTGCATATAGGTTTCTCAAGAGGCTGGTCAGGTTTGCTTCATCCTGCCTGACATTTCACATGATGTACTCTGCATGTAAGTTAAATAAGCAGGGTGACAATATACAGCCTTGACAAACTCCTTCCCCAATTTGGAAACAGTCTGTTGATCCATGTCCAGTTCTAACTGTTGCTTCTTGATCTGCATATAGGTTTCTCAAGAGGCTGGTCAGGTGGTCTGGTATTCCCATCTCTTGAAGAATTTTCCACAGTTTGTTGTGATCCACACAGTCAAAAACTTTAGCGCAGTCAATGAAGCAGAAGTACATGTTTTTCTGGAACTCTCTTGCTTTTTTGATGATCCAGCAGATGTTGGCAATTTGATCTCTGGTTCCTCTGCCTTTTCTAAATCCAGCTTGAACATTTGGAAGTTCTCGGTTCATATTCTGTTGAAGCCTCACTTGGAGAAATTTGAGCATTACTTTGCTAGCATGAGATGAGTGCAATTGTGCAGTAGTTTGAGGATTCTTTGGCATTGCCTTTCTTTGGGATTGGAATGAAAACTGACCTTTTCCAGTCTGTGGCCACTGCTTAGTTTTCCAAATTTTCTGGCATACCTAGTATAACACTTTAACAGCATCATCTTTTAGGATGTAAAATAGCTTGGATGGAATGCCATCACCTCCAGTAGCTTTTTTCATTGTGATGCTTGCTAAGGCCCGTTTGACTTAACACTCCAGGATGTCTGGCTCTAGGTGGGTGATCACTAGGAGAGACTTAGTATGGATTATTGTAAGGGGGTAAAGGGGCTTTTGCAATAGGGGAGGAAAATTTACTGCAATAAGGAGAACATTGTAACCATAAAATCTGTAAGTGTCCCAAGAATTACACATAAATTGTATGTCTTTTATAGAGTAAACAAGGCTAGAAAGAATAAAGTATAGGGAAATGGCAAGAAAGAGTGGTGTGATTAGAGGGTAGACAGAGTGTTTTTACCTTGAGGCCAGTCTATTTTTGGGGAGGGACCCATGATAGTTTATCTTCCATGTTACCTTGACTAGGCCACAGGGTGCCCAGATATTTGATGAAATGTTTTTCTAGGTATGTCTGTGAAGGAGTTTTGGGATGAGATGAACATTTAAATCAGCAGACTGAATAAAGCAGACTGCCCTCTCTAATGTGGGTGGGCCTCATCTAATCAGTTAAAGACCTGAATTGAATAAAAAGGCATTCCTCAACCTGCCTCCAACCCCCACTAAGACAGAATCCTTTCTGCCTGAAAACCTTTCAATTTGCCATAGGCTTTTTTCCTGCCTTTAGACTTGAAATGAAACACCAGCTCTTCCTGAGTCTCCAACCTGCCATCTTCAGGATGAAACTACGCCATCAGCTCTCCTGAGTTTCCACTTTGCCAACTTACCCTGCAGATCTTGAGATTTGCCAGCCTCTACAACTGCATTATAAAATGCACATGCTCTCAGCCACATGCACCCTATTCATCTGTTCCTCTGGAGAACCCTTATACAAGACTCTTAAGGAGGGCTGTATGTTGGTTCAGGCTGAGGGTGGCCAAAGGTCAGGGGCCTGAGGAAGCACAATGTATGGTTAAACCTGTATTTTGTTCTAAATGATCAGTGGGGACATGCAGTGCAGCTAATCACTCATAAAGCAAAGAATGGGAATGTGGAGGGTCTGTGTCTGGCCTTGTTGGAAGTAAACAAAGGAGCCACCCATGAGTCTGACCCAAGTCGCACAGGGAAGGACAATTCTCTGCACCTGCCATTTCCTGGAACACAAAGCTTGGGGGCATTTGTAAAGCTTCCCAGCTTTCTAGGAGCACAGGGCTCAGATAAAATTCAACACTGTCATTTCTAACCATTCTTTTTATAAATAATACTGTGGAGAACATCTTTGAATTCATCCTCATCTACATGGCACCATGGCTTACTTGAGGAGTTTAGGAACAGCCTCTGCTATCCCTTACTTAGGAAGAGAAGCCATAAATAAATGTCTAATATTTTCCAACAGCTCACATCCTTAAGGAACTAGAAAAACAAGGCAAAAGTATGAAAACTTTTTCCAGCCAGAAAGGTCACACCCCAAATACCTGCACCTTCTTCCTTAGATGGATGCTGTCTCAGGTTCCTTGCTCAGTGAGATGTGATGGAAGGAGCACAGGCGTTGAATTTAGACATGCTAGCGTTCACATCCACTTGAACATTTATCAGCTATAAAAATTTAGGTTATGTGGTCAAGTTATATAATCTGGGGAGAACAGTACACAAAAGGAATACTATGAAGAAATGAGTAAGATGATGAATATAAAAGAGCCTAGCCTACTGCAAGGCACTTAACTGACTTTCCTTAAGTATTTTATTTTCTTCTTTTTCTCCACAGACATGAAATTATATAGAAGCAAATAATGGAAGGGGCCACATTGCATTAACTACCAACTGTGATCCAAGCATGATACAATGTGCTTTATGCTTCTTATATCATTGAAAGTCTTTTATTAAGTCTGTGAGGGAGCAGAGGTCATCCCCATACTGTAGATGAAGAAACCAAGATATAGGATGGACTTATGTTTGAGTTCCACTTCAAATAAATAGCAGGGTTGAAGTTAGGATCTAGTTGCTCTGGTTGCAAAACTCATTTCCTTTTGTTTCCCAAAGCCCGGGTGTTGCTATTAGCTCTACTCTTCCTTTCTGGGAAAATGACAGTCTTCCAAATGTGCTTGCAAATTCCCTCAGTAAGATTCTGCTTAGTAACCCTAGCCTCCCTCTCCAAAAGAAGGCTGATATTGCTTTCTCCCCAGAGCCAACACTCCAGGCCATGAACTAGCGGTCTACCCAACAGATGCTCCAGGATTCTACCATTTTTCCACCTTGCATATGCTCTCAGGGACAATGAAGGAGCAGGAAAACATGTCAGAAGAGTTACCAACTATATCAGTCCTAACTAATTCACAAAATGAGTTCACACTAGAGATCACTTCCACTGCCTGAAGAAACCTCCTGAACTAAAGACTAAAAGTGAAGCCTCTGGGATTTCACGATTCTTTCCTAAGCTAAGTGGAAAGGGAAGAGATGGAGACTGAGACTCCATTTATGAAATGTCTGGGAGGCAGTTATGGGCAGTGCCATTTTTCAGCTGGAAAAACTGGAGCCCGGAGCTTTCATAAGCGGTGAAGCTGGGAACTGATGCCAGCTGTCTGTCTTTAAACCCACTTCAACATCTCCCTTCCTATTTCTGAATTAAAACATTTGGTCAGAATCAATTAAAAACTCAAAGACTTAAGGAAACTGCATTAGCATTTGCCTTCTGAGTGCTAACTCTCCTGTTCTCTCCTCTTTGCTCTGCTCCCTCATTTTCACCTGCTGCATCAGCCTGTGTTATCAAAGCAGGTTCCCCAGTGGCGGCATGAATGGCAACTGGGAACCTGCTAGAAAGGCACATTCTCGGGTTGCACTCCAGACCTCCCGGAGCAGAAGCTCTGGGGTGCAGCCCAAATGATGAGAACCGCTGCCGAGATGGCTGGATGGCATCACTGACTCAATGGACATGAGTCTGAGCAAACTCCGGAAGATGGGTGAAGGACAGTGAAACCGGGCATGCTGCAGTCCATAGGGTCACAAAGAATCAGACATGACTGAACGACTGGACAACAGCTGCATTATCATCTAGAGGGCCTTCGAAAACAGCACTTGCCGGGCCCCATCTGACTTCTGCTCAGTGGTTTTAAAGTGGGGCCTGAGAATCCTCACTCCTGGTGAGCCTGAAGCATAAGCAGATGTAAGCACAGAATCCCCAGAAAATAGCTGTTTACAATTAAATCATTTAGTGACACTGTGTACTGGATGCGTGAACTTCGCAAATGCACCCTTGGTTTAAATAATGGCCTCTCTTCTGATCAGCTGAATGACCTTGGGAAAATGACTCCCCAGCCCCTTTCTCCTCACGTGCAAAAAAGAATTAATAACACATACTTAGGGTTGTGAAAATTAAATGACAATATACAATGCTTGGCACAGTGTCTGGTACCTTGTAAGTACTAAATAAGCAGAAGCTATTTCTTTCAATCATCTAATAACAATGAAGAAAGCATAATCCACATAAAGTACCTCTATTCTATCAGACAGAAGGGGCTGAGCACACAGAAGCGAGATTGTTGGGTATCTGCGAGGTACCTTTCCATTTCCTTGGATCCTGCTGTGAGCGAGACTCTCTCGTGCGGGAAATATGACATCCTCTCATTATGCTGCCTTGCACCAATGAGATGCAAATGAACTTGGAAGGATGTGGAAGGGAACACCACACCGGGAGGCAATGTGAGAGGATGTGGAAACGAGGTAAAGACAGAAAGAATGGTGCTACGGAGCTGTAGGTACTCACAGGAAATCCNCTGTGAAGGAGTTTTGGGATGAGATGAACATTTAAATCAGCAGACTGAATAAAGCAGACTGCCCTCTCTAATGTGGGTGGGCCTCATCTAATCAGTTAAAGACCTGAATTGAATAAAAAGGCATTCCTCAACCTGCCTCCAACCCCCACTAAGACAGAATCCTTTCTGCCTGAAAACCTTTCAATTTGCCATAGGCTTTTTTCCTGCCTTTAGACTTGAAATGAAACACCAGCTCTTCCTGAGTCTCCAACCTGCCATCTTCAGGATGAAACTACGCCATCAGCTCTCCTGAGTTTCCACTTTGCCAACTTACCCTGCAGATCTTGAGATTTGCCAGCCTCTACAACTGCATTATAAAATGCACATGCTCTCAGCCACATGCACCCTATTCATCTGTTCCTCTGGAGAACCCTTATACAAGACTCTTAAGGAGGGCTGTATGTTGGTTCAGGCTGAGGGTGGCCAAAGGTCAGGGGCCTGAGGAAGCACAATGTATGGTTAAACCTGTATTTTGTTCTAAATGATCAGTGGGGACATGCAGTGCAGCTAATCACTCATAAAGCAAAGAATGGGAATGTGGAGGGTCTGTGTCTGGCCTTGTTGGAAGTAAACAAAGGAGCCACCCATGAGTCTGACCCAAGTCGCACAGGGAAGGACAATTCTCTGCACCTGCCATTTCCTGGAACACAAAGCTTGGGGGCATTTGTAAAGCTTCCCAGCTTTCTAGGAGCACAGGGCTCAGATAAAATTCAACACTGTCATTTCTAACCATTCTTTTTATAAATAATACTGTGGAGAACATCTTTGAATTCATCCTCATCTACATGGCACCATGGCTTACTTGAGGAGTTTAGGAACAGCCTCTGCTATCCCTTACTTAGGAAGAGAAGCCATAAATAAATGTCTAATATTTTCCAACAGCTCACATCCTTAAGGAACTAGAAAAACAAGGCAAAAGTATGAAAACTTTTTCCAGCCAGAAAGGTCACACCCCAAATACCTGCACCTTCTTCCTTAGATGGATGCTGTCTCAGGTTCCTTGCTCAGTGAGATGTGATGGAAGGAGCACAGGCGTTGAATTTAGACATGCTAGCGTTCACATCCACTTGAACATTTATCAGCTATAAAAATTTAGGTTATGTGGTCAAGTTATATAATCTGGGGAGAACAGTACACAAAAGGAATACTATGAAGAAATGAGTAAGATGATGAATATAAAAGAGCCTAGCCTACTGCAAGGCACTTAACTGACTTTCCTTAAGTATTTTATTTTCTTCTTTTTCTCCACAGACATGAAATTATATAGAAGCAAATAATGGAAGGGGCCACATTGCATTAACTACCAACTGTGATCCAAGCATGATACAATGCGCTTTATGCTTCTTATATCATTGAAAGTCTTTTATTAAGTCTGTGAGGGAGCAGAGGTCATCCCCATACTGTAGATGAAGAAACCAAGATATAGGATGGACTTATGTTTGAGTTCCACTTCAAATAAATAGCAGGGTTGAAGTTAGGATCTAGTTGCTCTGGTTGCAAAACTCATTTCCTTTTGTTTCCCAAAGCCCGGGTGTTGCTATTAGCTCTACTCTTCCTTTCTGGGAAAATGACAGTCTTCCAAATGTGCTTGCAAATTCCCTCAGTAAGATTCTGCTTAGTAACCCTAGCCTCCCTCTCCAAAAGAAGGCTGATATTGCTTTCTCCCCAGAGCCAACACTCCAGGCCATGAACTAGCGGTCTACCCAACAGATGCTCCAGGATTCTACCATTTTTCCACCTTGCATATGCTCTCAGGGACAATGAAGGAGCAGGAAAACATGTCAGAAGAGTTACCAACTATATCAGTCCTAACTAATTCACAAAATGAGTTCACACTAGAGATCACTTCCACTGCCTGAAGAAACCTCCTGAACTAAAGACTAAAAGTGAAGCCTCTGGGATTTCACGATTCTTTCCTAAGCTAAGTGGAAAGGGAAGAGATGGAGACTGAGACTCCATTTATGAAATGTCTGGGAGGCAGTTATGGGCAGTGCCATTTTTCAGCTGGAAAAACTGGAGCCCGAAGCTTTCATAAGCAGTGAAGCTGGGAACTGATGCCAGCTGTCTGTCTTTAAACCCACTTCAACATCTCCCTTCCTATTTCTGAATTAAAACATTTGGTCAGAATCAATTAAAAACTCAAAGACTTAAGGAAACTGCATTAGCATTTGCCTTCTGAGTGCTAACTCTCCTGTTCTCTCCTCTTTGCTCTGCTCCCTCATTTTCACCTGCTGCATCAGCCTGTGTTATCAAAGCAGGTTCCCCAGTGGCGGCATGAATGGCAACTGGGAACCTGCTAGAAAGGCACATTCTCGGGTTGCACTCCAGACCTCCCGGAGCAGAAGCTCTGGGGTGCAGCCCAAATGATGAGAACCGCTGCCGAGATGGCTGGATGGCATCACTGACTCAATGGACATGAGTCTGAGCAAACTCCGGAAGATGGGTGAAGGACAGTGAAACCGGGCATGCTGCAGTCCATAGGGTCACAAAGAATCAGACATGACTGAACGACTGGACAACAGCTGCATTATCATCTAGAGGGCCTTCGAAAACAGCACTTGCCGGGCCCCATCTGACTTCTGCTCAGTGGTTTTAAAGTGGGGCCTGAGAATCCTCACTCCTGGTGAGCCTGAAGCATAAGCAGATGTAAGCACAGAATCCCCAGAAAATAGCTGTTTACAATTAAATCATTTAGTGACACTGTGTACTGGATGCGTGAACTTCGCAAATGCACCCTTGGTTTAAATAATGGCCTCTCTTCTGATCAGCTGAATGACCTTGGGAAAATGACTCCCCAGCCCCTTTCTCCTCACGTGCAAAAAAGAATTAATAACACATACTTAGGGTTGTGAAAATTAAATGACAATATACAATGCTTGGCACAGTGTCTGGTACCTTGTAAGTACTAAATAAGCAGAAGCTATTTCTTTCAATCATCTAATAACAATGAAGAAAGCATAATCCACATAAAGTACCTCTATTCTATCAGACAGAAGGGGCTGAGCACACAGAAGCGAGATTGTTGGGTATCTGCGAGGTACCTTTCCATTTCCTTGGATCCTGCTGTGAGCGAGACTCTCTCGTGCGGGAAATATGACATCCTCTCATTATGCTGCCTTGCACCAATGAGATGCAAATGAACTTGGAAGGATGTGGAAGGGAACACCACACCGGGAGGCAATGTGAGAGGATGTGGAAACGAGGTAAAGACAGAAAGAATGGTGCTACGGAGCTGTAGGTACTCACAGGAAATCCATGTTTCCAGGAAGGCGGAGCCACCTGACGCAGGTGAAAAAAGTGCATAGCGAGGGGCTTCTGTCCGTCCTGCCAAGACAGAGCTGCACTGTGTGTGCAGGGCAGGGGAAAAAGGCTGGGGAAAGGACACTGGGAAAGTGAGAGAGGCCAACAAAGGCAACAGAGGACAGGTGCCTACTGGACAACAGAAATCAGCAGTTGACATTAAAATCCAGATTAGGAAAACTACATTCTCCTATCTCCATTCTAAAACAACTCTTTCCACTACAAACTGAAACAAGCAAATGGATCCTGTCCTGCTCGAAATCTGTTCATCCATTTTCCTGGGATAATGAAGTGGCTTATTTGGGTCTCGATGTCTGTACTCGGGCTGTTCTTTCTCTATGGAATATCCCTTTCCTTGCTTCTTCCTGTAGCTAACTTCTCTTTCCGCCATAGGAAGCGACTCAGGGCTCAGCTCCTCCTGGAAGGCCACCCTGAATGCCTACCTCTTCCACACCCTGAACAGTACTCGCTCTCCTCTCGGCGTAGCCATCCCACTCGGCATGTAACTTGTCATCTTTCCGTAATTCAGTGCTTCTCAGGGTGTATTTCACATTCCGTAAGTTCAAAAATCTGTTACAAGATGTTATTTAAAACAAACTCTTGGTGTTTTATTTGGGGAAGAAATACAGCTCTTGGTGTTTTATTTGGGAAAGGCCAAGCTGAACTACAGATGGATTTCTATACTGATCCTGGACATTTTCTCCTAAAAATTGTCTTTAGTCTCAGAGTGTAGACTGCGGCTAGGCTGCCTTATTTTCATGGCACTGTCTGCCCTTTCTTCCTTAGGAGACTATAATTTCCTCGTGGGCCGCAGGGTCTGCTCATTGCTGCACCTCTGGTGTCTACCTAAGCACTTGCTCAATGGTACACACTTGGTGAAAGTCAAGCACATGCTAAAAGGCAAAAGCATCACATCATTCCCCTTCTGAAAACCCTCTAGGGGCTTTCTCTTATCACCCTGAGGGAAACTCCATCTGCCTTACTTCAAGGCTCATGAGGCTCCACATTTAAAAAATCTTTTACCCCACCTCTTGCCAACCCCCTCTCTGACTACATCCTGCTAAATTGGTCTTTATGACTTCCTTAAAAGAATCAGCCTTAGTCCCCTCCTGAGGCCTAAACACATGCTGTTTCTCATGCCGTTCCTATGCCCACATGTTCACGTTGCTGAAACCATCTCCACTTTAAGCTCTCAACTCAAAAGTGTTCCCCATCAGCACACTGCAGTCAGCATTTTGTTTCCATCATGACACGCATCAATATTTGCCACTGTCTGGTCTGTATATGTTCTTTTTATTGTATGGAATCCCCTTCTCTCACTGTAATGCAATACAAGCTAAACATTTGGGCTCACTGTTACCGTCAAGAATGATGGAACAAAGAAGATGCTAAAAGGATGTTTGCTGGTTGCTGAACGAATGAGTGAATCAATGCATCACAGCAGTTAAGAGCCCCAGCCTTCCTCCCAGAATGAGATCAAATCCTCCCCACCAATGACTAGCTCTGTGACCAGGGCAAGTCATTTAAGTTCCAGAAGGTGTCCTATTAAATAGGAAATAATGGACTTCTATTTATATAACAGATTGAGCATATTAATTAGTTTTCTCTCTCTCAAGTTGGGAGTGAAGTAAAAGTAAATGGGTATTCCTTTTTTTTTAAACTGTAGTAAAATAAACACAATAAAAAATTTTAAATCTTAACCATTTAACCATTTTTTTTAGCTCAGCGTGCAATTAAGTGCATTCACACAGTTATGTAACTATCACTATCATCCATCTCCAGAACTCTTTTCATCTGGCAAAACTGTAGCTCTGTATGCATGAAACAATAAATCCCCATTCTCCCCCTACTCTTGGCACCTGGTAACCACCGTTCTAATTTCTGTCTCTGAATTTAACTACTCTAGGTACCTTATATCAGTGGAGTCATATAGTATTTGATCTTCTGTGATTGTCTTATTTCACTTAATGTTTCCAAGGTTCATCTTTGAAAGTGTCAGAATTTCCTTCCTTTTCCAGGCTGAATAATATTCCATTGTATGTCTATTCCACATTTTATCTGTTCATCTGTCATTGGACACAGCTACTGTCAATAGTGCTGCTTTGAACAGGGGTGCACACATATATCTCTTCAAGTCCTGTCTTCAATTCTCTTGGCTATATACCCAAGAAGGGAATGCTGGATCACACGATAAGTCTATTTTTAATTTTTGAGGAACCATCATTCTGTTTTCCATAGTGGACACACCATTTTACATTCCCATCAACAATACACAGAACTTTCAATCTCTCTACATTTTTGCTAACACTCTCATCCTGGTGTGAGGTACAAGGGTACATCTTTTAAAAGAAATAAGGCCAAAGAAAATGTAAAAGGTGATAGAAGTAACAAACTTCTGGAAGCTTGGAAAGAAG
Source organism: Oreotragus oreotragus (assembly GCA_006410675.1). Classification (NCBI taxonomy): domain Eukaryota; kingdom Metazoa; phylum Chordata; class Mammalia; order Artiodactyla; family Bovidae; genus Oreotragus; species Oreotragus oreotragus. The sequence continues at coordinate 498,709 of SJYX01023478.1, read as the reverse complement.
AGCATTGAACCCTAAGTGATCTGAATCCTAAACTGGTAGTTAGGAAAGTTAAGAAGCAACACCATCTGCCCTGCAGAACCCCCAAAGGCTTAGGAATTCAGTGGTACACATTATCTCTGGAAGTGACATTTGTGGTTGAAAATAGGAGGTGTGCTTGAAAGCCTAAATAATAAAAAGGTAAGCTCAACACTGACATGACATGGGCATGACCATCCTTTTCCCCAACCTGGCTGAAGACTTATTCCCTGGAAAGAGCAAAACTGGACAAAGGGTACCAGGCAAGTGAGAGCACGGGAGCTGAAGTGCAAATGGGAAAGAAAGAGCAAAAGACCTCATAGTGCGTTTAGAGACATCCAACCTCATTCCTACCCTGCTTTCTTGAACTCAAGAAGCCAGGCCTGTATCCCTGCTATGGGATATTAAAATATTGGGAGAGTTTTTTTCCTGGGGACTCCAATGAAAACAAGAGAAGAAATTCAAAGATTCTCATAGTAAGCAAACCATCCAGCTTGCCCTATAGGGAACATTGTGCTGATAAGCCCTGTAACAGAATTTTCGATCAGTTATTTAGTACCCCATTCTCAAGTATAAAGAGCCAAGAATCACATGAGCATCTAAAGACTGCCTTTCATACAAAAGACAGACACTCTAATAAGCAGGCAGATTCAAAAGATAATAAAAATTTGGAGGCAATAGAGGAATCACACTATGCAGAGAGATTACATCTCTCTTGATGCATATACTACAGTGTGGGACCAGAAAGTCCATGCAAAATAAATGAACAGTAGTTATTATCAAAATGATGAGTAGAGCTGTAGAACTAACCTAGCCACTGGCCTTAAAACAGTTGAGAGTTGAAATATGATATTTTGCGTTTACACATCCTAAGAGTATTCAGCCATTTTTTTTTTTTTACAGAATCCCAGAGTTGGGAGGATGAGATCTGAGAAAACGACACAGCCTGATTCTTTGTATCTAATAAGGACAACCTGTAAGTGCCTATTATTACTTTAGAAGAGCAACATTAGATAAAAAATTATTTTCATGTTTTCAGAAAATTTTACACTTTGTAATTCAAATTATGCTTATAAAGGGCATAATGAAAAACAGAAATATGAATACATAATAGTGTTAAAGACTGCAAATCACAAACTAGTATAAAATAGGGGTTTTAATTGTGTTAAATTGTCCAGGGAAAAAAAGGCAAAGTTAATTAAAATTGTATTGGGGTATTTGAGGTTGTTTTCTGCTTTCATTTACTTTTTGACTTTTCATTAGTTCCCTTTACTTTTACCTTTTTTTTTTTTGCAAAATAAAAGAAAAAATTAAGAGGGAGGAGATCATGCTGGTGTTACCTGGCTGCCTTTCCGGAAAGCAACACTGACATATGCTGAAGATCACACTGCAGTGAAGTTCACTGATGAAAAGGCCTCAGTCACAGTCAGGCTGGGGAGAAGCCTTGGGGCCTGGGGCTGGCAGTGGGAATGGTGAGAAGAGCATTTAGAGGTGGGGGGCTTAACGAGGTGATAATGAGCCAAGGTGGTCCAAAGCTCCTAAGGCCTTTCATATATCAAGTATCTCTGGATAATTGTCAGTGTCAGGAGTTTCTGCCGCATTAGAGCAGCACCAGCCCAGGCAGGTTTTATCTCCCTGCAGGCTTAACTGAGTGCCTCAGCAGCTCTAGATTTCAGCCCTAAGTAACTGAGAAAGCTGCTCAGTGGATTGTCTTGAAGGCCGGAGACTAGAAAGCTACATCAGTGTTTGACAAGGACCTGCCTGGCAAAACTGAGTCAGGTACTCTGTTGGTTCTGAGTTACAGCAGGTGGACATGCCCCTGCCCTCATGGAATGTGTAATCGACCATGAACATTAAGCTCATAATTACAAACAATCCATGAAAAATTCAAACATAATGAGTGTTATAAAAGGAAGTGCACAAGATTTGTGGTTTGCATAGAAATGACACAAATTCAACTGCACACAAGACTCAGGAAGCAAATGAAGATGCAGAGAGAAATTAAGGAATATAAATAATGCAACTGATTTATTTCACCATCTCACTCAGGGAACCCAGACCTAGAGTAGGATGTAAATCCGCTCTTTGCTGGGTATTGGCTTCAGCTCTGATTTTCTCATAGTGTGTCTCCTATTGTTACATATAATTTTTAACAAGCCCTCACATAGAGTTCTGCAGGCCCTGAACAACTTCAGAGGGCACCATTTATATCATGGTCTCCTACCTGAGCTCCTGGGGATGCTCAGCTGAATGTGGTATAATTCTTTCATTAACTTAGACCCTAAAATAGGCCAGTATCTCAAAGGAAGCAAAACTAAATACTGAATTTTTGCTTCTGCTGTTTTGTCAGTTTCCGCTGTGGACCTTGCTGCCTATGGGATTTTCAAGGATAATTCTGGCTGACAAAATTCTCACAATAGGTACTGACTTTAGAACCAAATCTTCCATTTTGACAGGTTCTACCACATTCAGCGGGTGTATTAGAGCGATCTGGTCTACTAAGAAGAGCCTCCTTGTAGGTCACTGAGAACAGAAGGATGAGAAGAACTTATCTAGGGGGAGAGGCAGGGAAAGCACGGCCAGCAGTGAGAAGAGGATTAGGCACCAAGGCAGGTAAGCGTGGAACTGACGGAATTAAACTTGTGGCACAGAAAAGGCAGAAAGGAGAGGGCAGCCTAATTTACCTGCTACTGAGCCAAATCTCACCAACTTTGCAAGACCCCCTCACTGACTGATTTTACCAACATTAACCCAGGATTTACCCTTAGTAAGAGACTTACTCCCTAAGAGCTTTGGATCCCTAAGATCTCCATTCCTTCTGATTCACAATATTGATTTCTTCCTGCTCACACAGCACTTAATTATGGGCTGTCCCCTCAGTTTTGGAAACACTCATGGGTTCCCTGGGTGTGGTAATGTTGTTCTGTATTTCCCTTGTGTCTCAGCTTTACTCAAAGGTTCAGTAACTCTCTGAACAACCTGCGCAGTCTTTTGGTCAGGGCTGTCATGAATACATTTATGTGCCTGGCACAGTGCCAGGCCCAGAGTGGATGCCCAACACACCTGGTTAGGTAGTGTCACATGGGAAGTTCGCGGCACAGGGGGAGTTTGGCAAAGTTACAGAGGACACTCAACATAATGACAGTTAGGTATAGGGGATAAATCGGCTATATGGGGAAAAGCTGGAGTCTGAATCTGGTTTTTTCTTCTAATCTATGACTCAGTGGGTAAAGAATCTGCCTGCAGTGCAGGAGACAAAGGAGACTGGGGTTCAGTCCCTGAGCCAGGAAGATCCCCTGGAGGAGGAAATGGCAAGTTACTCCAGCACTCTTGCCTGGAAAATCCCATGGACCAAGGAGCCTAGTGTGCTACAGTCCACGGGGTTGCAAAGAATCGGACATGACTGAACACACAGCTATAAAACACACTTTATCAAATATCTAGCTTTTACTTGTTTTTGAAATGTTGTCAAGTCACATCCGCATAGTGGTTTAGAGAAAGTTCTAGACCTAGATTGGTTTTAGCTCCTGGCTTAGTTGTATGAAACTGGGTAAGTGATTTAACCTCTATATGCTTCTGTTTCATCACCTGTAAAATGGGGATAATAGTCTCTTAGAAGACTTTTGAGTGAGTTACATGAGCTATAACAGATAAAGCTCTCAGAATAGTTCCTGGCACATAGAAGGGGCCCAATAAATAAACACAGCTAAACTTATTATATTCATGTTCTCGCTGTTTCCTCAAACCTGCTGAGTCACTATTTTTATTAGTTATAATTAAATGTAGTTACAAACCCACAAAAGACTGACATAAAAAACAAAAACACATGTCTCTTGTACAGGAAGTCAAGAGAGCAAATTCAAAGCAGGTACTGTAGCACCACAAATGCTCACTACTCGCCATCCTTGACGTATGGTTCTTGTCTTCCTTATCTAAAATGTATGTAAGAACTCCAGCCAGTCACTAGATTCAGGTATGAAGGAAGGGTGCCTTTTTAGATGCCCCTCTCCCAACTTAAAGGAGGTCTCTGAGGAATTCCACAGAATACTTCTGCTTACATCATGTTGGTCAAAACTCAGATGAACATATGTAGCTGCAAAGGAAGCCAGGAAATGTAAAGATACCTATGTTCAGCTCAAAGTCTGAATTTTGTTAAGAAAAGGGTAAGAATACATAGATGAGGTGGGCATCTATCTTTGGGTCATGTGCCACTAGCTGGCAGTGAAGGGGGGAAGTTAATCTCAGTCCTATTCAGTTTTATCAAAGCTTTGGGGTTCACAGCAAATCAAAGGACATTTTCTGAGCACATTATCTGAAGATCTATAAAGCTGCCTCAACTTTAATTATTGTGAAAGTATATCTATCTTAAGGGAAATGTAACTATAAGGGTCTGATTCACTCTAAATTATTGAAAAATTGATTTTTTAAAAAGGTGTTTGCTAGCCAAGACTTTTGGAACCATCTTAATGAGCTTAAAAAAAAAATACTCTTTCTTCTGAAGGGGAGAATCAGGTTTTTTTTTCCTGATTCTAAGGGAAAAACTAAGTCCCCAGATTAATGTGTTTACATATTCCTTAGTGATGGATAATCCATCTATCATAAGTCTTTGGCTTACAAAAAAATAAAAACACATTCTCATCACTATGGTGGTGAATTTTATTTTAAAACACATATTACTTACTTTATATTAATTATATATTATCAATAATTTGAATGCTTTTTATTGCCAAATCTTTAAAAATAAATGCATGTGATAGTGAAACTTCATGGAGGCATTACTTACTGAAGCATTTTTCCAATCACAAGGATATAGATGAGGCTCATAAAAAAGTCAGATCTGTCATTGAATATCCCTTTCAAAAAACATTATAGTCCTGAACAAACACACTTTTACTCCCTGGCAAACTTACCAGACTTCTACTGTATCACAGGAACATAAGAAGCTACTGCTTTACGACCAATGGAAAGAAGGAAGGTGATAGAGTAGGTGTACCATGCTGGAAAAAAGGGGCAGGGAGAAACAGACTGAGTGCAGAAGACACACTGGATCTGGCCCTGTTCAGTGAGATGAGTAAGAAAACCAGTAAGCCGAATGATTCAGCACCATCCCCACGAAAGATGCATGAAATGACTGGGGATGTAATTTACTGCTAAAAAGCATGAGCTTTTGGAGTGATACAGGCCTGGTTTTGAATTCCTGCTCCTTCACCAAATAGCTATGAAGACTTTGCTAGTTATGTAAACTCTGTGAGCCTTGATTTTCATATCTGTAAAAGGAGATAGAAATAGGACCTGTACCTCATTGGTCTGTCAGAAAATTTACTTGATAATTCAAATAAAATGCTTGGCAACAGTTCCTGGCACATAACACACATTCAACAAATGATAACCATTATCAGGACACTGTTTCCTTTCCTCCCTTTTTTTTTTAAATTATTTTTTTATTGAAGGATAATTGCTTTACAGAATTTTGTTGTTTTCTGTCAAACCTCAANGGCACATGGGCTTAGTTGCTCCCAGGCATGTGGGATCTTCCTGGACCAGGGATCAAACCCAAGTCCCCTGCATTGGCAGGCAGATTCTTAACGCCTTGACAACCAGGGAAGTCCCTGGAAAATACTTTAGATTAGCAGTCAGTAAACTATAGCTCCCTAGGTCAAATACAGCCCATTTTTATGCATAACATTTTATTGTGACATAGCCTTGCCCACTTGCTCATGCTGTGTTCAGTGGCTCTGGTCATGCTGCAGTGGCAGAGCTAAGTTGCTGTGAAGGAGAGTGTGTGCCCTGCAAAGCCCTTTACTAAGAAAGTTTGTTGATGCCTGTTGTAGATCGCCCCCATTTTACTTTTTATTTTCCATAACCTTACTTTATTTGCCAATGGAAGAATAAACATTTTCTTAAAGAAGCCTTTTGAAATGCATCTTTAGCTAATGAGGAGGCTTCTGTTCTGGTCTGTAATGATTTTGCTGTCATTGCAGACTGTCTCTGGAGAAGCCCTCTTTCTTATTGCAGGGACTAAGAAAGGTGTTTTCTAGGTTTATATCACATTTCCACAGATACAGGTTCAATTAAAGCACCTTTCCTTTTAATTTTCCCCACTCTTTATTGTCATTCAGCCTTGGGTTGAGACAGTGAGATTGCTAAGAGGTGCCCCCTGGAGACCTCCTGCAAATGCTGTTCCACGAAGTAGTGGTTTCCCAATGTGTGTCTCATAGAAAACCAAACAATACAAATAATGCATCTATTGTACCTTCCCTATGGCTAGTCTCAAGGGGTTGAGACTGTCATCATAAAACACAACAAAGCTGCTATAGAAATGGACAGGCAGAGGAGATAGTAGTCTGACGGCCTCAGAAACTCAAGGAAACTTCCTCTGAACTGACAGCTCAACGCTGCAGGATTTTTTTTTTTTTATCAGTTCAATTCAGTTCAGTCGCTCAGTCGTGTCCGACTCTTTGTGACCCCATGAATCGCAGCACACCAGGCCTCCCTGTCCATCACCAACTCCCGGAGTTCACTCAGACTCACGTCCATCGAGTCGGTGATGCCATCCAGCCATCTCATCCTCGGTCGTCCCCTTCTGCTCCTGCCCCCAATCGCTCCCAGCATCAGAGTCTTTTCCAATGAGTCAGCTCTTCTCATGAGGTGGCCAAAGTATAAGTAATATTAGGACTGAGAAATAGCTAAGTATTGATGATTACAGCCAAAAGATGAGTAAGATATCTTGAGGAGAACCCTGTAGCATTGCAGAGGTGTGGGAATATATATATATGTATGTATATGTGTGTGTGTGTGTGTGTGTGTGTGTATATATATATATTGCCTTGGGTACAAATGAAGCAAAATTATTTTGATTGGAAGAAATATCTAAGCTTGGTAAGACTGCTGGAGACTATTAGAATTTAATTATAATGATAATTTAAGAATGTTCTTGAAAGGAGTAAAAAAAAGAGTATCTCTGTGCTGGGTTCCAATTCATTGGCCAGAGGAAATTTTCCCTTTACCTAAACACCAAGTCCTACAACTGAATGTTTAGATGATGTCTGATCTCTGGCTTGTTGATCTCCTGGCCAATCAATCATATAGAAAAAAGCTGTCAGATAGCTGTGCCCTGGTTTGCTGCCTTCTAAAATGTATTCCTCAGTTGGCTGACATCACTGCCACCTAGTGAAAATCCCACACTTGAGTGGGACTCTCTGTCTGGGCTTTGGAAATCAAGGAAAGTGTGCTGGGACAGACATCCTACCTCCACCCCAGAGTCAGAGGGTCTCTTAGGAACAGCCAGATAAGATGTTTATTTCAGAATACTTTATTATACATTTATTCTACAACCCCAAGACAAGAGTTGCTACCCCCAAAATGCAATTAATCCCCATGTCTGTATAGCCCAGGAAGTTCATGTAACTCATGCAGGTTATAGCTGCTTAACAGTAGGAACTGTTGCTATATTGAGCTCTTGCAACATTAAAATAACAATCTATTTAAAATCCTCAGCATAATTTTCCATAAATCTAATACATGCATTCTTTTTTATTGAAGAGTAATATCAGAAATTAAACCTTGTAAGTATTCAAAAGCAATTACAAAATGAGGAGATTATGGTGGCAGTATTGTAAATGGGAACTCACTTAAATGTCAGAGTACTTGCCATAAAAATGGCAATAATGATGCTAAACACAATACACTCAGTTTTCAAATATTAATTCCTTTAATTTTTTTCTCTCATTAGACATGATGAAGTTCAAACAACCATCACCAAACTGACTGTGGAAATAGTAATATCATCACCATCATCTGCTCATGAAACACGAATGGCTCTGTCATTCTGTCCAACGAGTACTTACTGACTAGAATTAGACACAAATCCCTAGAGGTAAAACGACAGGGCCTTACAAGGCTCAGAGCTCAGAGTGTAGTTGTAAATCTGCATGCTAATAAGGCTGACTTTTAAAGATCCCCAGATCATAACAGAAATGGCAGTAAACAGAATTAGCTTTACAGAGTGTTCCTATTTATTGTTTTCAGCTTTGGAATGTTTGTTGTTGCTGTTTGGAATTTACTTCTAGTCAGCGTGTTGATCCAGTTCAGTATCATTTGAGAACAAGCTATATACCTTCCCCTGCTTTCCTTCCCTTATGAGCACTCAACAAACTCCAGCTGTATACAGGTATTGTGCTAAGCAGGAAGGGAGGTATTAAGGGAGCATGGGGCATGGGCTTGGTCCTGTAGCAAGCTACAGTCAAGCTGGGGGAAAAAAAGAGGTAGACACACCAACTAGAAAACTCAAAGCGGAAAAATCAGGGAAACTTGATTCTTCTATTGGACTTATCAAAGTCCATTTCAGATGGGAAGAAAGCTATGCAAATGAATAAGTGAACTAAACACAGATATTCCTCAGCCGTGTTAGTGAAAAGGAGAGTTACTGAGGAACTGATTCAGTGCCAGACCTTGGACTAGGTCTCTTGACTTGTGCATTACAAAGAACAAAGCTCTGCAACAGCTGTAGGAGAAACACATGTGTCTCATTTGATGATGGAAATGAGGATGTTAAGCGCTCTATTCACTTTTTAGATCTTAGCCCAAATATTCCCTCTTACTTCAGGGAGATTCTTCTAGTGGCTTTGTGCCATCCTAAGGCTTTGTGTGCAAGTCTTCAGTGTAACACTCAGCACAGTGAATAGCACCCAGGTGCTTGACTGCCTCTCCTAAAGGTAGGAAGTACCTTTACACCTTTACACCTCTAGTCCTAAATGCACCATCTTCTCTGTAACATGTGCTGGAGATGTGTTTGCTGAGTAGATGAACAATGACAAATTGCAGAACTGGGATTAATATTCAGTTCTTTAGAAATTCCAGTGCTAATATTCTTTCCATATTCCCTGTGCTCCCTATGCAGAGGAAAAACTTTCTCAGAGAAGAAAAACAAATTTTTAAATTTCATTTGGCCACTCTGTTTTTTGTTATGAGGGGAATTCATATTTTAGGAAAACAGCTGGGTACCTGAATGAGCCCACCAATGAGACAGTCACTCAGGTGGTAGGCAGAAAAGTCAAGATTATTCTTAGATCACTTACAGAGAAAAACACTGAACCTTCTCTGAGTAAAATACCACCCCCACTCTTGCCTGATACACCTGCATTTGAGGTCTAAGTTTTCTGTATAATTACTCTGGTCTTTGCTTCATTTTGGGATTTTCCAGGTGGCACAGTGGTAAAGAATCTGTCTGCAACGCAGGAGACGCAAGTTCGATTCCTGGGTCAGGACGATCCCCTGGAGAAAGAAATAGCAACCTACTCCAGTTATTCTTGCTTGGACACTCCCATGAACAGAGGAGCATGGTGGGCTATGGCGTCACAAAGAATTGGGCATGACTGAGCATGCACCTAGAGATGCCGCTTCATTTTAATCTTATCTTAGTGCCTATATAATCAATATTAAATTTATGTTAGGAAACCCAGGCAGACAAAGAATTTCAGAATTGTATCAAATCATCTTCCTTTATCACATGATCATGCTTAGGAGTGTGCAAAGGGGTTGATGGCTGCTTGATAAATATTTGTGGTTGTTCACCAAGCTCAAAATAGTAATGTCTGTCAGAGAGTTTCAGAATGGCTTCAGAAGCTGATCATTTCATTCTAGACATACATATTACCAAATAAAACATATCGTTAGAAATCTTTACCTTGTATGGGAAAGAGCAGTTTTGTTCTTCGAAGAAACCAAATACTAAAAGCATTCTAATAGTTGCAAAGGATCCTGGGAGGAAAGAAGCCTGATGAAGCTGGGGGCTGCTTTTCTTTTGAATAGGCGCACATGTTACCTTTCTGTGTGGAAGACTGCTGGCAGTGATCAAGGGATCTTGCCCTATAGGTATCTTATAAAGTGAACTGTTAGTAAAGTTTTGAATTGTAACCAATTAACTTTGCCCATCTCAGTATCCTACTGAACATCAAATAGTAGAAAATTAAAAAATAATTTTCTGTGTTAAAAAATTAGATCGCTACATATATCAGAAAGAAATAGGCAAATTATGTGCATTCTAATAAGCCCTACAGTTAACTCCACAAGAGTTAACAAGTCTGATGTGTCACCTGCTTAACAGCAAAGCCAAAGAAAAACAGATTTTTACTTCTTTTCTGTTGTTTTCCGTCTGCTTTTTTCCCTTCCCTCCCTTGCTTCTTCGCTCCTTGTCTTTCTTCTTTCTTTGTGTTGAACTGACTTGGAAGTAGGTAATTAAAGTAAATGCTAAGGAGTGGCCTGTGCACCTCTAACTGTGGGTTCCAGAGTTTTAATCATTTAGATTTGTTGATGGGGCCATCTGATTGGGTGATTTGGTAAATCACATCCCTTCTTCGGGAGCAGCAGAACTTCTTCTCTGTCAACAGCACAGAGAAGATACAGAATCTTCCCTTGTACATAGTAAAGCACGAACATACTTCCTTGTCACCCACATCTCCTCCCTCCCCTCTGTTCAGTCTTTCCTTTCCTTCTTCCAATTTGATTTGCTTTCATAAGCAGCACAATGTTTTCATTTCACTCTTCTGGTCAAAAAGGAAAGTTGGGCATTTCTGCCTACGGGTTTTACTAGGACTTGAAACCAACATGTCTCAAAAGAGTCTCCCCATCCTGTTCTGTCTAACCCATCTGCACTATTTCTGTTAACATTCTCGCCTTTCATTACAAAGTCCAGTCGTCTAGCCTCCTGTCTTTCCCAGACTCCTCAGGTCCAGGCACTGATGCCTCCACAATTCATTCACCACTGGTTTCTTTCTTTTTTCCCCTCTCCCAGAGATGCTGGGCTCGTTGTGTCATTACTGAGCAACTGCAATGGCATTTGTTGGGATTTCTGTCTAGCAGTGAGTTTTCTATACTATACGGTGCATATGGATATCCAATTTATATCCGTGAAGCTTAGCTCTGGTCATATCGCTATGAAACCCCCGAAACACACCACTATCAACGTGGTGTCTCCAGAGTAGAGTTCAAACTTTTTTTTTTTTTTTTTTTTTTTTTTTTTAGCATTCATGGTTGTGCTGAAGATTTGGGATACATATAGTGGTAACAGGGGGCTTCCCTGGTGGGTAAGTGGTGAAGAATCCACCTGCAATGCAGGAGAAACAGGAGATGCAAGTTCTCTCCTTGGGTTGGGAAGATCCCCTGGAGGAGGGCATGGCGACCCACTCCAGCATTCTTGCAGGAGAATCCCATGGACAGAGGAGCCTGGTGGCTTACAGTCCATAGATCGCCAAGAGTTGGATGTGACTGAAGTGACTGAGTGCGCGTGCACACACACACAGTGGTGACAAGTAGGTGAGTATAAAGCAGAGAGAAGTGTAAATAATAATCCCTTACATATAGTGTAATGTATTAACGTTTAGAATTGTTTGGACGATTAAATAAGATAATTTATAACACAGGGCATGGTGCTGCTCATCTAAATCAAGCAACTATGTGTTAATTACTGTTGCTGTTGTCTTTCTCTATTTAAGGGTTGTTGGAGAAATGGTGACAAGAGACTAGTTCTCCTTCCCTACTCGGGCTAGACTGCGTGGAAATTTGTGATAGCCCTTGAAATATAATAATTTTAAAGACAATTACATCAGCACATTGAATTAAAATCTTGGTTAAGAATTTGTTTATTAATTCTTCTCATTTCTAATTTATTTCAGAAGCAATATAAAAACAAAAATTAAGCAGATCCTTGCTTCAAAAATCCATGTTAGAGCCTCATAAATGGAAACTGTATTCTGTAATTTAAACTAGGCATTTTAATACAGTTTTAAAAATTACATGGCTGTATTATTCAAATGAGAAAAGTAGTTGATGTGCATTCAGATTAGTTCCTTTAATAATGCTTTTTAAAACTCTGTGGCTATTACTGACTCAGTAGTACAATGATAATTTGCAATGCCCCATTGGCTTCAATAAAAGGGCAAAGAAAATGGTTCAAGTTATCTTAGAGAGGCTAATATGAGGCAGTACAAAAAGTAAGGTTTTTTTAAGTCAGAAAATAAAAGGCACAAAGTGAAATATTTGTATTCAATCCACTTACATTCCCCAAGAGGCTCCAGCTTCCAGAATTCAAGTATAAACTGAATTTATAATAGGTGAGTTTAAGCTCCTGTTTACTCAGTTCCTTAACTGAGTAGGTAAGGCTTGATTATGAAGGTTTTGAATCTCCAGGAAAAGGCATACAGCAAGAAGGCTCAAGCCCAGAGAGAAAATGGGAAAAATTAAAACTCATATCTCAGAAAGGGATGTTAGAGAGTCATTTTATCCAGAGGCTGTTTGACCCAGGAGGGGACAGTCCTAGATGTTTAGATCTAGTTTCATGTTCATGGAAAATGACTCACCAAAAAGTAACATTTCTGATGATGAAGATTAGACTTCTAAAGAATCATGACTTGTCCTAAGGTTGCCACTGAAGATGGTGTCATGACTGATGTCATTTCTCCACTGCCCCACAGGACCGTATGAGGGATATAGTTCTGGAGCAGTTAATTGCAAGAGGCTGTGAACTTTAGGAAAACCCCACACTTGCTTTATGATGATGATGATGTGGCAAATGGCAATAGAGAACATGATAGTGGGGAACCTTTCTGCTCTCTCAAAACCCCGTTCACCCTCACCTTTCTCTGTGCCCTGTGTTTGCACGTCTCTAGTATCCCATTCACTCCTTGAAGGTGTCTGTCCTTTATGTAAGTCACTTTAGTTTTGGTCGCACCGGGTCTTCGTTGCTGTGCGTGGGCTTTCTCTAGTTGTGGTGAGCGGGGGCTGTTCTTCGTTGCAGGGCGTGAGCTTTCCCTAGTTGTGGTGGCTTCTCTTGTTGCAGAATACGGCTCTACTTCCACAGCCTTCGACAGCTGCAGCACAGGGACCTAGCAGTTGTGGCTCACAGGTTTAGTTGCTCTGTGGCATGTGTAGTCTTCCTGGACCAGAGATGGAATTGGATTGTGTTGGCAGATGGATTTTATCCACTGTTCCACCAGGGAAGTCTCGGCTGTCTATTTTGATATGGTTTTCCTGATTGTCACTCTTCATGTTTCCTTTTTTTATATCTTCTCAGAAGTAGAGATGACATATACTTCAGTACCTACTCAGAGGCCCAATCTGATACCACCATTATCCTGCTATCTAGAGTTGTCTCTGATGGAGCTTTATTTAAATTTCTATAAATATCATCCATTTGATACGCATGGTCTACTAACGGTACTGGGATTTGTACCAGGACACGCTGGGAAAAGGTCAAAGTCAACTTAGACTTTCAGCTCCACAGTGACTCCTGCGTTCTGTTGTTTGTATATGTCAACAGAAAGGATAGGCTCTTAAAGTCCTTGACACTTATAAAAGGGGATTATGTTCCATGATTTGGAAAAACGGAGTGTCAGCAACAATATCTAGCCTGATGGGTCCCTGATGCCCAGCAGGATTTTAATGCTAGATCCAGGTCACAGTCATGCTCAGTTGCTCAGTGGCGTCTGACTCTTTGTACTCCATGGACTGGGTTACAGGCTTCTCTGTCCATGTAATTTTCCAGGCAGGAATACTGGAGAAGGTTGCCATTTCCTCAAGTGGCTCCAATTACAGATAACCAAAATATGTTCTAATGCATGTGTTAATACTCCTTTACTTAGAAACAATAGAAAATTAACTCCATATTTTGTTTGCTTCTTGAGCTTGTACTTTCTTTCTGTTTTGGAAGGATTTTAGGTTACAGAGACAAAGGATGCATCCTTCAACATTCATATACAGAAGAACACATCAGAGTTAGAGAAATTAGGTAAAGTCATTTTTGTCTCTAGCTGTAACATTTGAGATACTTGACAGTATATACCATGGTGGTTAGAACAATGAGTAAAGCTAGCTATCTGGATCTGAATCCCAGAGCTACGTTGTATGATCTGGGGCAAGATCTTTGCTGAGTTTTATATATCTTTTTCATTAAATGGAGATAATACTACACATAGGGCCATTTTCAGATTTAAATAAGTTAATAGATATTAAGTGCTTATAATATTCCCTGGCACAGACTGAAAGCTCAATAAATATAATTTCCATTTAAACTTTTACTTGTTATAAGAGTTCAAAGGCCAAATTACAAAATTCACAGATACAATTGAATTAGAACACACTTGAAATACAATCCTGTTAATCACAGCACATTTAGATATATCCTACAAGAAGAAATTTCAGACACATTTATGAGGTAAGCCCAGAGTGTTTTGAATGAGGGAAAATATAGAAAGTTGGAAGGTCGCAATTACCCTAGAAAAAAAAGCTTTACATTAAAAAACATATATTTTTTTAAATTGAAGGACAATTGCTTTATAGAATTTTGTTGTTTTCTATCAAACCTCAACATGAATCAACCATAGGAATGCATATATCCCTTCCCTTTGAATCTCCCTCCCCATCCCACCCCTCTAGGTGGATACAGAGCCCCTGTTTGAGTTTCCTGAGACATACGGCAAATTCACATTGGCTATCTATTTTACATATGGTAATGTAAGTTTCCATGTTACTCTATCCATACATCTCACCCTCTCCTCCCCTCTCCCCATGTTCATAAGTCTATTCTCTATGTCTGTTTCTCCATTGCTGCCCTGCAAATAAATTTTTCAGTACTATTTTTCTAGATTCCATATATATGCATTAGTACACAGTGTTTTTATCTTTCTGACGTATTTCACTCTGTATGATAGGCTCTAGGTTCATCTACCTCATTAGAACTGACTCAAACGCATTCCTTTTTATGGCTGAGTAATATTCCATTGTGTATATGTACAGCTTCTTTATCCATTCATTTGTCGATGGACATCTAGTTGGCTTCCATGTTCTAGCTATTGTAAATAGTGCTGCACTGAACAATGGGATACATGTGTCTTTTTCCATTTTGGTAAAGCCTACATCAGCCTTCTCCTGGCCTTGGCCAAAGGATGGGTGCTGGTGGCTTTCGTGACTCTAGATAACCTTGGGCTGATTGCACACCCACCCCCACCCCACCATTGGCGGCGAGGACCTATTCAAATGTCTGCCTTATCAACTTGCGATGGTAATCACTGTGCCTATCTTGGTGACCATGGATGATGGGGAATCGGGGTTTGATTTCAGAGAGGGAGCCTCCAAGGAAGGCAGCAGGTGTGCAAATTACCCACTCCCGACAGGGGGAGGTAGTGACGAAAAATAACAATACAGGATTCTTTCGAGACCCTGTAATTGGAACTAGTCCACTTTAAATTCTTTCACAAGGATCCATTGAAGAGTTACAAACAACAAGAACAAAAATAACTTTACATTTTAAGTGGATTAAAATATGCCCGATTTATGCACTTGATTTTGCATTCCATGGTATTTATATTTCTGTTTCAAAGGAAACTTATTGACTAGACAACCAAGCTTACCAGTAATTATATTTTTCCCATTTCAATAGGAACCAGCAGAGTGAGAATATTCTTAAAATGGAAGATAATGAATCTTTTGGTCTTATGCCATTGCTTTTTCTTCTGCCTTTTTAAAAGATTTTAAACAAAAGAATATAGTAAAACTTGAAAAAATGATATGGGGTTTTACTATGAGGAGGAGGTATGATATATTGAAAGTGGCTGTATATCTTACTTCTCCTTTTGAGATGTACATCTTGAATTTGATCTTTTCTTAATGGCTTGGATGACCGATAGATTGGGGTAGAAGTGATGTTCTAGAATGTCTGAAGCTAAGTCAAACTGCTCTTAGAATGTTTGTTTCTGGGGAAGCCAGCCTCCGTGTAAGTCATTCCAGGGCGCTGAGATTGCCATGTGGCAGGGAGGATCAGTCTAGCCACATAGACCAGCCACGTGGAGAAAGATATACAGATAGCCCTAGCTGTCCCGGCACCCAACCCTAGGCATTAGACATGTGAAAAGAAGCCATTGTAAACATTCCAGTGCCAGCAGACACGAAGTAGAAAAGAATCCATGAAGCTTCAGCAGGCTGAACCAAGACCACAGTTGAGCAGTCCCAGCCAACTGCACCCATCCATGCCACCTTTGCCGAAGCCCGGATATTATGCAGCAAAGGTGAGCCATTCCACACTGCACCCTACTCAAATTCCTGGCCTACAAAATTATGAGCATAATAACGTGCTCATAGTTTTACTCCAATACTTTTTGGAATGGTTGTTATGCAGCAATAGATATCTGGAACAAGGGGTAACAAGGTTATGTGATTAAAATTCCATGACCTCAGTCCAAAGTTGTTTAAGACCTGGCCTTTTCTTTTCCCCATGCTCTGTAATTCTCCACCCGACACCCCTCCCCAACACACCAAAAAAAAACAAACAAACAAAAAACCACCTCAACAGTTAGCAAAAATCTAATGGTTTGAAGCCATTTAAATCTCTCTTTTTCTCTGACTGATCTTCTGCCAGTGACCCCCATAGACTACAGGGCTTCCCTTTGTAAAACATCTATATCTTGCTTGAAATTAAAGACTAAAGTTTGTATCAAAATTATGCCTTGCTCTCACTATTTGAAGATGTACTTTGTCTCACCCAGTAAGCCTGAAAATAAAGGCACTATTATTATGAACATGATGTGTAGGTTTTCCAATTTTAATGACGAATTTATAGCTCAACTACATGCGAGGGGAGGAAAGAAGGCCGGTCCAAGGCCACGTGTAGCTCACCAGAGAGAGAAAGCCTGCTAAGTATGTGCACGTAATACTTGAGCACACATGCCTGCAGAAATAGATCTGTTGTAACTTTGACAATGGCATCTTCTGTTTCCAATTAAATGCTGGTTCATTTAGGAGGTACCATTCCCAAAGGAACAATCATTTTTGAGTCTCTAAAAAATCTCTGAATAGTATATTTTAACTCTCATCACTTTCTGTAAAACGGAATCTCAAGGTTAGAATTTATTTTACAAAGAAGGAACATTCTGTTTTGTTGTGTTTGCCTACAAGGAGAGAATCAGTAAACACACATGGTCTTAAAGTGTTCAGCTGCTTAAAACTCTAGCTTTCTAGTAGTGAAGAAATGCAGTCTCCTGACACCATAAAGCTTTTACGCAAATGTAGTCCTGTTTTTAAATGTTTCCTGAGAAGACCTCTCCCTTCTCTCCTTCTCCTCCTTTCCATCTTTTGATTGATAGCTAAGAATGGCCTTTATTGGATCCTCCAACTAATTTCATTTTTTTAATACAAACACTATCATAACACTATCATTCTTGGGGGATGGCCCTTATATGTGAATTAGGACTTGTGTTAAATATTTGCTTTAACATTCTTTTGAGATTCTTGGGGGGGTTGACAAGATTAGGAGTTCCCCAATCAAGACTGTGATGTCTTGATGTCATTTTTACCTTCTTCCCTAGATAATAGAGGAAAGAATGATCTGCTACTCTAAAAACTGTATAATATGCTGGATTCACAAGTGCTTGTCATTGCTCATTCATTGTCCTACTCCTAGATGGTTCATGATATCATTGTAGTCTGTCCACACTGTCTGTTTATCCATCCCATAATCTATATAATTATTATTTCTTAAGCAGTTAGTAAACTAGACAGTCTGGTAAGTGTTAAGGACACTAAAATAAACTAAGGCATGGTCTTCTCAGGGAGCAAAGATGAACGTCATTGAGTTCACTTGAAATAAATATTGAGTCAATTAATTTACTAACTTTGCCTGTAGGTATAAAAACTCTTTCACCCATAAAACACCCAACTTATTAGCAAGGTTATCTTTCTCAGCAATTATTGTGTTTCCATAGTGATTTAAGTAAAATCTGTATTACCTTTGGCTTTTCAGATCACTGCTTTGGCAGAAGGAGATAAGACAGGGAAAAAGAGACTGTGGAATAATATATTATCAACTGTAACCTCAATGCAAAATGTGTTCAGATTTCATCTAAATGTGACCAACTGTTAAGGATATTATGCATTTCTTGAGATGAGTAAAATCTAAGACTCTACATATATTGGCATGGGCTATTAAAATGCATTTTCTTGTTGCATTATGGAAAGATTTACATAGCTTAATATAACCAGATTGAGGGTATCAATTTAAGTATCCAATGAACCCTTCAACCTGTGGAGATTTTCTTCTCACAAATGAAAAGCTAAAACTGGTACTCACCTTGCTCCCAGAATAGAACCAAGGGGGACTCCAGATGGAACTGAAAAGGCATACAAATGCAAAATGAATAAAAAGAAATCCTTTCAATTTTTTACAGACATAGCCTATAATCAACCCATGGATTTCATTGCTAGTGAAAGAAAATCACTGAAACAAATAACTTTGTAGGGCCTCAGAATTTATATGAATAAAAATGACATTTTCCAGATCTTCTAGTAGGATCAAAGGGCACTGTGAGGAAGATAACAACAAAGATATTCTCATTCTTCTGGGCAGGATGTGATGCTCCATAGGGACTGGGAGCGAGACTTCCTACCCCAGCTGTAGAGCTCACAAAGGTCTTTGGTTCCCACGTGTTGCCCCACATGGGGAGCCTGATGATTCTGTTGAGGGAAGGAGCCTGAAGCACAGATTCCACTCATGGCTTTCTCTTTTTGAAAGCTGGGTCTGTTCTTTTTATAGGAAACATACCTGTTTCCTTAACTCTCAGAGCTCCATACCCATCTGTTAAGTAACAAAGTAAGAGGTACTAGACATAGCATGAAAAGACTCCTTGGGTTAGGTTTTCTTTCATTCTTCTTCACCTAGAGTTTAACTGGATGACTGCTGAGACATTCTGCAGCTGCCCCCTCTCATGTCCACCCACTTGCGCTGTGAATGTCACCCCTGCTTTCCTTGAGATGGCCGTCTGTCCTCTTACATAGGTCAGACAGCCTGTGGTACTCAGGGGAAGAGGGCAGTTCATCTAAGAGGAAGTAGAGACAGTCACTGTCACCACTGACAGACCGTGAGAGTCCAAGGATTTTTTTGTTTTAGATGAAGTAATACAAGGATGCATACTTAATCTCATGGCCGTTTCACTGAGTGATATGTGTATGCACTCGGTCACTTAGTCTTGTCTGACTCTTTGTGACCTCTTGGACTATAGCCTGCCAGACTCCTCTATCCATGGGGTTCTCCAGGCAAGAATACCAGAGCGGGTACCATTTCCTCTTCAGGGGATCTTCCCAACCCAGGGATCAAACCTGGGTCTATTACATTGCAAGCAGATTCTTTACCAGCTGAGCCACCAAGGAAACCCACTGTTGCTCAATAAATGCTTGTAAATTGAATGACTTTATGAATAAATGAAAGTCATCAATCATCAAGGGGCCAAAGGTAGGCTAAGACATGTGTTTAGATGCTAATAATCTTTGTGCTATACTGTGTCATTTGGGGCAACATACTAATTTTTTTTAACCCCAAGAATACCACAGAATCTGTGATCTTTGCTCACTCACTAGCAAACTCTTAGCTTCATGTTTACATACTCCCTTGCCACAAGGTGGAATTAAATCAGTTCATGCCTGAGTCAGCTTCCCCCCTTATATTCCTTCTTTCTAACTTCTTTTACTATCCATCTCTCCCTACACACAAATGTGCATATCAAACCTTCTCACTACTTCTTGTGGAATAGAAAGCTCATAACAGATACAATTAAATTATTGTTCCACAAATTATACAATACCTGTATTTTGTACAACACCTTTGTTATTAGCAAGACACTATTTTATTTTGTAGTTCAATGGAATGGTTTATATGTTCAACCCTATTTTGGGTTATTAAGCTATTTCTAATTCCTTGACTCTGTCCATGGGATTCTCCAGCCAAGAATACTGCAGTGGATTGCCATGCCCTCCACCAGGGGATCTTCCTGATCCACATATTGAGCCTGTCTCTTATACACATCTAGATGTGTATAAGGGACAGGGTCAGGAAGCAACAGTTAGAACTGGACATGGAACAACAGACTGGTTCCAAATAGGAAAAGGAGTATGTCAAAGCTGTATATTCACCCTGCTTAACCACTCCAGAACTCTTGCCTGGAAAACTCCATGGACAGAGGAGCCTGGTAGGCTATAGTCCATGAGGTCGCAAAGAGTCAGACACAACTGAGCAACTTCACTTCTTCATTTAACTTATATGCAGAGTACATCATGCGAAACGCTGGGCTGGAGGAAGCACAAGCTGGAATCAAGATTGCTGGAAGAAATATTAATAACCTCAGATATGCAGATGACACCACTCTTATGGCATAAAGTGAAGAAGAACTAAAGAGCCTCTTGATGAAAGTGAAAGAGGAAAGTGAACAAGTTGGCTTAAAGCTCAACATTTAGAAAACTAAGATCATGGCACCTGGTTCCATCACTTCATGGCAAATAAATGGGGAAACAGTGAAAACAGTGGCTGACTTTATTTTTCTGGGCTCCAAAATCACTGCAAATTGTGATTGCAGCCATGAAATTAAAAGACGCTTACTCCTTGGAAGGAACTTTATGACCAAACTAGACAGCATATTAAAAAACAAAGACATTACTTTGTCGACAAAGGTCCATCTAGTCAAGGCTATGGTTTTTCCAGTGGTCATGTATGGATGTGAGAGTTGGACTATAAAGAAAGCTGAGCACAGAAGAATTGATGCTTTTGAACTGTGTTGTTGGAGAAGACTCTTGAGAGTCCCTTGGACTGCAAGGAGATCCAACCAGTCCATCCTAAAGGAGATCAGTCTTGGGTGTTCATTGTAAGGACTGATGTTGAAGCTGAAACTCCAATACTTTGGCCACCTGATACGAAGAAGTGACTCATCTGAAAAGACCCTGATGCTGGGAAAAATTGAGGGCAGGAGGAGAAGGGGGCGACAAAGTATGAGATGGTTGGATGGCATCATCAACACCATGGACGTGGGTTTGGGTGGACTCTGGGAGTTGGTGATGGACAGTGAGGCCTGGCATGCTGCGGTCCATAGGGTCGCAAAGAGCCAGACACGAATGAGCAACTGAACTGAACTGACTGATACATATATCCCCTCCTTCTTGAACTTCCCTCCCATCTCCCTCCCCATCCCACCCCTCTGGGTTGATACAGAGCCCCTGTTTGAGTTTCGTTAGCCATACAGCAAATTCCCGTCAGCTATCTATTTTACATATGGTGATGTAAGTTTCCCTGTTACTCTTTCCGTACATCTCACCCTCTCCTCCCCTCTCCCCATGTCCACACATCTATTCTCTACATTTGTTTCTCCAGTGCTGGCCTGTAAGAAAATTTGTGAGTACCATTTTTCTAGATTCTGTATATATGCATAAGAATATGATATTTATCTTTCTCTTTCTGACTTACTTCACTCTGTATAATAGGTTCTAGGTTCATCCACCTCATTAGAACTGACTCAAATGCATTCAGTTTTATGGCTCAGTAATATTCCATTCTGTATATATACCACAACTTCTTTATCCATTCATCTGTCAATGGATATCTAGGTTGTTTCCATGTTCTAGCTATTGTAAATAGTGCTGCAGTGAACAATGGGATACATGTGTCTTTCTCAATTTTGGTTCCCTCAGGGTATATGCTTAGGAGTGGGATTGCTGGGTCATCAGTCAGTTCAGTTCAGTTGCTCAGTCGTGTCCAGCTCTTTGAGATTCCATCAACCGCAGCACGCCAGGCCTCCAAGTCCATCACCAACTCCTGGAGTTCACTGAAACTCATGTCCATTGAGTTGGTGATGCCATCCAATCATCTCATCCTCTGCAATCCCCTTCTTCTCCTGCCCTCAGTCTTTCCCAGCATCAGGGTCATATGGTGGGCTTATTTCTAGTTTTTTAAGGAATCTCCATAATGTCTTCCAAAGTGGTCATATAAATTTACATTCCCACCAACAATGCAAGAATGTTCCCTTTTCTCCACACCCTCTCCAGCATTTATCGTTTGTAGACTTTTTGATGATGGCCATTATGACTGGTGTGAGGTAATAGCTTATTGTGGTTTTGATTTGTATTTCTCTAATAATGAGCAATGTTGAGCATCTTTTCATGTGTTTGTTAGCCATCTGTATGTCTTCTTTGGAGAAATGTCTGTTTACATTTTTTTTTCCCACTTTTTGATTGAGGTGTTTGTTTTTCTGGCATTGAGTTGTATGAGCTGCTTGTATATTTTGTAAATAAATCCTTTGTCAGTTGTTTCATTTGCTAATTCCTCCCATTCTGAGGGTATGTCTTTTCACCTTGCTTATAGTTTCCTGTGCTGTACAAAAGCTTTTAAGTTTAATCAGGTCTCAGTTTTTTACTTCTGTTTTTATTTCCATTACTCTAGGAGGTGGGTCATAGACGATCTTGCTTTGATTTATGTCATTGAGTGTTCTGACTATGTTTTCCTCTAAGAGTTTTATAGTTGCTGGTCTTACATGTAGGTCTTCAATCCATTTTATCTTTGTGTATGGTATTAGGAAGTGTTCTAATTTCATTCTTTTACATGTAGCTGTCCAGTTTTCATAGCACCACTTATTGAAGAGTCTATCTTTGCCTCATTGTATATTCTTGCCGCCTTTGTCAAAAATAAGATACCCATATCTTATGCATGGGTATAATATACACATGCGTGCATGGGTATATTTCTGGGTTTTCTATCTTTCTTTATAGTCCAACTCTCACTTCCATACATGACTACTGGAAAAACCATAGCTTTGACTAGACAGACCTTTGTTGGCATAGTAATGTCTCTGCTTTTTAACAAGCTGTCTAGTTTGGTCATAATTTCTCTTTCAAGGAGCAAGAATCTTTTAACTTTATGGCTGCAGTCACTAATCTGCAGTGATTTTTCAGCTCCCCAAAATAAAGCCTGTCACTGTTTCCACCGTTTCCCCATCTATTTGTCATGAAGTGATGGGACCAGATGCCATGATCTTAGTTGTCTGAATGTTGAATTATTAGAGCAACTTCAACTTATGCTGAATAATAGTGGTGAAAGTGGATACCCTTGTCTTGTTCCTGATCTTAGGTGAAATGCTTTCAGCTTTTCATCACCGAGAATAATGTTTGTTTTAGGCTTATCATATGTGGCCTTTACTATGTTGAGGTAGGTTCCTTCTATGCCCATTTTTTTGAAGAGTTTTAATCATAAATGGGTGCTGAATTTTGTCAACGGTGTTTTCTGCATCTATTGAGATTATCATATGGTTTTTATCTTTCAGTTTGTTAATATGGTGTATCACATTGATTGATTTACATACACTGAAGAATCCTTGCATCCGTGGAATAAACACAACTTGATCATGATGTATGAGCCTTTTGATGTGTTGCTGAATTCTGTTTGCTAAAATTTTGTTGAGGATTTTTGCATCTATGTTCATCAGTGATATTGGCCTGTAGTTTTCTTTTTTTGTGTTGTCTTGTCTGGTTTTGGTATCAGGGTGATGGTGGCCTCATAGAATGAGTGTGGATGTGTTCCTTCCTCGGAAAGTTTTTGAAAGAGTTGAGAAGGACTGGTGTTAGCTCTTCTCTAAACGTTTGATAGAATTCTCCTGTGAAGCCATCTGGTCCTGGGCTTTTGTTTTTTGGGAGAATTTTGATCACAGCTTCAATTTCAGTGCTTGTAATTGGGCTGTTTATAATTTCTATTCCTTCTTGGTTCAGCCTTGGAAGATTGACCTTTTCTTAGAATCTGTCCATTTCTTCCAGGTTATCCATTTTATTGCCATATAGTTGGTTATAGTGCTCTCATAATCCTTTGTATTTCTACATTGTCTGTTGTAACCTCTCCTTTTTCATTTCTAATTTTGTTGACTTGATTCTTCTCTTGTTTTTTCTTGATGAGTCTGGCCAAAGGTTTGTCAATTTTGTTTATCTTCTCAAAGAATCAGGTTTTAGTTCTATTAATCTTTACTACTGTTTCTTTCATTTCTTTTTCAATTATTTCTGCCCTGAACTTTATGATTTCTTTCCTTCTACTAATTTTGGGAGTTTTTTTGTTCTTCTTTTTCAAGTGGTTTTAGGTGTAAAGTTAGGTTGTCTATTTGATATTTTCTTGTTTCTTGAGGTAGCTATATTCTTGTATTCTTGTATTGCTATAAATCTCCCTCTTGGAACTGCTTTTACTGAATTCCACGAGTTTTGAGTTGTCATGTTTTCATTGTCATTTGCTTCTAGAAATTTCTTATTTCCCTTTTGATTTCTTCAGTAACCTGTTGGTTATTTAGATGTGTATTCCTTAATTTCCAGGTGTTTGTGTTTCTTAGTTTTTTTCTTGTAATCTAGTCTCATAGCATTGTGGTCAGAAGAGATGCTTGATAAGATTTCAACTTTCTTAAATTTACTGAGGTTTGATTTGTGACCCAAGATGTGATCTATCCTGGAGAATGTTTCACGTGCACTTGAGAAGGTGTATTCTTCTGCATTTGGATGGAATGTCCTGAAGATATCAATGAGATCCATTTCATCTAGTGTATCACTTAAGACTTGTGCTTCCTTATTAATTTTGTTTTGATGATCTGTCCATCGGTGTGAGTGGGGCGTTAAATTCTCCTACTATTATTGTGTTACTGTCAATTTCTTCTTTTATGTTTGTTAGTGTTTGTCTTAGATATTGAGGTGCTCCTTCTTTGGGTCCATAGATGTTTACAATTGTTATGTCTTCCTCTTGGATTGACCCCCTTGATTATTATGTAGTATCCTTCCTTATCTCTTGTAATATTCTTTATTTTAAGGTTTATTTTGTCTGATATGAGGATGGCTACTCCATCTTTTTTTGCTTTCCATTTGCATGGAGCGTATTTTTCCATCCTCTCACTTTCAGTCTATATGCGTCTTGAGGTCTGAAGTGGGTTTCTTGTAGATAGCATATATATGAGTCTTGCTTTTATATCCATTCAGCCAGTCTGTGTCTTTTGGTTCAAGCATTTAGTCTGTTTACGTTTAAAATAATGATTGATATATATGTTCCTATTGCTATTTTCTTAATTGTCTGGGGTTTGATTTTGTAGATCTTTTTCTTCTTTTGTATTTCTAGACTACGTAAGTCCCTTTAACATTTGCTGTAAAGCTGGTTTGGTGGTACTGAATTCTCTTAACTTTTGCTTGTCTGAAAAGCTTTTTATTTCTCCATCAATTTTGAGTGAGATCCTTGCTGGGTTCAGCAATCTTGGTTGTAGATTTCCCCCTTTCAGTATTTTAACTATATCCTGCCATTCCCTTCTGGCCTTCAGAGTTTCTGCTGAAAGATGAGCTGTTAAACGTATGGGGTTTCCCTTGTATGTTACTTATTGCTTCTCCCTTGCTGCTATTGATATTCTTTCTTTGTGTTTAGTCTTTGTTACTTTAGTATGTGTCTTGGCATGTTTCTCCTTGGGTTTATCCTGAATGGGGCTCTTTGTGTCTCTAAGACTTCATTGACTATTTCCTTTTCCATGTTGGGGAAATTTTCAACTCTAATCTCTTCAAAAAATTTCTCATACCCTTTCTTTTTCTGTTCTGCTTCTGGGACCCCCATAATTCGAATGTTGGTGCACTGGCTATTGTTTCAGAGGTCTCTGAGACTATCCTCAGTTCTTTTCATTCTTTTTACTTTATTCTGCTTTTGAAAAGTTATCTCCATCATTATATCTTCCAGCTCACTGATTCATTCTTCTGCTTCAGATATTCTGCTATTTATTCCTTCCTATTTTTAATTTCAGTAATTGTGTTGTTTGTCTCTGTATGTTTATTCTTTCATTCTTCTAGCTCGTTGTTAATTGACTCTTGTACTTTCTCCATTTTGTTTTCAAGGGTTTTGATCATCTTTACTATCACAATTCTGAATTCGTTTTCAGGTTCAGTTCAGTTCAGTTGCTCAGTCGTGTCTGACTCTTTGCAACCCCATGAATCGCAGCACGCCAGGCCTCCTTTTCAGGTAGCTTGCTTATTTCCTCTTCATTTATTTGGACTTCTGTGTTTCTAATTTGTTCCTTCATTTGTGTAGTATTTCCCTACCTTTTCATGATTTTTTTTTTAAACTTATTGTGTTTGAGGTCTCCTTTTCCCAGGCTTCAAGGCTGCATTCGTTCTTCCTTTTGGTTTCTGCCCTTCTAAGATTGGTCCAGTGGTTTGTGTAAGCTTCGTATAGGGTGAGATTTGTGCTGAATTTTGTTTGTTTGTTTGTCTGTTTGCTTTTCCTCTAATGGGCAAGGCTGAGTGAGGTGGTAATCCTGTCTGCTGATGACTGGATATGTATTTCTGTTTTGTTTTTTGTTTAGATGAGGCATCCTGAATAGGGTGCTACTGGTGGTTGGGTGATGCCGGGTCTTGTATTCATATGGTTTCCTTGTATGAGTTCTCTCTATCTGATACTCCTTAGGGTTAGTTCTCTGGTAGTCTAGGGTCTTGGAGTCAGTGCTCCTACTCCAAAGGCTCAGGGCTTGATCTCTGGTCAGGAATGGAGATGCCACAAGTGGTTTGTTACAGCATTAGTGAGTGAAGTTGCTCAGTTGTGTCTGACCCCATGGACTGTAGCCTACCAGGCTCCTCTGTCCATAGGATTTTCCAGGCAAGAATACTGGAGTGGGTTTCCATTTCCTTCTCCAGGAGATCTTCCTGACCCAGGGATTGAACCCGGGTCTCCCGCATTGTATGCAGACGCTTTACTGTCTGAGCCACCAGGGAAGGTGCGATGCATTAGGTGACATTAAAATAAACACCCAAAAACGAAAAACTGAAGATGAACCTCAGACAAATGGCAGTTGCAAAGTCAGGCAAATAATAATTAAAATAATGGAATATACACATATACATAGATATCCATAAGCAAAGTCAGAACAGTCCAACTAAAATAAAGTACAGTAGACTGACCTGAAAAACAAAGGAAATCAAAAATTATATTTACCAGTTAAGAACAAAACTAACTTAAGCATAAACCAGAAAACAAAAGGAAAGCAAGGTGCTAAGTGTGGAATAAAGCAATGAAAACAAACGAACAAATATATTGAGAGGGAAGGAAAGAAAGAAAAGAACAGTAGGACAGGCAAACAAAGGAATAAATGTATAAAAAATAATAGGTTAAAAAAACTAAAAATTAAAATTATAAAAAAGACAAAAGAAAAAAAAAGGAAGAAGAAAAAAAAAAAGAAAAAAAAAAAGGAAAACTCTACAGAACTACAGAAGTCCAGCATAGAGGCAGAGGTTTATAACAACAATAAAAAGAGTGACTCAATATACACATATACATATACATCCATAAGCAAAATCAAAACAGTGCAACAAAAAGAAAGTACAGTAGATTGACCCAGTGAACAAAGGAAACCAAAAATTATATCTACCAGTTAAGAACAAAACAGAACTACAGAAGTCCAGCATAGAGGCAGAGGTTTATAACAACAATAAAAAGAGTGACTCAATATACACATATACATATACATCCATAAGCAAAATCAAAACAGTGCAACAAAAAGAAAGTACAGTAGATTGACCCAGTGAACAAAGGAAACCAAAAATTATATCTACCAGTTAAGAACAAAACTGACTAAAGCATAAACTGGGAAAAAAAAAAAAAAGAAAGCAAGGTGCTAAGTGTGGAATAAAGCAATGAAAATAAAACTAACAACTATGTTGAGAGGAAAGGAAAGAAAGAATACATATGCAAAGTTAAATAGAGGTAGATAAAGAAGATTTGTATACATTAAAGATTAACTGCATGGGGAAAAGAACAGTAGGAAAAGCAAACAAAGGAATAAATATAGAAAAAATAATAATAGCTTTAAAAGGTTTAAAAAAGAGAAAAGAAGAAGAAAAAGGCAATCTCCACAGCTCAACATAGAGGCAGAGGTTTGTAACAACAATAAAAATTTGACTAAGAAAAGCTCAAAAGCTTAATTAGATTTCATAGTGTCAATAAAATATAAAACTACAACAGAGGGGGTAAAAAAGAAAAGAAAAAAGAAAAGAAAATCCAAAGAATCTACAGAACAAGTCAACACATAAGAATAACAAGTGTTTTTCTTGAGTCACTGCTGTCAGAGTCCTTTCCCTCGCTGGGAGTCACAGTCCACCTCACCTCCCCAGGATGCCCTCCAACACTGTGCTGATCTCTGGACCTGCTGTGGGGGCTGCTCAGATTCTAATCTGGTCCTACTCCTGTATGTTCTTGCCTCCAATGTCCACAGCTATCAGAACCAGTGTGTTTTCTTTTGTGGGCGCTTTCATTGACTTTTTTATATATTCCATAGACACAGAGTCTGCCTAGTTGATCGTGTGGATTTAATCTGCAGCTTACACAGTTGGTGGGAAGGTTTTGGGTCTTCTTCCTTAGCCACACTGCCCCTGGGTTTCAATTGTGGTTTTATTTCCACCTCTGCATGTGGATTGTCCACTGGGGTTTGTTCCTGAGGACTTGGGTTTGCCCCTGTTGAGGGCCAGGTGTGGAGGTGGTGCAGCTGCTTGGGTCGCAAGGGTTCTCATAGCACCAGGTATTCAGGGGAGTTGGCAGTAAAGGCAGCAGGAAATACAGTGCTCTAGAAGGGTATGGCAACCAGTATTGGCCAATACTCTCCAGTATTCTTACCTGGAGAACCCCGCTACCTGACAGAGAAGCCTGGCAGGCCACAGTCTACAGAGTGACAAAGAGTTGGACACGACTGACGCGACCCTGTGCACAAAGGTGCAAGATTTTCTTTTTTTTTTTTTGGCCTGTGGCAGCTTTGCCCTAGTGAGACTTGAGCGTGAAGGTGGTGCAGCTGTTTGTGGGGACCCTGGCAGCGCAAAATGTGAAGGGACATGGACTGCCTCCACCCCAGGACTTATGGCCCTAGCAGAGTCTTTTTTGGGGGCTCTTATAGCTGGTGATCAGAAGGCCTCTTTGGCCAGTTTTTCGCCATAGCTCCACCTGTTCAGGCACTAAGAGGGCTCCCTAGCCTGGGGTCCTTCTCTGTGTTCAGCTCATCAGGCACATAGAGGGGCCTCCCTGGTTGGGGTCCTGCTCTGTAGACTGGCATGTCAGTCACTTAAAGGGGCACCCTGGGTGGGGTCTGACTCTGTAGTTCAGTGCATCAGGTGTTTGATGGGCCAGCCTATCTATTCTTAAGCTCCCGATGCTGGTGTGTGGGGAGAGAGAGGGTATGGTGATGGCTCCACACCCTGCACGTGACTCAGCTTCCATGGCTACCTGGCTTTCCTCCACAGGCATTTCCCACCTTGATCTCCTCCCTCACATCCCCTCGATCTATCTCTCTGTAGTCAATAGCAGCCCTCACTCTGGGGTTGCTCCACAATTCCTAAACTCCAGCTCCCAGCCCCTGCACCTTCCAGGGGACCTGCGTCCCTGTCCAGGGGATGTATGGCTGCATCAAGGACTGTCTGATTCTCATTCCATTTAGGCTGCCATAGATCAGTTGTTTCACTCTTAGCCTTAAATGTTTCTTTTCTGTCTAAGACAATTTCCCCGATGTGGGGATGGGACCCTTGCTTCAGGTCCTCCACCTGCTGAGGGCAGGTCCAGTCCTACTAACACTCCTGTTTTTTCCCTCATTCCTTCATCCTACCGAATTTTGCGTGGTTCTATATATTCTTTTCCACTGGTCAGGTACTCCTGTCCGCTCTCAGCTGGTGTTCTGCATGCACATCTGTGTCTGAAGGTGTATTCCTGATGTATCTTTGGAGAGAGATGTACTTCATGTCCACCTACTCCTCTGCCATCTTGTTCTCTCTTTCCTCCTCTTTTTATACTAGACATCCTTCTGTCACAAACCCTGCATCTTTAAACTTTTATTCTTTAAAAAAAAAAAAAAAAAGCCACACTGCTGGAGGTATGGGTAGGAGTGAAGATTACTATTTGAATTCATCCCCCCAGGACTTCTAATTTCATTGAAGCTGGAATAACAGTGTAGAAATTGCTTTAGACAAGGGTTTCTGCTCTTACTGTTGATTTAAACTGTCACTATCTGCTAAAAATGAAAATGCAAATTTGAACAAAACCAAGGTTTCATCTAGGACAGGAAGGCAACATTTAAGTTGGCAAAAATCGAAAGAAAATGCCACTTACTGAGCTGGCACAACAGAAATACCTCAAAAAGTCAAGAAAAAAAATTAATACTAGATACAGCAAACAGACAATTTATGACTTAAGACCATAGTAGAAAGTATACCTGTTTAGGTAAAGTTTGAAAATATCATCGAAAATTCCAGAGAAGACTATTTTTATTTTTATATGGCCCTGTATATCCTTTTCAGTAACAACAATAGATGAATAATCTGTTTCCTCCAGATCCCACACGGGGGATGCACTTCCTTGTGCACATCCCAGACAGGGGCCAGATGTGTTTTCATCATACTGTCTCCAGTATTTTGCATAATGCTTGGCACGTGGAATACTCAATAAACTTTGGTTGAACAAATTAGTAAATGAATACATGAAGGAGTAATTTTCATCAGCATTTTTCTCCAAGTCACACTGAGACTTTTCCTGGATCATCATCAAATTTGGCCAAAGCCATTGGGAAGTCACCACATGAAGTATTAATAGTAATATTTCTGCTCTGCAGGAGATGAAGGAAGTTAGCCAGGTCACAGGCCCTCTGGTAGGAAATGGCTGGAAAGAATCTGAAAGATCATCTACTTCAATGGGTCTCAAAGTGTGGCTGGAGACCATCACCTGGGAACTTGCTGGAAAGGCTCCACTCCATACCTTGAACCAGAAATGCCACAGGGGGTGTAGAAATCAGTGTTTTAAGAAGTCCTTCAGTTTGAGAAAAACTGATTATAGTCCAATCTCCTAAGTTTACAGGAGAGGAAATGGAAGCCCAGAAAGGGAAACTCAGTTGTTTCTTCCAGAATCAACTTCTGTAATAAGTAGAAAGTTTGCTGCTGCTAAGTCACTTCAGTCGTGTCCGACTTTTAACGGTGCCAAATTTACCACTTCTGGGCTTTGTGAGATTATTTCACTTCAGTTTTAGTTCCCTTACCCGTAAACTGGGAAGAATAATACTTACTCATGGTGGTTTAATAACTAAATGATATTTTATATAACAAACATAGAATATGGTAGACTTGCAACCACGTTAAGTTCTCATATCACCATGTTCCCTCATGCTTTAGGGTAGACTGTGAAACAGTCTCNTAATGCTTGGCACGTGGAATACTCAATAAACTTTGGTTGAACAAATTAGTAAATGAATACATGAAGGAGTAATTTTCATCAGCATTTTTCTCCAAGTCACACTGAGACTTTTCCTGGATCATCATCAAATTTGGCCAAAGCCATTGGGAAGTCACCACATGAAGTATTAATAGTAATATTTCTGCTCTGCAGGAGATGAAGGAAGTTAGCCAGGTCACAGGCCCTCTGGTAGGAAATGGCTGGAAAGAATCTGAAAGATCATCTACTTCAATGGGTCTCAAAGTGTGGCTGGAGACCATCACCTGGGAACTTGCTGGAAAGGCTCCACTCCATACCTTGAACCAGAAATGCCACAGGGGGTGCAGAAATCAGTGTTTTAAGAAGTCCTTCAGTTTGAGAAAAACTGATTATAGTCCAATCTCCTAAGTTTACAGGAGAGGAAATGGAAGCCCAGAAAGGGAAACTCAGTTGTTTCTTCCAGAATCAACTTCTGTAATAAGTAGAAAGTTTGCTGCTGCTAAGTCACTTCAGTCGTGTCCGACTTTTAACGGTGCCAAATTTACCACTTCTGGGCTTTGTGAGATTATTTCACTTCAGTTTTAGTTCCCTTACCCGTAAACTGGGAAGAATAATACTTACTCATGGTGGTTTAATAACTAAATGATATTTTATATAACAAACATAGAATATGGTAGACTTGCAACCACGTTAAGTTCTCATATCACCATGTTCCCTCATGCTTTAGGGTAGACTGTGAAACAGTCTCATAGGATTTGACACTCTTTTCTACTAAAAATAGAGAAAAAGATGTTGGGAAACTCACATTTAACTTGATTTGTATGGCAGAGACTAATCTCTGGTCCCCAATATACATCCTCTGTCTCTTCTATGGTGCAAGGTATTTCGGGTGGACACATGGCTATCCGATAAAAAATGCCTTGTGATTAGGTTCTGGTCAATGGGATGAGAGGAAAAGTGATCTGTATAAGTACTTGTTCCCGACCTTGAAGAAGAGAACCATATGTTCCCCCTCCTCTTTGTTCCTGAGGGCTGGAATGGTTCTTCCTTCAGACATATGGTCAAAGCCCCGTGAATGACAGAACATCAGTGGAAAAGCCTGTATCCTTGAATCCATTCAGGTGCAGAACAACCCTGAACTACGAGAAAGAAAGCCTTTTTTTTTTTTTTGTTTGAGACACTTTAATTTGAGATTTTATTACAGCAATAGTTTATACTCTAAGTAATAAAAATCAGAAACTCTACTCATATATATGTTCATCCACAGACAACCATAAAATTGTATGGTATATATATTGGATTCTTTCTTGCTGTGCCTAAAGGGGTTAGAACGTTCCGGCAAAGTCAATTATTTCAATATACAAACTAAATCTCAGACTATGCAGGGCTGTCAAATAAATAAAAACTATTTTCTAGTCCTAAATCTATATATAAGTGTGTGTAGAGTACACACATACAAGTGTGTGTAGAGTATAATATATATATATATGAAATAGGATTCTATACAGAATATACACACATATGTACATAGACACAAAATTTCCCCCTTGGGAAATGTAATCAAGATTCTTATCCCCAAACTTATTAAATGTTTTTATGCAGCCTCTCTCTTTTAAATAAATGGTAATTTTTCCAAGGGTGAGAACTTGCTTGAATATGAAAACATTTCCCCATGATTCATATAATTGAGCTTGAGGTTGGAGTTTGCTACCATGAAAACTACAGACTTCACTTCAGATTTGTGTCTGGCAAGCCCACAGGAGTTCTAACATCAGTCTGGTTTTTGAAATAATTCCAGGGTGACCTAAGCCATTAAAAGAGGACTCAGCTGGTGATAAAAAAATCCTGGTAAACACAATCATCAACTTGACAAACACATTCGTCTAGAGACATCTAACCCTTGGTCTATACCCCTATAAACTGAAGTTTCTGGATAGTTTAGCATACATGAGAGAGCACAGATTGTGTTCACCATCTGGTTATCAGCCCTCTGCTTCCCCTACTTGCAGAGCTCGGCTGATGATGGCATGAGAAAACAAATCAATTACCCTAGCCAAACAGCAGTTAACACAGAACTGAACTAGCATTCACAGCATCAGGAAATAGGATTTGATAAATCAGAATTTTTTTTCCTATCAGTTTTCAAAGATTCTCTCTGTGAAATATAACCCAACACAGACACATTCCCACAGGAACACGTGTTTCTTCATATGCACACAGCTGACATAAAGCGGAGCAGCGCACCTCTTGGGAAGTCTGTCTTCCCAAGTCAGAAAGCTGTTCAGTTCAACCTAGAGCCCCTTAGCTTTGCTGATACAATGTCTAAAGTTTTTCCAATAAGTTGAACTTCATATGATTTCAGCATAATGGAAAAGCAGGCCCTGGAAGAAGCACAAGCTGGAATCAAAATTGCCGAGAGAAATATCAATAACCTCATATATGCAGATAACACCACCCTTATGGCAGAAAGTGAAGAGAATTCATGGGGTCGCAAAGAGTCGGACACAACTGAGCGACTGAACTGAACTGAACTGAGGAACCTGTGCCTTGTAACTTCTAGGTTGAAAGTGAAACAGTCAATAGAATTGAAGGCTAAACTGGCTAATTTACTTTCACAAAAACTCTTATTTTGTTGGTGTTCATGTCTAATGGAAATACACACCTTTGCTCTCTTCCTGGCTCCCACAGGTCTATGGTTCTGATGAGAAGAGTAATTGCTGAAGAAAGATGAGAATCAGGAAGAGAAGAACTGTGTAGCTAAAACACACAGAGGAAACAGAATGTGGCTTTAGGCCCAGGGTCTGCCTCAAACTAATTCAGAGACTACCCCTAATTATTTCACCTTTGTGGGCTTCAGCTGTTTTCCCTTTATCCCGAATTATTTCACCTTTGTGGGCTTCAGCCAGTAGATGCTCTTCATGTTTAAGTACTAACATTCCAAAAATATATATTTTTAATTTAAAGAACTTTATATTGTTAAGGAAAGAAATGACAAAATGTACCCCATTATTTCCTTGTTTGAAATGCTTCAATAGTTCCTTGATGCCTAAAGCAATAGTTTTTAACATTTTGATTGTATATCCCACTAAGTCTTTAGTATCAGTTCCCAGTATATATTTATTACTTATAAATTACATATTTGTGCTATTGAATTTATGTATGTGTGCATTATGAAACATACATAAAAATGGAATTCAAAAATAATGAAATTAAAAGTAAACAGAAACTCTAAATTTCTTTCCATACTCAGTGGACCATCTTGGCTGACATCATTTGAGGTATAAAATCTCATTTAGAGAACATGAAAATACAGGATAAAGTTTAAGCAACTCATTGTGCATAGAAAGGTCATTCATTATAGTTTGATTCCTGCTTACTTTTCCAGTTTCATCTCTCCCCTTTCCTGGCCTCTAACTCAATGTTCCAGCAATTTCTTCCTTGAACATACCCTATCACTCAGTTTGAATCTTTATTTATGCTGTCACTTCTGTCAGCAATACCCTTCACCTGGATAGCTCTTCACCTGGAAAACACCTTCTCATCTATGGCAGAGACTATGACTTGCCTACCTAGTTACAGAACCTCCCCCTTCTTAATAATACAACTCTTGTTTTTATTGGCAGCTGGAACGTAACCGGCGAAAAATTTATCTTTTTTTCAGCTTCCCTTAGTTGTAATTGTGTAAAAACACTCTGGCCAATGAGACGTAAGCAGAAGCAGTGGATGAACTGTCAGAGGTAACATTCTAAACTGGAAGCAGACTCACTGAACATGAACACTTTTGTCTTGGTCTTGCTCTACTTCCTAGAACACGGACTTGACCCTGAAGGCAACGACAGTCAGACCATCAGATGAGGCTCCATGGTGAGGACAAGGGTACAATGTGTAGAGGACTTAAAAAGGGCAGTCAACCAGAAGACAGACATCAGAGGGGGAAATGGTGCCAGAAGGGGAGGCCAAGATGGGGTTTTGTTTTGTGCCCCAAGAGCATTTGGAATTCTCGAGGTTCATTCTATGAAGTCACAGGATTTGATTTTCATTATAGAAAGTTCATGCTGGCTGCAGTATGCAGCATGGGTTGAAGAAGGCAAGTTTCCACTCAGTGAGAGGTGTCAGAAGCCTGTTGAATAGCCCACAAGGGAGATTATGGGAATATAAACTTGGTGGCATTTAAGGTGGAGAGTGCATGAATCAGAGATACTCAGAGGATGAAACTGACTGCACTTGGTACTTGATTATACATGTGAAATCAAAGAAAAGGAGATGTCAAGGGCTTGGAAAACAAAACAACAAATGGACGATCCCCACCCTGTGTGCTGGTAATCACAGCGCGGAGCACTGCTGGAGAAAATCACACCACAGGGCAGATTAATAATGAATCCGTGACTGCCCTTCACCCAGGCTCTCAGGACTATTCATGAATCCTCCAGGTTCTCTCTAATTACTTTGCTCCCCTACTCCCGACTTAAACCTGGTCTACTCTTCTCAAACTTCTCACACCTCCAGTTCTCTACCACACTCACAGATGACCATCTCACCTCCAGCTTCACAGAGAAAATATGTCACCTGAGGAAAGCTCCCTCAACTTCCCATTCTGAGCTTATACTTCCCCAGGTCTACACTCTTTTTTTTTATATCAATAGTAAATCCTTGCTCTTGTCTAGAAGTCACTGCTTCCTGCCTTCTCCGAAACCTTACATGCTCATTTTCTCTTCTCTCTGTGATGTCCCTAACCTGACACTCACTGCTAGAACCTTTCCACCAGTAAGTAGAGCTGCTCAAGCAAACCTCTGCCATTATCAACCGACCAATCAAACAGAAAACTCCATTCACTTTCAGTTACTCCTCCACTAGCAACTGCCCCCATTTCTCTCTTTCCCTCCCAACTAAATTTCTTAAGAATTGCCTAAACGTGCTGGCTCTGTTTTCTCAGCTATCATTCTGAGTCTGGCATCTGAATATCTTGGCTTGAATCCTGACTACCTAGCTGGCCTGTGGCTTGAATCCACACTAGCTAGCTGTGCAACTCTGGGTGGTTAAATTCCTTTAGACTCAATTTACCTCTTCTGTAAAAAGTGGTGGGGCAGGTATAAGATGACTACACACTGCAATATAATAATCCATTTTAAGCACTTGGCATGGTGTCTGGCATTCAGTCATTATTAGTTGTAGCTGCTTTACTAATCAGCATTTATTCCTCAACCCTTATCATCAGCCCCCAGTAGTATAATACAGCCACTTTATCAAATAGACAGTTTTCAGTCCTAATCTCACTTCCTCTCCCAATCTCCCTGGAGGCGGTTCCCTCCCATTTTCGGCTCTCCTGGTCTGGTTAGCTCTTGCTCACTACTCTTTAGCCCCGCTTTGCAGGCATATCCTCCTCTACTGAGTCTTTCTTCAGCCCCGCTTTGCAGGCATATCCTCCTCTACTGAGGCTTTAAGTGCTGCAACTGCTTTGCGCCAAATCCATCATTCTTCTGTTAGAGTCTCTCACACACATCTACAGCTTCCAACATCACCTACACTGACAGCTTCCAAATCTTTACTTCTAACCTTATCTCTTGTTTCAGCATAGACCCAACTGTCTACTCCTTGTCTTCATTTAGATATCTCAGAAGCAGGACTCATAATCTTAACCCTTTTTCCTTTGTTTTAACTCTCCTCTGAAGCCTGTCTTTGTGCATTTCCTAACACTTCTATCAATACATCCATTCATTTACCAAATATCTACTCAGTACCTATGTTCCAGAGTTTTTTTCCTATACTTTTAGAAAATATTTGAGAGAACTTATAACTAGTAAGCAAAGATAAACAAGGTGGGTGGGATTAAAGATAAATAAATATTAATTAAAGATTAAATAAAGCCAAAGATGGGAACAAAATGAATTGGAGTGGGCCTAAACACATATACCAGTGGCTTTAAAATCCACTAAAAATGAGTCTCAGATTTGCTTTGAATTCTCAAGCAAGTAAAGAGGTGAGGAATATCTTGCCAGTGACTCAAGATGATACACAGGAGAAACTAAAATTATTCAGAAAAACTAAGAGAAACTAAAAATAAATACTCAGATCAGACGAGATTTTTTTTCTGTGAGGCCTGCGTTACGAGGTCTCTGTGTGAGGTTATCCTAATCACCAGGTATTATTTAGGAATTAACTTCTCAGTGTGCCAGGTGGGTGAACTCAGGTTTAACAACTTTCTTGATACTAGTCACACAGCTAGGGAATGGCAAGGCCAAGATTTTAAACACATATATACATAAGCTACCAAACCCATGTTCTTTACATAACCCCAGAGTATCTTTTAAAAATAAATGTCCCTGGGCTTTCCTGGTGGTCTAGTAGTTAGCAACCTTCCAGCCTGTGCAGGAAACATGGGTTCGATCCCTGGTCCGGGAAGATCCCACATGCCTTGGAGCATCTAAGCCCATGCACAACTCCTGATCCTGTGCTCTAGAGCCTGAGAGACACAGCTACTGAAGGCCGTGTGCTTCGAGCTCATGCTCCACAGTGACAGAAGCCAGCACCATGAGAAACCCATGCCACTGGAGCTAGAGGGTAGCCCCTGTTCACTGCAACTGGAGAAGCTCCATGCAGCCACGAAGGCCCAGCATGGCCAAAAAGAAATAAACAAACCGTTTTAAAAACATCCCCCGCCCAGCATCTCTGAGACAACAGATGTCTACATACAGCATCCATAACTGTGCAACATATGATATCACAAAAGCTCTCTATCTTGAAGATCCCCTGGCAGCTCTGCGCTTTCAATTCAAAGACAAATCCATAGTCCTTGGTAGAAAAGACTGTGGGGAGAGAAGAATATGATGTATTAATAAAACATGGTAAAATCATTACCTGGTCCCTTAAGTAGCCTCTGAAGTAAGGGCAATGGGGGAAAAAAAAAAAAAANGAGCTCATGCTCCACAGTGACAGAAGCCAGCACCATGAGAAACCCATGCCACTGCAGCTAGAGGGTAGCCCCTGTTCACTGCAACTGGAGAAGCTCCATGCAGCCACGAAGGCCCAGCATGGCCAAAAAGAAATAAACAAACCGTTTTAAAAACATCCCCCGCCCAGCATCTCTGAGACAACAGATGTCTACATACAGCATCCATAACTGTGCAACATATGATATCACAAAAGCTCTCTATCTTGAAGATCCCCTGGCAGCTCTGCGCTTTCAATTTAAAGACAAATCCATAGTCCTTGGTAGAAAAGACTGTGGGGAGAGAAGAATATGATGTATTAATAAAACATGGTAAAATCATTACCTGGTCCCTTAAGTAGCCTCTGAAGTAAGGGCAATGGGGGAAAAAAAAAAAAAAAACCTGCAGGAGGTTTTTTTCCCCTCCTAATAGATCATACATTTCAGCAGCTAAAAGGGTATGAAAATTTAACGGAATTTTTAATGTCTTTCTAGGTTTTACGATACCGCAAAGAGATCATTTTCGTTCTCCTCGCCACGAGAACAGATGGGTGACAGGGGTGGCAGGGCCATGACTCACCATCTCCTCCTGCCCGCAGAGCCTGCCTGAGCAGTGGGCAAACTTCTGGGA
This sequence comes from Oreotragus oreotragus, assembly GCA_006410675.1. NCBI lineage: Eukaryota > Metazoa > Chordata > Mammalia > Artiodactyla > Bovidae > Oreotragus > Oreotragus oreotragus. Next base: position 460,114 of record SJYX01023478.1, on the reverse strand, counting down.
TCAATAGGGTTCAAGGCAAGGCGGTATCTGCCAGCAAACCTTGGAGAAGGCCATTAGTCAACCAGTGACCTGCCAACCTGACCACAGTGGCCTTCTAATGTGGATTCTCAGAAAGGTTAGCCCATGCTGGGAAACTGAAAAGGTCGTGGGTATCTCACCATCAAAACTCTACAGAACTGGGGTAAAGGGCAGAGCAGAAGAGCTAGGCTGTCAGAGGGAAGGGCCACCTCAGAGGCCAAGGTCATCACCCATCTGCTGCGTGACCGAGAGGAGCTAAGTAGAAGAGGCAGCAGCTGACATGCTACGTGCCGCAGAGAATGGCAGCTACCGGAAATGGCTGCCCTTCAAGAACACTGAACGGAATGTCCTCCAAATGGATGACAATCGTGGCATGAGCTCAGGTGTCTAACCAGGGTCTAGAAGTTAATACCTTTCAGAACAAGGGAAAAGAAATCCAAAATGGAACTGTATATTTTAATGTGATTAAAATACATGCCACTTTGTGTCATACTGTCTAGTCCTTCTTCTGGGATTTCAGAGGGACTGAGACAGTTCTAATCATCTGAGAACCACATACTTATGTCTCCTTTATCTACGTTATTTCAGAGAAAGGGAAGAAGGAACCTCTGAGATGGCAGGCATCTCCTGTGATCTTCTTGAGCAATGTCCTTGAGTTGGCAACAAGAAGGGGCTCTGGAGTCCAGCAGATCTTGACATGGATCTAGCTCCATGATTTATTAATATTTTGACTTTGGGCAGGTGATTTCAATAGATCAGACAACCCCAGACTCTTCAACTGTTTCCCTTTCACTGGGTCGAAAGCATCATTTTTATCTGGGTCATTTTCCTGTAGATAAACCAATTTTTTTTTTTTTTTTTGTCAGTGGCCTTTATAGGCCTAGAATAGGAAACAGGATTTCAGATATAATCTGACCAGAAGGGGCTCTTGCTATCTTGGTTTGAATAGTGCAGCTGTATAGATGCGGCCCAGCCCCAAGAGGCTCTGCAGCCTTGTGGTCAGATATGCCGGCTCTAGAGAAAACCTATCTCTAGCTCCGTTACTTACTGCGTGACTCTGAGCAACTTACTTCTCTGTGCCTTAGTTTACTGATCAGTAAAATAATTATAAAATAGTATCTACATAGACTGGTTAAGGGAATTAAATAAGTTAATAGATGTAAAGTATCTAGAAGTGACTGGTATGTAATAAATACTCAACAAATATTTACTTGGTTTATTACAACGATTCTGTAAGAAACTTAGGCTACTACTGAGTTCACATTTATACCTCTGAAAAGATAATTTTTCTATCCTTTGATTTTTTTATTACAGCATAATTTATATATAACATTACATTAGTTTTAGGTGAATAACATGATTTAATATTTGCAGACATTACAAAATGAGCATCACAATAAATCTACCTAACTTTCATCACTGTTAGCCTCTGGCAACCACCAATCTGTTTTCGGTTTCGATAAGCTTGGTTTTATTATTTTTTAGAAGTCTACATAATAAGTGAGATCATAAGGTGTTTGTCTTTCTCTGACTTATTTCACTTATCACAATGCCTTCAAGGTCCTTCTTTATTGTCACAGATGTTAAGACTTCATTCTTTTTATGGCTGAACAATATCTCATTGAATATATATTCCAAATCATCTTTACCCATTCATCTGTTGGCGAGCACTGAGGTGGTTACTTTGGTATCTTGGATATTGTACATAATGCTGCAATGAACACGGAGATGCACACACCTTCTCAAGTTAGTGTTTTCATTTTCTTCAGATAAATAGCCAGAAGTAGAACTGTTGCATCAAGTGGTAGTCCTATTTTTAATTTTTTGAGAAACCTTCATAATGTTTTCCACAGTGGCTGTACCAACTCAGAGTCCTACCAACCATCATAAATGTTCTCTTCTCTCCATATCCTCACCAACACTTAGTTATTTATTGTCATTTTGAGGAGTGTGAGGTAATATTTCATTGTGGTTTTGATCTGCATTTCACTGATGATTAGAGATGCTGAGCATCTATTCATTTACCTACTGGCCATCTGTATGTCATTTTTGGGAAAAAAAATGTCTATTCATATCTTCTGTCATTCTTTCCTTGTATTTTTTAATAAAAAGACATGTCTATAAACCCTTGACAAAAATTCACCTTGTTAAGTTTAGGCTAACTTCTAGTCCACTGATGTTTAAACTGTTTGGGATTATGTTGTTCAATGTGTTAATTGTGGTTCTTTGTTTTCTATCATTTGCATTTTTATTCAGCAAGTCTCTTGTGTATTCATCTAAGTTGTTGATCGAAAATACTGACAAGGGCAAGTCAGAATGCAATGCTGTGCGTCACTCCAGCAGGGACACACAGGTTGAGATTTGGCCCATTACAGTCTTTGAGATACTTCCTTGTACATTTGGGAGTCCATTTTTGAACACATTTACTTCAAATATCTTTTTTCATTATGAGAAAATTTTAAAAATTCTCAAAAATGTGTTGAATGCAGGATACTTTTCTTCTATGCCATTTTATTGATGCTATCATGTTCTCAAAATTCTAAATAATTAACTCATTTATATATTCAATAACAATTAATGAACAGCATTCTGTCAATAAACAGATAAATATATTTAATAACAAGGTAATTTTATATAGTGACAAGTGCTGAGAAGAAAATACAACCAAGAAACAGAATATGGGTAGAGCAGGGGTGGCAGCGTGGGTGGGAAAGGAAGGCTCTTCTCTAATGACATTTGAGCTCAGACCCGAAAAGAAAGAGATGGCCATGAAGATATTTTGAGAAAGACTGGGCCAGAGAGAAGTTAGAGATAATGAAAAGGAAATATATACTGGAAATCTTTGAGGATAGAGAGGTTTCTATGGTTGAATGGTGACTATGGGGGTCATGGTAAGCAACCAAAAAGACAGAGAGGGAGATATCACATGTGACCTTGTAGAGCATGGCAAGGGATTTAGATTTTTTTTTCCCCCTACTGTAATGAAAAGCCACTGGCTGGGAAGAATTTAGGCAGGAGAGTAACATGATCTAATTTACATTTAAAAAATAATACTATGGCTGCCGTGTAGAAAACAGATTATCAGACGGAAGAACATAATCAAGGAAATCAATGAAGAGGCTCGGACATTAACCTAGCAACAGATGAAAGTACTATGAACCGGGAGGGTAACAGTGGAAAAGGGTAAGAATAGCCTACTTCTGGGTTCCTTTTGGAGTCAAACAGAAAGGACTTGTTGATGAATTGAAGGTAAAGTGCGAGTGAAAAAGAAGCAAGAAGAATGACTTGTAGATTTGGGTCCTGACCAACTGGAGAATTGTGGTGCCTTTTACTGAGATGGAGATCCCCAGAGGAACAACATGTTGTATGGCCGGGCTGTGTGAGCGAAGTAAGAGGTCTGTGTTGGAATTAATCTTCCCCATGCATCTATGCCCCTATTAAACGTCCATTTGTGGTGATGCTAGGACACAGGGAGGAGACAAGGAGTCTTAAAAGAGAGTCTACAAGAAGATATAAAAGCGGACAGACAAGATCTAAGTACCAGGTGCTACTGGAGCTTGGTTTATGTACCAACTACCAGACAGGGAGAGTGTTACTAAGAAAAGAGTGTCAAGAACAGATAACACCCAAGGTCAGGGTAGCAGGACTTATTCACAGTGAACCCGGGTTACCTCCTAATGACATTCTCTTTCACAATTATAGGCTTAACAACCAAAACCAAGGCATCTTATATCATTTATATAAAGGACACAGATCAATAGTTTTGAGGGAATAAACTTTTGGAAAATTGGGATAAAGTATGACTATTTCCTACCTCTAGGCAGCAATTCAGTTTTATTCCCAGGGGCTCCAACATCACATCTAAAACTTATTTTCTTCATTGTGAACGCCCAGCTGGACATAAAATTGACTGAGATGGTCAAAATGCTGTCTAAGGTTTTATTTTCTCTCAGGCACACTTGGTCTGAATGAAACTAGTTCTCTGGAATAATGATTTCAGCATCTTGCATCCTACAGATTTCCAACTTTCTCAGCTCAGGCCACAGTAGCCTAATTTCACCATGCTCCCTCCTGCCACAGAGTTATTCAAATGCTGTCACCTCTGCCTGAAACACTGTTCACATGCCTCTTCACAGCATTAATGCACATTAAGTTACATAAAAATCACTTTTATTCAATGCAAGATAGGTATTCCTATACATGTTTAACAGATGAAGAAACAGTCTCAGAGAGATTGAGTGACATATCCAAGGTTCCACAGCCAAGTGGTAATTCTGGGATTTGATCCCTGGTCCTTCTGACTTGAAAGCTTGTGATTTCTGGTTCTCCCAAATGTAAACTTTTTTTTCCAGAGCTGATGAGAAATATAAATGTGATAGTATATGATAAAAAAAAAAAAAAAAACTCTTCTAAAGTTGTAAAGCATCATAGGAACATTAGTCACTGAGTTTCCCAGTTAATTATTACCAATGCACACTGTATTTTTTTATTTGCCTGTGGCTGTGTGCTGTTTTGCTCATCAAAAAACCCGAAACTTGCCAGTTATGGGACTGAAGGAAAACCTATAGTTCAAATCAAGGTAACCTCTTAAAGGACTTCACAGTTGGCACAATGTAAAGAATCTGCCTGTCAATGCAGGAGGTGCAAGAGACATGAGTTCAATCCCTGAGTTGGGAAGATCCCCTGGAGTAGGAAACAGTAACCCACTCAAATGTTCTTGCCTGGAAAATTCTATGGACAGAGGCGCCTGGGACGCTACCATCCATGGAGTCACAAAGAGCTGGACACAGCTGAGCATGCACACACACACACACACACAGGCACACGCACACACACACACTACCTCTTAAAAAGTAAAGAATGTGATTATGATTTAGAAGCAGACATCTGCTTAGTCTATTATATCCAACTTGGGGGGAAAAAAAGCTGTGGGAACCCCAAAGGTGAAGCTCAGAAAAAGATATTCCCCAAATTTATAAGTTGGTAATAATTATATGGGATCATTTAAGAGGAATGAGTCTTGGAAGACATGATCTGTCACTTAGAGAAGAGTTTGTGTTCAGAAGAGACAGCTGTTAAGGTACCAAGAACTAATGTTTTCTGAAGACACAGGATGTGTTAGGAACTATGCCTGCAATATTTCCTTTAATCTTCATAATATACCAATTAAGGCTCAGAAAAATCAAGCACTTCATGCAAAATCACATATGACTGAGCCAGAACTGAATTTAGGCATCTGACTCTGGTGACTGCATCTTTAAACATTAAGATTTGTAGCTGTTCAGTGTAACCCCACGGACTATAACCTGCCAGGCTCCTTCATCCATGGGATTTCCATTTCCTTCTCTGGGGATCTTCCTGAACCAGGGATTGAACCCCTGTCTCCTGCATTGGCACACAGATTCTTTACCAGTGAGCCACCAGGGAGGCCTTAAACTTTAAAACTGGCAATGACTAATATATTAGTTATTTTATTTATATCAGTCACTTGAAAGCTTGCTTGATACGGTCCAAGATCCAATCATTTCCAGCTGTTTTGGGCAAAGCAGTTTTTGCATCTTCAAGATTGAACATTGGACAACGGTTGGGTTCACCTATGTAGGTCTTTCCCTCAGTGACATTCTTCTAGAACTTACTCCCTTTTAAGTGATAGTATCCAGACTGGCTAAACGACCAAAATTTACTGAAAAATGTCAAAGAGGAAAGTTGACAAGGAGTAGTGAAATGGAACTGGGGATCAGAAGATCTGGTTTCTGATATCAGCTCTGTCACTAAGAAGGTGCAAGATGAAAGAAATCCACCCTGACTCCCCGAGTGTTGGTTTTTCATCTATAAAATGCAGGCATTAGAGCAAAATCTTCAGGATCTCTTTTGGCTCTGGTAGTCACTGGCTGTCCAGTGGTTGGAAAAGAAGCTGGAGTTTGACCTCACTTCTGGGAGGTTCCCAGTTATTTTCCAGATGCCATGCTGAAAAGAGGAGCAGTTCCATGAAACTTTATATAGAGCAAAACCTCTGACAGTCATTATTCTACAACCTGATGTGGTCATCATTGTTCCCTTATCCTTCTGGCTCTGCAGGGCTATTCCTGGAAGCACCAGCAGCTGAAAAAGTACTTCTGGGAATCTAAGGGCGTTGAAGAGTGGGGAACATGGTTACTTCTTTCAGGCCCACTGATAGGAAACAAGAGTGTCCAGGGAGTGAACACTGTTGTCCTCTAGTTGCCAAGGCACACTTAGAAATGATAACAGATAACATGTCTACAGGCTTTGTAAATCACATTGTCCTCTGATCTGATATCTCATTTAAGCTTCTTAACAAACTTTATGGAAGGGAAGGTAGATAATGGGTACTGTATGTAACTGAAGGAAAGAAATGGGCTTGGGAAACACACACACACACACAATTTCTCAGCTTCACAGGAGCTACAAAACTCCCACAACTCCTTCACTTTTATCTACTTTATTTACAGCACTGGCAGGAATAATTATTGGAACCATCCCTTGAGAGCAGTGAAGCCAATTTTTTTGACACTGAGTCTCTTATCAGTGGCCCCATATTCAAGGAAGGATAGAAATATCATTAGAAGTTAAGCCCAGTCCCCTCTCCTACCCCATCCTCTGCCACTCATCCCCCCCACCCCATGCCAAGTCCACTGCTCCAGCGACACCCAGCCATTCACTGACATTCTTCTGTATCTTCACGCCTTTATCTGTGCTATTTCTTCTGCCCCACAAGTCATTTTCCCTTTTTTTATTGGTAAAGTACTACTCATATTCTTTCAGACACATCTCAAATGCCATCTCAAGCAAAGACTTCTTTGATACAAACTCTAGTTATTGGTGACTTACTACTCTGCTTGCCCAAGTAATTTGTACATCTCTAGATTATTGAAAAACATAAAACACATTGAGAATGTTAATTCAATTATCTCCACTCCTCAGCCAACACATGTGAGATCCTCAAGGGATGGACCATGATGAATCCAATTTTTCTGTCCCTGGTACTTAGCCCAGCACCTAGCACATAGGAGACACACAGTAGTATGGCTAAAGGGATGGATGCATGATTGGATAGGTCACTAACTGACAGGAAGACCTCTAGGTCATTTCCCATCAGGAAGAAGTTTAATTTTAAAGGGTAAAGTAAGATACTATGATACTCAAAGGATATGTTATTGTCTCAAGTCCTGGAAAGACCTTGTTCTGGCACCTGGACAAGAAAGAAAAAGATGAGAAGAGTAGAAAGGATAAGACTAAAGATTCATGGTCAAGGGTAAAGCCTGGTCCACAGCACCCACAGGGATGGTCTCCCTCAGGACAAGGAAGAGATAGTACAACAGAGCCTAGAAAATACTGCAATTACCTGCGGCCGATGGTTTCTCCAGACACCCCAATGTAAATTACCAAAAACAGCACTGACATCTTGTGATACCAAGATGGTGCAACAAGTAGTTCAGCAAAGCTTGAAATGACAAACAAGTCTCACTCTAAGGAATTAATGGATAAATCCTTGTAAACATGTCTAGTTTTATTGGGCAAAATCAGAACACTGAGTATTCACAGATACAAGGACTTTATAATATCCACAGCTATGGATGCCATTGCTGGACTCAGGCTCCCAACATTGTTTCTGATGAGTAGTGCTGGTGAAAACTCCTTGGGTATGTTTCCACAATGGGACTTCCTCTTCTTTCCCCAGGATGTGGTAGAATTAGCAGAAGTACTCCCATTTCCTACTTCTATACTCTTATTTAATCCTAGGAGAAGGAACTGCCTAACTGATTCATGAGGCTTGGAGAAAAAAACCAACACCATGGGGCCATTTTAACGAGGAAGTAGAGTCACAGCTTTGAAAGGGGTCAGTGCAGGCGTGGCATGAGTGTCTCTTCTTGAACCACCTCTAGGCCAGTGGGCTCTTGCAGTCTGAGTTTGAATTTAGCAGATCAAACGGCACATCAAGTGCTGAAACAAGCCCAGCCAGATGTCTTGTCTCTGTCCTAGCTCCTTGGCCTGCCAATGAATGGATCAAGTCAGTGCCATGCAGTTTCCAGGGCCCAGGCAGGTCCAGAAAAGAGGATAAGATTCCCTCCATGTTCTTTAACTTAGTCTAACCAAAATCAAAACAACACTTTGCTTCAGGTGTCTCTGTAAAATATTCTCAACTGGTTAGACTCTGGGGCAGAACAGTGGTGGATACTAGCAGATCTGTGTCCCCAACACGTACATGTCATTAGTCAAGATCCTTAAGCTATACTTTTAAGCCTAAAGGACGAAAATATCGAAACTGCAGCTTCAGTTAACAGCAGGATTTATTTTACTCTGAAAAAAGTGGTATTCTCAGGGATTCCCTGGGGGCTCAGTGGTAAAGAATCTGTCTTGCAATGCAAGAGATATTGGTTCAGTCCCTGGTCCAGGAAGATCCCACATGTTGCAGAGCAACTAAGCCCGTGTACATAACTACTGAGCCTGTGCCCTAGAGCCCGCCTGCCACAACTACTGAAGTCCCCGTGCTCTAGCTCACTCTCTGCAACAAAAGAAGCCGCCACAATGAGAAACCTGTGCACTGCAGCTACAGAGGAGCCCCCGCTCGTCACAACTGAGAAAAAGCCCGAGCGGCAGAGAAGACCCACCACAGCCAAAAGTAAATAAAAAATAAACTGTTCTAAAAAGTGACACTCTCAATCTCTTGAAAATAAGTTGTGCATGTTGCTGTTGTTGTTTTTTATGAAGGATAATATTTCCTTTTAGGAAAGTCTCTGACAGACTTGCTGTAGGAATGAGCTCTCATTCAGGTGGGGGTGTGTCTTCCACAGGAGTCCCTGCTTGAGTGGCAAACGGGTTAGTGAAAAAAGGACTATGAACACTGGATTTATGAAACGAAATCATGGTCTATCATCTGATACTATCGTTTAATTCAAAAGGAGGGACAGAGTCCATCAACTGTTAGGTTAATTGTTCCCAACTAGTGGGAGTAATGAAAGCCAAAAAGGGGCTTATTTATCAAATCCTTTGTTCAAACACATACTTGCTCATCCAAGTACCTAGTTCATCAGTACGTACTAAGTGCCAGATAAAGGGCCCACAGTGCTCCACGCCTAAAACATGGTCTCATAAAGGGAGAGGAAACAAGATAAAAAATGCAGCCTCCCTCTTCTTAAGGAATGGTCCCCTTTACATCTGCTTCATCATCATTTCTGCCTCTCATGTAACAGTTAATAACTCCTTCTACTTGGACTTTAAGTTTCTGCATTGTCTGGCTTCCCTGACCCCAGAAAACAAGTGATCTATAAGCTAACATACTGTACCCTTTCAGGCATTACAAGGCTCTTTCTGTAATGCAAATTACCACTCTATAACTCAGCCATGCTGTACACATTCATAAAATGGCCTGCCCCATAACACAATGAAACACTTTTCCCAGGAAGATAAAAAGCAACTGGGACATGCTTAAAGAGAGCCTGGATAATCAATTAGAACAGATAGGATGCTGCTTCTCTTCCTAAGGATCCTTCTTCCCTATTGATTTCTTCCTTCCTGTCTGCTTTTGATAGATGTTTAGGACCAGACAGGTAACAAGGCAATGGTTCACACAGAAGGGAAGGTCAAAATCTACTGACACAGATAATTTTGTTGGACTGCTGCTGTTGCTGGACTACGGGTATATAATTCCCTACAAAATATTGGGCTTGAGGTTTCTCTATCAATTCTGAACATGAAGTCAACTAGTATAGTTTTAACTGTCCAAAAAAATGTCTACTATATTCTTCTGATTCACAAAACTGTTTTTTTCCCTTATTTTGTATAATGTTCCCAAACCAAACCACCCAAATACCTCCCTAAAGGAAAGCATTAAGTAGTAACATTTTATCTTTGGAAATTTGCAAGTAGTTACTTAAAACATTGTAAATTTCTTCCCTTGTCCTTGAAATGCACCATATAAATACTGCATTTGATCCTTAACTTACACTTCATAAATAATTTATTTCAAAAATATCCCTCCATAAGACTATCAGCTGCTGAGGTGTTCAGTTTTCGGGGAAAGCATTTGTTTACTGCATGAGCCCAGGAAGGCTGGTAAAGACTTGGCTAAAAGCTCCACACGGAACGAATTATGGTAATTATATTAATGGTCAAATCTATGATGTGCTGTTCAAATCTGTTAAAAGGTTTTGCACTGTATTGCCCACGTCTGATGGGCAATGAGTCTACCGGAAATGTTTAACACTTCATAGGGAAGCTTCCAAGATATGTTTCTCATAGTTTCAAGAATTGCGACAGACTGTCTGGAGGTAACTTCCAGAGGAGTCTCTGAAAGTCACAACTGGGAGTGCATATTTATCTCTTTAACATCTTCCACTTCTGGTTCAGACTGAAACTGCAAACTCAAGTCACCAGAAATGGAAATCAAAGGAAACATCACACAATTAATTTTGATGAATGGGTAAGTTTTAATTCACGTATGGCAATATTCTGGTTAATGATATGTCTCCTTAGGACATCCATTAAAAATCCATTAACTTAACAGGCAAAATCTAATAAAGTTACTCTGGAAACTTTCTGTGAGGTTAACATTATAGACTTTTAATGAATATTTCCTGTAGGTATTGCTCTATTAGCAGAGCTAATATACTTATTAAACATGGATCTTGTGCTGGGGGCGGGGAGGGGAACACAAAAAGATGAAAATTATCAGAAAATCAGAGTTGAGGTTGGACCCAAGCCACCTAAAATCCTGCTAAAACTAGTAAAGTGCACTAGAGTTTTAGAAGTGAAAACTGTGGATATCCCAGTACTAGCCACCCAAGTCATTCATTTATCCTTATCCACTTAACTAATCAAAGAGTAATGTAGTTGCTAAAATGTGCCATGTCTTGTGCTGGGACCATGATATGAAGGTAAAAAAGTGAAAATTCACAGGTCAAGACGCTTACAGTCTGTAGTAAAAGCAAGAGATCTAACAGGTAATCAATGCATACTATAAAAAAGCTGCATTCAACACACCATGGGAATACTCAGGAACAAACAACTAAATCTGAGGGAAAGGGTGGGCAAAAAATTTTTAAAATCACTGAAACAATGAAGCAACTGAAGTTGAAATTTGTGTTCCAGTAAACTATTGGCTCTTCTAGGTTATCCCACAGGGAAAGTTTTAATTCTGGACATCACTTATTGATTCTGCATGTGGTTACAGAAAGCTCCTTCTCTCTGATTCTAATCTAAAAGCAAGGTAACAGAACACTTTTGTTACTGGTTGTGAAAATTACATGCAACAAGGTACATAAAAACACATAGAAATGTGCTTGAAATACAGAAGGGGAAGGAGGGTTAGCATTTATTTATTGCCTACTATAGACCCCAATCAATATTATTTGGAAGTCAACAGTGTCATGGTTAAGGCAGGATTTGGAATCCTCCAAACATAGGTTTGAATTCTGCCTCTACCATTTGCAAACTGTGCAAACCTAGGTTAGACACCCTTCCCTTTTCTGAACCTTGGCTGCTTCAGCTGTAGAACAGGATAAGTAAAAATAAGTCTGTTATGAACATTTTGAACGATAATGGTTGTAACACAATAGTACCATGTCTCAGAAACAATATACTATTATTTTTAATTCTACCATTTACTATATCTTTCATAGACAAGACTATAGACATTAAAAAAAGCATTATGAGACTTGTCTAAGTTCACACTGCTGCTGCTGCTAAGTCACTTCAGTCATGTCTGACTCTGAGCGACCCCATAGATGGCAGCCCACCAGGCTCCCCCGTCCCTGGGATTCTCCAGGCAAGAACACTGGAGTGGGTTGCCATTTCCTTCTCCAGTGCATGAAAGTGAAAGATGAAAGTGAAGTCGTTCAGTCGTGTCCGACCCTTAGCGACCCCATGGACTGCAGCCCACCAGGCTCCTCTGTCCATAGGATTTTCCAGGCAAGAGTACTGGAGTGGGGTGCCATTGCCTTCTGCGCTAAGTTCACACAATTAATGCTAAAACTAAAACTACCCTTGCTCCCAGTTGCATGTTTTAGATCCAACTTTCCTGCAGTCTTCAATTAGATGACAATAGTCCTGCCCCTGGGACCCAGTCTTGATGATTCTTCTTCGAGGCAGGGAATTTATGTGGTACCTCCAGAACATCAGACTGGAGAATTAGGACTTAGAGGCCCTGGCTTTAGCGCCAATGACTAATGAACTAGTACCCTGGGGTTGTAGGCTACATTGTGTACCCAAGATTCGTATGTTAAAGCTCTAGCCTTCAATGTGCTTGCATTTGGAGATTAGAGCTGATAAGGAGGTACTCATCTCACATGCCAGCAAAGTAATGCTCAAAATTCTCCAAGCGAGGCTTCAACAGTACATGAATCAAGAACTTCCAGACGCTCAAGTTGGACTTAGAAAAGGGAGAGGAACCAGAGATCAAATTGCCAACATACGTTGAATCATTGACAAAGCAACAGAGACCCAGAAAAACATCTATTTCTGCTTTATTGACCACACCAAAGCCTTTGACTGTGGGGATCACAACAAACTGTGGAAAATTCTGAAAGAGATGGGAATACCAGACCACCTTACCTGCCTCTTTAGAAATATATATGCAGGTCAAGAACCATCAGTTAGAACCAGACAAGGACATGGTTGGAGCTTGGGAAAGGAATNTTGACCACACCAAAGCCTTTGACTGTGGGGATCACAACAAACTGTGGAAAATTCTGAAAGAGATGGGAATACCAGACCACCTTACCTGCCTCTTTAGAAATATATATGCAGGTCAAGAACCATCAGTTAGAACCAGACAAGGACATGGTTGGAGCTTGGGAAAGGAATATGTCAAGGCTGTATATTGTCTCCCTGTTTATTCAACTTCTGTGAAGAGTACATCATGAGAAATGCCGGACTGGATGAAGCACAGCTGGAATTAAGACTGCAGGAAGAAATATCAATAACCTCAGATATGAAGATGACACCACCCTTATGGCAGAATGAAAAGAGAACTAAAGAGCCTCTTGATGAAAGTGAAAGAGGACAGTGAAGAAGTTGGCTTAAAACTCAACATTAAAAAAACTAAGATCATGGCATCTGATCCCATCACTTCACGGCAAATAGATGAGGAAACAATGGAAACAGTGACAGACTTTATTTTCCTGGGCTCCAAAATCACTGCAGATGGTGACTGCAGCCATGAAATTAAAAGAGCCTTGCTCTTTGGAAGAAAAGTTATGACCAACCTAGACAGCATATTAAAAAGCGGAGACATTACTTTGCCAACAGAGGTCCATCTAGTCAAAGCTATGGTTTTTCCAGTAGTTATGTACGGATGTGAGAGTTGGACCAGAAAGAAAGCTAAGTGCCGAAGAATGCTTTTGAACTGTGGTGTTGGAGAAGGCTCTTGAGAGTCCCTAGGACTGAAAGGAGATCAAACCAGTCAATCCTAAAGGAAATCAGTCCTGAATATTCATTGGAGGGACCGATGCTGAAGCTGAAGCTCCAATACTTTGGCCACCCAATGTGAAGAAGTGACTCATTGGAAAAGACCCTGATGTTGGAAAAGACCCTGATGTTGGAAAAGAGTGAAGGCAGGAGAATAAGGGGGTAAGAGAAGATGAAATGGTTGGCATCACTGACTTGAAGGACATGAGTTTGAGCACTCTTCAGGAGTTGGTGATGGACAGGGAGGCCTGATGTACTGCAATCCATGGGGTCACAAAGAGTTAGACGTGACTGAGCAACTAAACTGAACTGAACTTCCCAGTCCATCTCATTTCAAACAACTATGCCTATATTGTACACATTATGTCAGGAGATATTTATCAACATCTTCTATGCCAAGATACTCAAGGGGAAGGCAGATATAGTCGCTGCCCTCCAGAAGCTTTTGGTTTAGTATCATTTTTCTGTCTGGCTGCCTGGCTCCAAGTGGTGTGAATATCCAGAATTTTAAGGTACTATATGCTTTAAAGTATTAACACTTTTTATACCCTGTGAAGTTATATCCTTTCATCAGTCGAGGGTCTATCACATTCAGACTCTAATCTAAGTATGGCCTATGGATGTTTGTTTCAGTGAAGCTCAAACTGGATTTAGATGCTAAATATTGGAAGTCTGCCTAACCCTGCTGGAGGTAAGTTATACAGCCACATCAGTCCCCTCAAGTCTCCAACAGCCCAAGGAGGACGTCTGCTTTGGTAGGAAAGTATAGAGTTAGAGACTGCAGTCCTAATAATGACCCTACAAGAGTAGACGAAAGAACTGAATCTCAGTTTTTCCATCTGAAAAATGGAAATAGCTAGACAAATAGGTTTGTGAGGGCCAAATGAGGTAAATGAATTAATCACCTACCAAACCACCATCCGAAGGACTTAGAATGCTACTAATGACTAATGACCGCTGGTGTGCTTTCCTCTTTTCCTCTGGTCCCAAGCGCCTGCCCTTCTCCACAAGCTCCAATCTTACCGTGGTTTCAGTTGAGCTACAGAAAGTCCAGAAGGCTTCTTTTCCATACTACCTTGGCTCTGTTCTTTCCCTAGATCTAGCTATGAGTAGTTGATCAGAGCATGCTCAGCTGAGCTATGCTGTCTACAGCACAGCAGTACAATTGCTACTTGGGTCTTTCATATTTCTCTCCTTATATTCTCAAAATGTAAGACAGTAGTCATGAGGACTCGGCCAGAGAAAAGCTGGACTGAAATAATCTACTATGTGACTCAGTTATCAGTGGCAGTTGAAACTGTAGCAGACACTACTATTTCCACCCGTATTTCACAGCATAGCTCTCAATTTCTGGTCTGTCACATGGATGGCCACAAGGCTGCTTGGCCAATTACATTTCCCAGCCACCCCTGCAGCCTAGTTGGGCTTCGTTAAGAAGCGCTGATGTACAGGCTGTGATCAGAAATGAAGTGGTCCATTTTTCTGTTATGCTTCCTCCAAAGGAATGTGGATGGATTCTTCCGGTCCTTTTCTTTCTTCCCAATCACTAGCTGGGAACTGATGAGAACTGAAGGAGCAATTTGGACCCAAACTTGGAGATCATGTTATAAGAAAGGCAGACCTGCCTGCTTATCACTTACTTCAGTTCTAATACTTAAAAGGGAAATACTTCGCCATCCTGTTTAATTCACAGTACTTTAAAATTCTCTTGTTCCAACCTCCTAGACCACACACTAAACAACACAGAAGTATTTTCTTTAACCAAGTGTAATATCTTACCTGATGACAGCTTACTAGAAAGGTAGGTAGTAACTATATGAAATAAGCATCTTTCTGTGAAATGAATATGAACTTTATCTTGAAACTTTAATGTATCAACTACCATTATATATACCTAGTATCTGAATTATTTTACAGATAAATTCCTACTAGTCATCTATTCCTTTACTACCTAACTAGTGCCACATAAAACTGGAAGTCAGGGATCCTATGGCTTTAGTCAGGAACAATTGGCTCACATTCTAGTTTATGCTTTGTTTCTGATCCTTCCAATTCTGATCTCTTCAATTGTTTTTTTTTTTTTTTTTTTTTCCTGTTCATGGCCTTACTTGGTTCCTTGAACCTAAATCACAACACATTTTCCAAGGTCTGACTGGGATGATCCATACATACCTTTGATTATGCTCCATGCAAATATCTTCCCCAGTCTAGTGGCATGTCTAAGAGTCTACATTTTAAGGCAGATTATCATAGTTGAGTTACTATAAGCCCCAATACAAAGGCCTATTAGTCATGGACTACGCATCAGAAATTACTCGCTTCTTTTTGAAAAATAGGGATGTGTTCCTATATTTTAAGTCAGACAAAAACAAACAAAAAGCAAACACCAATATCTTCATGTATATGTACACATAATCAGAAAAATATCTATTATTTTTTACCTATTTTGCTGTAATTATCTGTAACCAAGTCTTCCAAACCAACCATCTTCCAGAAACTGTCGTCCCAGCCTTTCTCTGCAGAGTATGTCCATTTGCACACCAGGGAGCAGAGAGACCTAGGGAAATAGGAGCGAGGTAGAATCAATAATATGAGCCAGACTTCCTNAGAGAAAAGCTGGACTGAAATAATCTACTATGTGACTCAGTTATCAGTGGCAGTTGAAACTGTAGCAGACACTACTATTTCCACCCGTATTTCACAGCATAGCTCTCAATTTCTGGTCTGTCACATGGATGGCCACAAGGCTGCTTGGCCAATTACATTTCCCAGCCACCCCTGCAGCCTAGTTGGGCTTCGTTAAGAAGCGCTGATGTACAGGCTGTGATCAGAAATGAAGTGGTCCATTTTTCTGTTATGCTTCCTCCAAAGGAATGTGGATGGATTCTTCCGGTCCTTTTCTTTCTTCCCAATCACTAGCTGGGAACTGATGAGAACTGAAGGAGCAATTTGGACCCAAACTTGGAGATCATGTTATAAGAAAGGCAGACCTGCCTGCTTATCACTTACTTCAGTTCTAATACTTAAAAGGGAAATACTTCGCCATCCTGTTTAATTCACAGTACTTTAAAATTCTCTTGTTCCAACCTCCTAGACCACACACTAAACAACACAGAAGTATTTTCTTTAACCAAGTGTAATATCTTACCTGATGACAGCTTACTAGAAAGGTAGGTAGTAACTATATGAAATAAGCATCTTTCTGTGAAATGAATATGAACTTTATCTTGAAACTTTAATGTATCAACTACCATTATATATACCTAGTATCTGAATTATTTTACAGATAAATTCCTACTAGTCATCTATTCCTTTACTACCTAACTAGTGCCACATAAAACTGGAAGTCAGGGATCCTATGGCTTTAGTCAGGAACAATTGGCTCACATTCTAGTTTATGCTTTGTTTCTGATCCTTCCAATTCTGATCTCTTCAATTGTTTTTTTTTTTTTTCCTGTTCATGGCCTTACTTGGTTCCTTGAACCTAAATCACAACACATTTTCCAAGGTCTGACTGGGATGATCCATACATACCTTTGATTATGCTCCATGCAAATATCTTCCCCAGTCTAGTGGCATGTCTAAGAGTCTACATTTTAAGGCAGATTATCATAGTTGAGTTACTATAAGCCCCAATACAAAGGCCTATTAGTCATGGACTACGCATCAGAAATTACTCGCTTCTTTTTGAAAAATAGGGATGTGTTCCTATATTTTAAGTCAGACAAAAACAAACAAAAAGCAAACACCAATATCTTCATGTATATGTACACATAATCAGAAAAATATATATGATTTTTTACCTATTTTGCTGTAATTATCTGTAACCAAGTCTTCCAAACCAACCATCTTCCAGAAACTGTCGTCCCAGCCTTTCTCTGCAGAGTATGTCCATTTGCACACCAGGGAGCAGAGAGACCTAGGGAAATAGGAGCGAGGTAGAATCAATAATATGAGCCAGACTTCCTTTATATTTTGCCAAACACTTGTTCAGATATCTGCAATAGTGAAAAAACAGAATAAACTGAAGTAATTATTCACCCCTGATTAAATCAAAAGTCCTCAGTGACATCTGTTAATGGTTGAGGACATCTTCTTTCACTTTCAAAAAGGTTTCAGCCCTTTATTTAGATCTGACTAAACAGTATATATAAATATTTGCATGTATATTTCTATTCATATTTATATGACATTTATGAGATAACTAGAAATTACAACAATGACTAGTTACCTGGGATTCTCCAGGCAAGAATACTGGAGTGGGTTGCCATGCTCTCCTCCAAGGGATCTTCCCAACCCAGGGATGGAACCCAAGGTATTCCACATTGCAGGCAGATTCTTTACCATCTGAGCCAACAGGGAAGCCCAAGAATACTGGAGTGGGTAGCCTATCCCTTCTCCAGGGGATCTTCCCAACCCAGGAATTGAACCAGGGTCTCCTGCATTGCAGGCAGATTCTTTACCAGCTGAGCTACTAGGGAAGCCCTGAGATAAACAGAAATTAAAACAATGACTAGCTATTTGATGATACTGAGCATTATTATTGTTAGGTATGAAATTGACACTTCTGGTTATGTTTTAAAAAAGGCTTCTCAGCTAACTGATACATATTGAAACACTGCTGTATAAAATGATATATTATCTGGGATCTACTGTAAAATAGCAAGTGAAGGGAAGTGAATGGCACTGCAGATGGAGCAGAACTGGCCATGGGTTGGTAGCTGTGGGGCTGAGGGTGGTTAAATGGGTGTTCATTATATATCTCTATTTTGTACATGTTCAAAATTCTCTGTGATACAAAAATAAAAAAACAGAAAGGTGCCTGGTATAGCTGTGATCACTGCACTCTAAAGCAATATTCAACAGGAGGAAGACTGAGTGCTAGATGGCCTTTTCCTTTCTGGCTTCATGTCTCATCAATTCCCTCTTCAGTTCAGTTCAGCTCAGTCGCTCAGTCATGTCCTACTCTTTGCGACCCCATGAATCGCAGCACGCCAGGCCTCCCTGTCCATCACCAACTCCTGAAGTTCACACAAACGTCCATCGAGTCGGTGATGCCATCCAGCCATCTCATCCTATGTCGTCCCCTTTTCCTCCTGCCCCCAATCTCTCCCAGCATCAGAGTCTTTTCCAGTGAGTCAACTCTTCACATGAGATGGAGCAACCCCACATCCAAGAAGCAGTGGCTGCGTGGGGGACAGGAGGGCATAGAGGAGCTACTCCATGTTCAAAGTCAGGAGTGATGGTGGTGAGGAGATACTCCTCGTCCAAGGTCAGGAGGAGCAGTTGTTCTTTGCTGGAGCAGCCATGGAAGTGATACCCCACGTCCAAGGTAAGAGAAACCAAGTAAGACGGTAGGTGTTGCAAAAGGGCATCAGAGGGCAGAGAATTCCCTCTTAGTGTTCTATATTCCAGCAATAACAATCCTTTGGAGTGCCCTGAAAAAATCACATTCTTGCATACCTCTGTGCTTTCATACTTCTATGTGCTTGCAAAATTCTTCAGCCTGATAACTTCCTTTAGTCTAGACCGAGACCTCAGCTCTAGTTTAGATGTTCCTGCTCTGAGATCACAGAGCAAGCACCAAATCTATTAGAGACCTATCACACTGAGTAATTAACTGCTCTTTGTTTATCTTCTTCCCAACAGCCCCAAGCCTTCCAATCTATTCTCCATTGTGTCCAGAGAAAATGTTCTAAAGTAAAATCTGATGGTACCAACTCCTGATTAAAACCCTTCAATTGCTCCTCACTCCCTTCAGGAAAAAGTCCAGTCCTCAGCTAGTCTTGAACGACGCTTTGTGATATGACCATGTTGACCTCCAGCTTCCTCTCCTGTCGTTCCTATCCTTGCTTTCTTCATTCCACACTAATGAATTATTTGAAGCTTTCTATAGTGGGCCTTGATTGCTAACTTCCCAGTGCCTTGAACCTCTGTTCCATTCTGTCCCAAATGTTCTTCCCTGTTATGTGTCTGACTGCTGATTAGCCTTCCTGACTCAGTTCAGACTCCCCTTTTTATGAAGCCCCAACAGAGGTCCAGTTGAGTCCAAAGCCTCTTCTTCAAGTTCAACGTTCTCATACCCATATCTTAATACTTAGCATCGTCATTGTCCTTGGCCCCTTCCTGTCTCTATTTCTCCCACTAAACCAGCAATACCTTCAGAGGAGAACCTACCTTAATCATCTCCAGATCACCAGTATTCACATCCAGCCAGAGCTCAAGCCACAGTGAATACTGATCAAATGGAAGCTCTGGAGAATAAATGTAGTCTGTCCACATTACCCCAGCTAAGTGATAAACCTGGAGAGTTCTTGCAGTTTTATAAATAAAGCAAAATCTATCTATTTCATAGAGCCAGCAGTTTTGGCCTATTTGATTTAGTCATTAAACTGATTCATTCATTCACTCACTCACTCAATAAATATTTAGTATTCACTCATTATGGCCCTGGCACTATGCTAGGTGCTGGGGAACCAGTTATATGCAAAACAGTTGGCCTGCTGCTCTCCTACATGCTAATGATACAACTAAGGCGACAGTGATCAAATAATCACACCTAAAGTCACATCCTAACAAAAAGTTCTGAAGGAAGTAGAGAAAGAAATGAAAAGTTTTAGCAGGAGGAACTGGCAGGAGAAAGGGGGAGAAAGTGTCATGGAGGGCTTCACAGAAGAGCTCACCTTCTGTGAGACCTCAATGCCTTCTGAAAGCAAACAAACATTACTTATCATTATTTTTTTTCACATGTGGCATATGGCATAGATGGAAGATTCTAGGATCAGGAAGACCCCTTGGAGAAGGAAATGGCAACCCACTCCAGTATTCTTGCCTGGAGAATCCCATGGTCAGAGGACACTGGCAGGCTACAGTCCATGGGGTCGTAAGAGTCGGACATGACTTAGCAACTACACCACCACCATCACAGATGACAGGACACATTGAGCTAAGCTAAGTGGCATGGACATACTGAAGGAACACTAGTCCAATTGGAAACAATACGTATGTGTGAAACCCTTCACCTGACGTAAGCAAAATAATTTTTTGAGGTACAAAGAAAGTTGCTACCTATGAAGCATGCTCTGAAGAATATGCAATAGGATAACTCTTCCTGGCACAATGCCTGAAATTTTGACGTTTTAGAAGCTATGATAACTCACTCTAAAGAGCAATGTGATGAAACAATATGTGCAAGGATTGTGTCTTATGATCCACCCATATAGGACAACTCTTCACACCCCAAATGCTCCATTCATTTGCAGACTTCCGGGACTAGCCTCTACTCTGTCCCATCTATTCATTAACTCAGTGTTGCTCCATTCACTCATCCCTGTCTACTTGGAAAATTCCATGTCTTTCTCATGGTCCAGCTCTTCTGCATAAGGTTCCTCACTACCTCCAAGCTAACTTCATGGCTATCTCCTTTGAAGTAGCATTACAACTTGGAAATACTTCACTGTATTTCTTAACAGCTGAGATAGGTTGAGTTCGTGGCCCCCAGTCTTCCAATCTCTAAATATCCACACCCTTTGCCACTTAATTTGTAGTGCTGCACCTCCTCCTCTCAACCCCACAGTGGGCAGTGCCTCCTTTCCTACTTCAAGGTTTTGGATGCTGTCACACAACTGGATTTGGCCAAAAGAATGAGGCAGAAATAACTGCATTCCAGTTTCAAGTCTAAGCTAAAAGCAGTATTATCTGTTTCTGCTTGCTCTATTCGGGGAAGGCGATGGCACCCCACTCCAGTACTCTTGCCTGGAAAATCCAATGGATGGAGGAGCCTGGCGGGCTGCAGTCCACGGGGTCGCTAAGAGTCATACATGACTGAGCGACTTCACTTTCACTTTTCACTTTCATGCACTGGAGAAGGAAATGGCAGCCCACTCCAGTGTTCTTGTCTGGAGAATTCCAGGGACGGGGGAGCCTGGTGGGCTGCCGTCTATGGGGTTGCACAGAGTCGGACACGACTGAAGTGACTTAGCAGCAGAAGCAGCAGCAGCAGCAGCAGCAGCTTGCTCTATTGCACTTCTGGTATCTCTGTGAGAAGATCATACAGGGTTAGCTCACAGGAGGAGGGCAAGAGGTATGTGGGTAGAGGAATGACCACCAAGTCCAGTGTGGATCACACATCCCCAGGCAGCCAAGACCTGAGGGAGTGAGTACAGCTGAGAACAGAACCACCACCCTACAGAACAGAGTCTAAATGTTGTATCCATCATCCATGAGGCAGATAAATGATTACTGTGTTGAACTATTGAGCACTGGCTGTGATTCATAACAGAGCAATAGTTAACAGCTCAACAGTTTATAGCGTAACTAACTTATCCCAGATAGACTGTCTGTGCGATCCCCAATAACAGCAAGGAGAGGGATGTCTGTCTCACAGCCAGTTAGAATAAGTGGCCAGAGAATGTGCTTGGAGTAGACGACTGAGCCCAACAGGTAGGAACTGTTATAGCTCCAGGTGCCTCTGGTAACTCTATCCTCCATTCAGTTTAGTTCAGTTCAGTCGCTCACTCGTGTTCGACTCTTTGCGACCCCATGAATCACAGCACGCCAGGCCTCCCTGTCCATCACCATCTCCTGGAGTTCACTCAAACTCACGTCCATCGAATCGGTGATGCCATCCAGCCATCTTATCCTCTGTCGTCTCCTTTTCCTCCTGCCCCCAATCCCTCCCAGCATCAGAGTCTTTTCCAATGAGTCAACTCTTCGCATGAAGTGGCCAAAGTACTGGAGTTTCAGCTTTAGCATCTTTCCCTGCAAACAAATCCCAGGGCTGATATCCTTCAGAATGGACTGGTTGGATCTCCTCACAGTCCAAGGGACTCTCAAGAGTCTTCTCCAACACCACATTCTCCATTAGGTTTATCCAAACACTATGGTCCCATCACTTCATAGGAAATAGATGGGGAAACAGTGGAAACAGTGTCAGACTTTATTTTTTGGGGCTCCAAAATCACTGCAGATGGTGACTGCAGCCATGAAATTAAAAGACGCTTACTCCTTGGAAGAAAAGTTATGACCAACCTAGATAGCATATTGAAAAGCAGAGACATTACTTTGCCAGCAAAGGTCCGTCTAGTCAAGGCTATGGTTTTTCCTGTGGTCATGTATGGATGTGAGAGTTGGACTGTGAAGACTCTGATGCTGGGAGGGATTGGGGGCAGGAGGAGAAGGGGACGACCGAGGATGAGATGGCTGGATGGCATCACGGACTCGATGGACGTGAGTCTGAGTGAACTCCGGGAGATGGTGATGGACAGGGAGGCCTAGCGTGCTGCGATTCACGGGATCACAAAGAGTCGGATACGATTGAGACACTGAGCTGAACTGATGAGGGTCTATCTCATTTGGGTCTCTAAATCAGCTCTTGGATAAAATGGATGTGTGAAAGTGGCAGAATTGGCAAAATTTAGAGGAGTGACAAAGGATGAGATGGTTAGATAGCATCAGACTCAATGGGCATGAGTCTGAGCAAACTCCAGGAGATAGTGAAAGACACGGAAGCCTGGTGTGCTGCAGTATGTGGAGTTGCAAAGAGTCAAACACAGCTGACAGCCTGAACAACAACAACAAGAGAGTACAACAGCGGCCACAGCTTCTCTGGAGATCCCCAGGAGACAGACAGCAAATACAGGGCTTCATCTTGTTAGCAAGTAAAGGCAAGATCCCAGAAGTAGAACAAAAGGTCTGCCTCCCTCTGAGGCTTCTATTAAGACCACGTTTTGTCATTCCCTCAAGCGTTTTAGTGAACGACCTGCATTCTAAGGATAGCTATTCACCTTCAGGCAAGCTGACCTATCAGCGCGCGCGCGCGCATGTGTGTGTGTGTGTGTGTGTGTGTGTGTGTGCACGTATGCGCGCATGGGTGGGAGGAGTGATTTGTAGGATTAAAGACAGGAACCTGAGTGTGTGTGTGTGTGTCTGTGTGTGTGTAGGCATGGGTGGGAGGAGTGATTTGTAGGATTAAAGACAGGAACCTGAGTGTGTGTGTGTGTCTGTGTGTGTGTAGGCATGGGTGGGAGGAGTGATTTGTAGGATTAGCATTAAAGACAGGAACCTGAAAATGACAGGGCTACACTAGCAGGGGGAATTGCTTCCATGACTGGCAGGAAAGCAGAGCTGCACCTGCCCAGGGAAAAGGGTCCTTCACCATTAATTCCTTGCCAGCCAGAATACCATGGCAGAAACTTCCGTATCCTTCACTGCTTTCAGGTTTTTTAACATCAAAGACACTCTAAAAGCCTGCAGCCTACATGACAGTTGAGAGAACATAAATTAAGGAGAAGGTAAAATGAAAATAATACCTAACTTAGGGGACTAGTTCACCCAAGAGAAGATACATACAGAAGTCCTCTAAGAGAGAGGTCTCAGTGACACAGAAATGATGAAAAAAAATTGGAAGAGAACACCAATAAGGAAAGCAATGAGAAATCAGAAGGAAGCAAGAAAGACTCTAAACTAAACCTATGAATTTTAAAATTTATTAAAAATTTCCTTAGAAGAACTAAATAAAACACTGGCACTGTTAAAAACTGAATTAATGAACTAGAAGAGAAAGTGAGCAAAATATCTTACTACTTGTAACAAAGACACAAAAGAAGAAATAATGAGGGAATAAATAAGGGGCCTTTTGGAGGACAGACCTGGCAGCTTAACACAAAAATAAAAGGAATTCCAGAAGGGATTTTTTTTTTAAGGAGAAAAGAAAAGTTGAAGGAGATATTCTAACTAAACAAATACAGTACTAGGTTTTTGTTTTTCTTTTTAAACTGGCTGAAGCAAGATTTAAGCCTGCAGATGAAAAGTCTCATTAAGTTCAGGACGTGAATCCAGGAAATATTTGAATTTCAAGTGTAAACAGAAAATTATACAAACTTCCAGACAGAAAGGTTAAGTTAGAAATTAAGGCAAGAAACAAAGGCAAGAAATTAAGCCTAGCTAAGGAATTCTCATCTACAACTCTGGAATGTAGAAGATGGAAGAGCAATGTACAGACCATTAACAAAAATGATCCAAGAATCCTGTATCTAGACAAAATATTACTCAGCTGTTAGGGGACAGGAAAACATTTTCAGAGTGCAAGGATTCAAAAGTAAACTTCCCATATATGTTCTCTGAGGATAACATTTGAGAAAGAACATAACCAGAAAATTAATGGGTTCTGAGGAGCTCTATCAACAGAGTGGAAACCAAAGACTAGAGGGCGCAGTGGTGGTGAAACCTGATATTAGTTCATATTCTCTCTCTATGNCTGAGGATAACATTTGAGAAAGAACATAACCAGAAAATTAATGGGTTCTGAGGAGCTCTATCAACAGAGTAGAAACCAAAGACTAGAGGGTGCAGTGGTGGTGAAACCTGATATTAGTTCATATTCTCTATGTATATATACACACGTGTGTGTGTGTGTGTGTGTGTGTATAGCATAAATATTGCTGCTGTTGTTATGCAGTTGCTAAGTGGTCAACTCTTTGTGATCCCACGCACTGTAGCACGCCAGGCTCCTCTGTATTCCACTATCTCCCAGAATTTGTTCGAATTCATGCCCATTGAGTCAGTGATGCTGTCTAATCATCTCACCCTCTGCCGCCCCTTTTTCCTTGTCTTCAACCTTTTCCAGCGGCAGGGTCTTTCCCAAAGAGTCTGCTCTTCGCATTAGGTGGCCGAAGTACTGGAACTTCGGCTTCAGCATCACTCTAAGAAAATAGAATCTACCACTGCTTCCACTTTTTTCCTCATCTGTTTGCCATGAAGTGATGGAACGATGAGGATAACATTTGAGAAAGAACATAACCAGAAAATTAATGGGTTCTGAGGAGCTCTATCAACAGAGTGGAAACCAAAGACTAGAGGGCGCAGTGGTGGTGAAACCTGATATTAGTTCATATTCTCTCTCTATGTATATATACACACGTGTGTGTGTGTGTGTGTGTGTGTGTGTACATATAGCATAAATATTGCTGCTGTTGTTGTGCAGTTGCTAAGTGTCCAACTCTTTGTGATCCCACGCACTGTAGCACGCCAGGCTCCTCTGTATTCCACTATCTCCCAGAGTTTGTTTGAATTCATGCCCATTGAGTCAGTGATGCTGTCTAATCATCTCACCCTCTGCCGCCCCTTTTTTCTTTTGTCTTCAACCTTTTCCAGCGGCAGGGTCTTTCCCAAAGAGTCTGCTCTTCGCATCAGGTGGCCAAAGTACTGGAACTTCGGCTTCAGCATCAATCTAAGAAAATAGAATCTACCACTGCTTCCACTTTTTTCCTCATCTGTTTGCCATGAAGTGATGGAACGGGATGCTATGATCTTAGGTTTTTTTAATGTTGAGTTTCAAGTCAGCTTTTTCACTCTCCTCTTTCACCCTCATTAAAAGGCTATTCACTTCCTCTTTATTTCTGACATTAAAATGGTATCATCTACTTATCTGAGGTTGTTAATATTTTTCCTGGTAATCTGGACTCCAGATTGTGATTCATCCAGCCCAGTATTTCACATGATGTACTTTGCATGTAAGTTAAAAATAAGCAGAGTGACAATGCACAGCCTTGTTGTACTACTTTCCTGATTTTGAACTAGTCAGTTACTCCATGTCTGGTCCTAACTGTTGCTTCTTGACCTGTATACAAGTTTCTCAGGAGACAGGTAAGGTGGTATGGTACTCCCTCTCCTGAAGAATTTTCCACAGTTTGTTGTGATCCACACAGTCAAAGACTTTAGTGTAGTCAAAACAGAAGTAGATGTTTTTCTGGAACTCCCTTGCTTTCTCCATGATCCAGTGAATGCTGGTAATTTGATCTCTAGTTCCTCTTCCTCTTCGAAACCCAGCTTATACACCTGCAGATTCATGATCGGTCCTTCTTGGGTGGCCCTGCATGGCATGGCTCATAGCTTCATTAAATTATGCAAGCCCCTTTACCATGACAAAGCTGTGATCCATGAAGGGGATAGTGTGTAAATACATATGCATGTGTGTGTGTGCATGCATGCACACACATGCACACACACACACACACACATATATACATACACACATGTATATATAGGTGTACACATATTTTATCTAAATAGATTATAATAATGTGCCAGGAATTTGCAATATTAAGTTTTGTTGAAACATAACAAGTATGCCATCTTAGAAGGAAAACCAAATGATAGTCTGGAACAGAAATATTAATTTAGTAAAACATCAAAGTCAGACACTTGAAAAAGCATTCATAAGAAAAGGATTTTATGTGTATATGCACAGTTTAATGTTGATTGTAAGAAATGAGAAGGTAATCACTAATGGAAACACCTTAATAGAATGCTCAAATTAACAAATTAAATCAAACTAAGCCAATAAAAATTAAAAGGTAAGAGGGAATAATGTAATATATACAGAAAATAAAAATAAAATAGAATAAAATCAGCTATTTCAATTATTACAACACATGTAAAAGAGCTGAATTCTGTCACTGGTTGAAAGATAATAACAGCCACAGTGGGATTAAAATTAAGGGATAGCCTGTTTACAATAAAAAATTTTTTTAATGTGTTAAAGAGGTTTTATTTTTTTTTTAAAAAGTCAACAAAAAATAACAAATGCATATTTTAAAAATCTCAGAGTATAATACAAGACCAAAAATATTAGCAAGACTAAGAGGAAGATTCCAATAACTAAATGCTCAATCAAAGAAAAATACTACCCTTTGTTAAATTTTATGAACTAAACAACATAATGTGAAATATATAAAATAAGCACTCCTAGATAAAAAAGAGTACTCTAAAAGAGACACACTTTATTTAAAGATTTTATTATTCTTTGATAATTTAAAGGACCAGGTAAACCAAAACATTAATAATAATTACTAGTACTACTGAGGAATTAAAGACTCAAATGCAGTCAACAAACTCAATTCTTTTTATTCATATGAGGGGAGAAAGGAAGAATATTTTATTATTCAATACAAGCAGAGACCAGATGGGTAAAGTGGTATTTCATGGGTAAAGTTAAAGTTTTAAAACATTTTATTTGAAAAGAAAGAAGTCTGAAAATTAATAACCTAAGCAGCCAACTTATGAAATTATGAAAAACAGTAAATAGCTGAAAGAAAGATCAAAAAGGAGTAGTAAAGATAGGAGCAGATGAAAGACATAAAATAGGAAGATAAAATTCAGGGGACTAACAGAGCCAAACAATGGTTCCATGAAAAGGCAAATTAAACACAAAAGCATCTGGTAAAATTGAGGAAGAAAAATGAAGACAAGGCAAAAATAACAAATACCATGAATGAAAATGGGAGTGATAACTACTGATAAAGCAGACAGTAAAAGAATAAAAAAGAATTACATGAACAGTATTTTGTTAGTAAACTTGAAAATTTAGATGAAATGTAAAATTTACTAAAAAGACAGAACTTACCATAACTGACTCAAAAAAACAAACAAACAAACAAACAAAAAAACCAGAAAATCTTAGTGAATTTACTACATTAAAGAAATTGATCCAGCAGTTAAAAATCACACTTCAAATAAATCCTAAAGCCCAGATAGTTGTACTGGAAAGTTCTAACACATGTTCAAGGAACAGAGTACCGCAAAATATATATTTCAGAATCTAGAAGAGAAGGAATGTTCCCTAAATTATTTATAAAGGTATGGTAACTATGTTACAAAGAACAAACAGAGATAAACAAAAATTAGAGTCCACTCACATTATGAATATGAACATAAAAATTCTGAGTTAGACATGACCTAATTTAATATAGAAATGTGGGAAAAAATACATCAAGAACAATATTCAAGAAATATTTAATAACAGAACTGTGGATGTATTTTATCACAGTATTTTATTAAGAGAAAGAAAATGATCAACTTGTATCTAATAATAGAAAGGATCTGATAAAATTAAATGCCACATAAATGGAAACCCATTGAAGTGGGAATAATAGAAGTGTCTGCTTCTAAGCATGTGGGAGTATCAGAGATTGGATTTTACCACCTTGCCCCAAACAACTAGGGAAGTCCAAGAAAACGTATGAAACAACTGTTTTCAGACTTCAACAAGAGGCAGCATAGGTCTCTAATCCCTGAGAGAAGGAAATAATGGGATGAGTCCTAAGACTGTGCTGGCTATCTGCCTGGGAGAACACGCCAGACCACAAAGCAGAAAGAGAGATGCCAAGGAAAACAGGGCAGCTTCATGAAGCTAAGGGAACTGAGATAAGAATCCAGAGAAGTTAAAGTGGCTGGAAACACAGCCTTCCCAAGAGGAGGTAGCACTGCAGAATGAGAGCCCCAGAAATTTGCACAAGAGGCCTGTGAAATCTTTGCTGATTATCGTAATGCAGATATGCATGCTGACACTCTTGAGATCTGGTCAAGAGTGAATGGGAATCTGTGATCAAAACAGTTTCTGAGCTCACAAACAGCTGGGAATCACTTGAATTACTAAAATTAAGAATGGACCACCATCACTGATCACTTGAGACATTCAGTGGAGACCCCAAAAGGCATATGCCTTAGCAATGTGACTATACTACTTGTGTTACCAAAGTTTAAAAAGAAGACTACAAAGGATAAAACTACACCAAAAGGATATTAATACCTTCTTATGCAACAATCCTTAAAGGAAGCCAACAAAACCCAGACCCTCAACAACATAAAATAGATCATGTCAGCATCTAATAAAAAATATTTGAAGAAACAATGGCCACATATATTTTCTGGACTTAATAAAAACTATCAATCCACAGATTTAAGCTCAATGAAACCAAGGCAAGTTAAACACAAAACCACATCAAGACCAATTACAATCAAACTGTTTTTTAAGTGAAAAAAGAAAAATCTTTACAGGTAGTCAGAGAAAAAGAAACATTACAGAGGAAGAGGATAAAAAAGTCTTCAGACTCTTTGCCAGAAACAACACAATCCAGAAGAAAATGGAATGATGTCTTTAAAGCACTGAAAAAATTTTAAAAGAAAAAATCAATACAGAATTCTATATTCAGCAAAAATAGCTTAGAACAATTAATGTGGAACATAGGCTTTTCCAGACAAACAAAAGCTGAGAAAATTCATTTCCAAGAAACCTACACTATGTAAGAAATGCTAAAGGAAGTTCTTGAGGTAGAAGGAAAATGAGAATAAAGGGAAATATGAATTTACACAAAGGAATGAAAAATATCAATCAGTAAATACATGGGTAAATACAAAGGACCTTTTTATTTTGAAATTTATTTAAAAGATAATTGACTTTAAACCTCTATCTTTAAAAGATAATTTAGGGAAAACAATCAATGCATTGAGGGATTTATATGTACAAAGAAAATATACAACAATAGCAGCATAAATGATGAGATGTTAAGAAGATATATGTGATGGGGTAGAAAACTATTTTAAGGTAATGGTATAAATGAATTTATTTGCAAAGCAGAAACAGAGACACAGATGTAGAGAACAAATGTATGGTATCAAGAGGGGTAGGGGTGTGGGACAGATTAGGAGATTGGGGTTAAGATACGTATACTACTGTGTATAAAATGGATAACTAAGGAGAGCCGACTGCATGGCACAGGGAACCCTACTCAGTGGTCTGTGGTGACTTAAATGGGAAGGAAATTCAACGATTAGGGGATACATCTGTACGTGCAGATGATTCACTTTGCTGTACCGCAGAAACACAGCACTGTAAAGCAACTATATTCCAATAAAAAGGCAAAAATATTTGTAGACTAAGGACCATTTACTCCTGAAGGAACACAAAGATTAAATGAAGAGCAAAATATTCTAAATAAATTTGATCTTTTATTCCCTTAAAAAAAAGCCATGATTATTTAAAATGCATATTATAAATCCTTGAAGAGCCAGTGAAAAAGATAAAATGAATAAACAAACTTGGGGGATAAAACAGAATACTAAAAAAATAATACAGCAATCTAGAAGAAAGCAAGAAAAAGGTGAAATAACATAGAATATATCAAAGAAATAAAAAGCAAATAGCAAGATGGTAGATTAAAATCCAAACATCAAATGTAAATGGCCTAGGGACTTCCCTGAAGGCCCAGTGGCTAGGACTCTGCACTCCCAATGCAGGGGGCCTACGTCTGATCCCTGGTCATGGAACTAGATCCCATATGCTGCAATTAGGAGTTCACATGTGGCAACTAAAGATCCAGCATGCCACTGCTAAGACCCAGCATAGTCAAATTAATAAATTAACTGACAGATTAAAAATATGTTGAAAAATGTAAATGGCCTAAAAACTTCAATGTAAGGACAGAAATCATCAGCTGGACATTTGAAAATGAAACATAAAAATCAACTATATGCTGTCTGTAAGGAACATTCTAAATATAAACATACAAATAGGTTAAAGAGTAAAAAGGTAGAAAAAGATATACACATGTTAGTAATAAAAAAGAATTATAAGTAACTATATGAATATCAGAAAGTAGACTTGTCAGAACAAGAAACACTACCAGGGAAGAAGAGACACATTACATAGTGATAAAAGGGCCAATTTGTCAAGAAGCCTTGTGACTAAAGAAGAAATGATACTTTTGTAGAATGGCAACTTGAATGCAACTAAAGTTGCAATCTTTTTTCTTTATTTAGATTTAGATTTCTTTTTTCTTTATTTAGCTCAGAACAAACAAGCAGTGGAAACAGTGCATGTGAAATGAAGGATTCATGGTTATATAACTGGGTGTGGTTACCTAGGGTTGGGCTTCCCTGGTGGCTCAGCGATCAAGAATCTACCTGCAGTGGAGGAGAATGCAGGTTCAACCCCTGGGTCAGTAAGATCCCCGGGAGAAGGAAATGGAAACCCACTCCAGAATTCTTACCTGGGAAATCCCATGGACAGAAAAACCTGGTGGGCTACAGTCCATGGGGTGGAAAAAGAGTTGGACATGACTTAAAGACTAAAAACCACCACCCAGGGTTGCCCTTGTTTCTTATACAGGCATGCCTGAAATTTAGTGGTCTCAGTGGGCCGTGTTGATTGACAACCGGAGAGACTGGAGAAATCCAGAACTGTGAGCTTGCTGCATTTTACAGTATTTTGGACAAGAGTGTGTATGATTGGGTTAGGCCAGGTGGTTCTGAAGTATCTATCTCCTAATCATAACAGAACATTATTATTTTATTTTGTTTCATTTCCTGATGTTCTATCTATTCTTCTGGGGAATTTCAGTATATGAGGCCTGGCCATGACCTCCCACAGCATGGGCCATATCTACGTCATCCAATATGCCATTCCCTAGCACCAAGCAGAGTGCCTCTCTGGCAAATTTTGAGCACTCAATGCATGCTTATTAGGGAATAAATGAGAACTCTAGGAGGTCAGTTATAGAAGGAAACTTTGCGGTTCCTAATCACTTTTAAGGCAATGCCAAAGAATGCTCAAATGACCACACAATTGTACTCATCTCACATGCTAGTAAAGTAAAGCTCAAAATTCTCCAAGCCAGGCTTCAGCAATATGTGAACCATGAACTTCCTGATGTTCAAGCTGGTTTTACAAAAGGCAGAGGAACCAGAGATCAAATTGCCAACATCTGCTGGATCATGGAAAAAGCAAGAGAGTTCCAGAAAAAAACATCTATTTCTGCTTTATTGACTATGCCAAAGCCTTTGACTGTGTGGATCACAATAAACTGTGGAAAATTCTGAAAGAGATGGGAATAACAGACCACCTGACCTGCCTCTTGAGAAATCTGAATGCAGGTCAGGAAGCAACAGTTAGAACTGGACATGGAACAACAGACTGGTTCCNGACTGTGTGGATCACAATAAACTGTGGAAAATTCTGAGAGAGATGGGAATACCAGACCACCTGGCCTGCCTCTTGAGAAATCTGTATGCAGGTCAGGAAGCAACAGTTAGAACTGGACATGGAACAACAGACTGGTTCCAATAGGAAAAGGAGTGTTTCAAGGCTGCATATTGTCATCCTGCTTATTTAACTTATATGCAGAGTACATCATGAGAAATGCTGGACTGGAAGAAACACAAGCTGGAATCAAGATTGCTGGGAGAAATATCGATAACCTCAGATATGCAGATGACACCACCCTTATGGCAGAAAGTGAAGAAGAACTAAAAAGTCTCTTGATGAAAGTGAAAGAGAAGACTGAAAAAGTTGGCTTAAAGCTCAACATTCAGAAAACTAAGATCATGACATCTCGTCCCATCACTTCATGGGAAATAGATGTGGAAACAGTGACAGGCTTTATTTTTCTGGGCTCCCAAATCACTGCAGATGGTGATTGCAGCCGTGAAATTAAAAGATACTTACTCCTTGAAAGGAAAGTTATGACCAATAAGAGCCAGGGAGGTGGGGGGAAAGGAGTCAAGGAGGGAAATGGGCAAGGCCAGGAAATCACAGGATCTGTCATTTTTCTTTCCTTCCCCACTAGTATCACCCTTTGTGACCCACTGAGAATTTCCGCTGAATGTGTGGAAGGCCTGTCTCTTATACACATCTAATCTAGGCAGCATATTAAAAAGCAGAGACATTACTTTGCCGACTAAGGTCCATCTAGTCAAGGCTATGGTTTTTCCACTAGTCATGTATGGTTGTGAGAGTTGGACTCTAAAGAAAGGTGAGTGCTGAAGAATTGATTCTTTTGAACTGTGGTGTTGAAGAAGACTCTTGAGAGTCCCTAGGACTGCAAGGAGATCCAACCAGTCCATCGTGAAGGAGATCAGTCTTGGGTGTTCATTGGAAGGACTCATCCTGAAGCTGAAACCTCAATACTTTGGCCACCTGATGTGAAGACCTGACTCACTGGAAAAAACCCTGATGCTGGGAAAGATTGGGGGCAGGACGAGAAGGGGACAACAGAGGATGAGATGGTTGGATGGCATCACCAACTCAATGGACGTGGGTTTGGGTAGTTTCCAGGAGTTGGTGTGGACAGGGAGGCCCGGCATGCTGTGGTTCATGGGGTCGCAAAGAGTCAGGCACGACTGAGCAACTGAACTGAACTGAACAAAACAGAAAGACCTACAAACATAGAAAACAGTCTTATCATTACCAAAGGCAAAGGGTGGGGAGGGATAACTTGGGCATCTGGAAGGAATATATACACACTACTGTATATAAAATAAACAACAGGGACTTACTGTATAGCACAAGGAACTATAATCTGTATCTTGTAATAGTCTATAGTGGAAAGGAACCTGAGAAAGAATATATGTGTATAGCTGAATCACTTTGCTATGTATTTGAAACTAACACAACATTGTAAATCAACTATTCTTCAATAAGAAATAAGCTCTCTCTCTCTCTATATATATATATATACACACATACCATTTTGTCAGAGATATTCATTGTAGCATTATTTATAATTATAATAAATTTGCTAAAATATTTACTAGTTTCATAATGGTTGAAACAATTAATAGCCTATCATGCAGGTTATAAAAATTTGTGGATAAAATATAAGCCTGTATTATATTTAAGTAGAGAATAAAGAGAAGTATCATATATGTAGCATGTTTGCTATACTGCAAAACAAAACAACTGAAAAGCTTTGAATCCAAAATATGGAATAATTATACTAAAAGGAAAATAGGAATTGTATCCGAACACTAAGAAACTATACATAGTTGTTTTCCTTTGGTTCCTTCTTTCAGCTTCCCTGAATTTTCTGACTTTCCTATACTAAACATGTGTCACTTTTATAGTACAAAAAAGAAAGCTTCCAATTAGCATGGATTTTCCTGCTTGCACTCAGCTTTCTAGTGAAACCAGGGAGATCTGAAAACCTTTTTCAAGAGGCAGTTTCAGAGCAGGCTGCAGAAGTAGGCCCCTCCGTAAGTGTCTTAAGAGATGTAACCTCAGTGCTCCCCAGCTGAGTTCAGTTGCTCTGTGAAGGTTCACATTATGAGTGTTTTCATCTTTTCATATTAAAAATGACCTCCTGGCCCGAATCTGAGCTTCCCAGATGACTAAGGCTTGCTGGGCATAGCCTAAGAAAAAATAAAGCCAAACTCTTTAGTATTTCATCCTGCCCTTGAATTCTACATTTTATTTCTACTTATGCTCATAAGCTTTGTTCTGTTTTGTTTTCACTCTCTAGATCCAACAAAGGTAATGGTGCCTCCTTCCAGTATGGATGTCACTGTTGGGGAAAGTATTGTTCTGCCATGCCAGGTAACACACGATCACTCGCTCAACATCGTGTTCACTTGGTCATTTAATGGACGCCTGATAGACTTTGACAGAGATGGGGACCACTTTGAAAGAGTTGGAGGGGTAAGTATAAATATCAGCTTATCCACAGTAAATGCAATGTGCAACTAAAGTGAGTCAAACAACTGGTTTAGAATAATTGTAAAGGAAATACAAAGTTATTCTTTGATGATTTTGTTCAAATGCCTTAAAAAAACCCTTGGTTAACATCTGCTCTTTTTCATTTAAGTGTGGCCTGCTCATTGAGTCACTTGTTTGCCAGTCGTTTTTTAACCCTCATAGTCCTTAACCCTACAGGTTAGCTGTTCGTTTCTGTATATGAATGAGAAACTCAGGGTCATGGGAGATGCATGGCTTTCCTTGGCCTCATTGCTGCTAAACTGCAGGTCTCAGCTTTAAACTTCAAATCCCAAATTCTTTGCCCCATGGTGAACCATATGCCATGGAACTGAATTAATAGAATAGCTCGAGGACAGTTTACTCGTATTCTTTTAGACTGCTGACTAAACTCCCTTTGGTTTTTGTAGAATGCTCATCATTGTGAGGTTAGGGCTTTCTTTCTTGAATCTGAAAGTCTAATCAGATTGTTTATTGTCTCCAAATAATTTGAATTCTAATGATTGAATTTTCCAAAGGCCTTAATTATGACCCATAAAAAAAACGGTACCATTGAACTCACACCAGGAAAACATTAAATTTGGAAACAATTTGAAATATGACAATCATTTTCAAGAATAGTTTTTCTACCATAACATAGCCCTACTTTCCTATTAGTAAGGAAGATTCCAAGGGGAAGGAATACATTGGGAGATTGGGATTGACATATACACACTGCTATATATAAAATATAACTACTATACATAAAACACTACTATATATAAAATAGATAATGAATAAGGACCTACTACATAGAACAGGGAGCTCTACTCACTACTCTCTGATGGCTTATATGGGAAAAAAAATCTAAAAAAGAGTAGACATACGTGTGCATAGCTGATTCGCTTTGCTGCAAGTAAACACAGCCTTGTAAATCAACTCTACGCCAATCAAAATTTAAAAAAAGATTCCTTCCAGCTGCCATTGTCATGGAGGGGACTAATCAAAGACAGCAGAATATAAGCATGAGGCTGTTTGGAAAACACTCCCTTCCTCCATGCTCCCAAAGGAATCTGATTTGCCCATCTCATCTTGTCCCCATCTCTTATATTGAGAATAAATGGACTAAAGCTTATAAATTATACCTATATGTTGACCCTCAACATATTCTTCTCAAATATGGTGCTATTCCTATTATTTACATTCTTTCTGCCTTTCCCAAATAATATGTCTCTACTGAATTACCAAACACCCCAAATAATTTCTGTAACTATTTTCTCATGTCCCCCAAGGATTGTATATGACTGGTACCATTCTAAATGCATGAGAGAAAAGTTATTTCATTACCTCAATGGATGACTTGAGTCTACTGATTGTCCCTTGGAACTCTGGTTGAGAAAAGCTGGTTAAAATTGCCATTATTAACCATTCTGGACCACTTTGATATAGTTCAGCCTAATAACCTTGACCAAATAAAAATGATATTAGCTATTTCACAATATCATTGAGGATACTAAATACCTTCAGGTTTAAAAACCTAAATAGCACAGTGCCTACCACCAAAAATAGTATGTGAGAAATTGTAATGATTGTATTCACTGAAGGAAGAGTAATATTAGTTCTAATAACATGAAAGTATACATTGAGAAAACCTCCACAGATTAAGCAGAATGTTTATTTTCATAGTAAACCAATGTTTTGGGCAGGAGAGATAATAAAAATATTCTCTCAGGAAGGCACACTCAACAACCAATCAAAATAGCTGTTTGGGCTATCAAAATATAAATTCTGCCAATAAGACAGATGTGAAGCTTATGCTGAACCGCAGAAAGGTGGGCTGAAGCACAGGTAGAGACACCCCTGATGGAGTCAGGCTCTGATGACCACCTTTTGTAACGACCTCTGCCCATGGACTCACTCTCAATAGCCTTTTGTATGGCAAGTGTTTGTCTCTTTTGTGATACCAGTACTAAGAGCCAATCAATCATTGCTAAAGAATTAAGTGCAAGATTTGGGACATCACTGCAAATTGTGAGAGCTAAGTGTGTTACCCACCAGGATCATTAATGTCTGTGGAGTTAGTGCTGGACAACAGAAGGGGTAAGGAAGCAATTCTGAAGTTAAGCCCATTTTGCAGTTTCTACTTGCCAGGTCAGTACGGTGCAGATGATGTTTGGTAGAGCTAACCTACTGCAGATTTTAAGAGAGTTATTATTTCATTGTCCTCTGGTCACCTCCAATGGTTCTGCCAGGAGCAGAGCAGACCACAGCATCGTTTAGTTCTCTATGGTAGGAATGTGAATGTATATCTCAGTAAATAGTGTGGTCTGAATGACTTCGAAGGGAAAGAGAAAGTTATTGTGGTCTCCTTCTGTGAGCCTCTTACCTCAATCCCGACTTTATATTTCTTTTCTTTGTTTCACTTTTACTTTAAAAACACACGTAGGGAAAGTATATTCCAAACAACACAGTCACAAAATTCTGTTAATCGATTCCTGTGCTCGGAAATCTCCAGACTACCATTAGCTTCTTTGAGCTTCCAGCCCTTGGTGAATAAAACAAATTATTGAGATAGTGTAGCTATTTATTTTAAACCACTGTGACTCTGTACCTTCACAACACACACTCCCTTATGAGGCATATTTTTTGTTTAAGTCTATGCTCAGAATCCTAGTATGTGAAATGTCTTAGGTAAAGAAGTATTAATAGTCAAGGTGATGATGATACCTTATACTTGCAAAATGTCTAATCATTTATCAAGCATTTTCATATGTATCAGCTCTTTAATCCTCAGAATCTCTGTGAAATATAGTAGCAATTATCCTATTTTACTAGCAAATATAAGACTTTATGAGTAAATAGTAGAATCTAAATGAGAATCCAAGTGTTATAAATTTAAAAAAAAAAGATTTCAGGTTTAAAAAGAAAAGCACAACTCTTCTTGAATTAGATTTAATATTTTTGACATAATTTTTTCCCAAAGAATACTGACCGTGGCCACCCTTAATACTAGTTTAAATTTACCTGTGCTTTACAGTTTTCAGGATTTCACATACACATACAATCTCATTTGCTTCTCACAAGCTAGTGTCATAGGCAATGAATCCTTTCACAGGTTTAATAGACTAAGGCCCAGAGACACACAGCAAGGATCAGCCCCAGACAGCTAAGTTTCAAAGCTTCAGCTCTCTCTTGGCAACATGCTTTTGCGTTTCTTCTAACGCTATTTGTAACTATTGACAAGTCTATATCTTTCATTGCCCTGACTAAATATATAATATGTTGTACTGAAATCAAGGATGAAACCAAGTACACATTAATTTAGAATGAGATCTTTCCAGATGACAGCATAGCGTTCTAGTAAAGGATAGGGATTGCAGCCTGACCATGTGAGCTCACAGCCTGGCTCTGCCACTGACCAGCTAAGTGACTCCAGGCAAAACGTCTAGCCTTTCTGTGCTTGAGTTTCCGCATCTGTATAGCAGGGATAACTGAAGTGCCTACCTCACAGGACACACCAGTACTCAGTATAATACATGCCTGTCAGATATTAAATCCCACCAAGTATTATCCAATGTCATCGTCATCTGAAAGAATAACGATAGGGCCAAAGTAACCTATGCTACCTTGCCATCCTTCAAGATTTAGAAATAAGCATAGCTTCCTGACTCAACCCTAGGGGGTTCTCCTGCTCAAGCAGCCATTCTCCAAACTTTTGATTAACAGAGCTATGAAACTCTACGGTGTAGCTGTGTTTCTCAGTTTAACTGCCAGCTTTGTGATGGCCTGTAGCCGCATCTTCTCACATTTACTAAAAGCACTGTGCTGGTAAATGGTGTATAAATATATCTAGGGCACCTCCATATCCATGCCGGGCTGTAATGAGCCCTATTCATCTGCTGATCAAACACACATTTGGCACCGGAAAGCAAATTAACCCTGTTCTACACTGGGGATGCGAGATTTCCCTGGAGAGTCTGCTCCTCATAATTCTTTAATTCAAACTGAGGAGCAATCAGAATGCTGGCTGTAAGACAGTGTAGTGCAGTAAAATATAGGTGCCGCTGAGCATGGACCTAACTCCCCTTTCAATAGAAAGAGTTCCCAAGTACTGCAGTGCCATTGAAAGCTGTAGCTTGAGGGCATATCTGAAGAAACCCATGGGACTAAATCAGCAGCCACTTTAGGTACATTTCAGTGCTTCCTAGGGAGCTCTCCCCAATGTTGTGTGGCAGCCTGGATGGGAGGGGAGTTTGGGGGCGAATGCATGCTAAATCGCTTCAGTCATGTCTGACTCTTTGTGGGCCTATGGACTGTAGCCCATCAGGCTCCTCTGTCCATGAGATTCTCCAGGCTAGAATACTGGTGTGGGTTGTCATCCCTCCTCCAGGGGAACTTCCCGACCCAGGGATTGAACCCAAGTCTCTTAGGTCTCCTGCATTACCAGGCGGGTTCTTTACCACTAGCGCCACCTGGGGGAGAATGGATATATGTATATGTATGACAATCTCTTCGCCGTTCCTAAATTATCACAGCATTGTTAATGGGCTATACTCTAATATAAAATAAAAACATTTCAAAATAAATAAATGCATTTGAAAAAACAATCAGTTTAAGTGCTTCCAACATGGGTGACAAACTGCTGCAGGGATGCAGAGGCCAGACACCTGAGGTTTTATCTGAGGTGTGTCCTGAGGACGTTGCTATTATTACCTAACAGGCAGGCGCACGCATTTTTAATAGGCCATGGCTTGCATCGCTAATGTTTTCATCAGCCAGTGTAAAATAAATCTATTAGTCACAGTGTCCTTCGTGTGATAATGATATTTAGAGCTCATTAAAAAGTAATTGTAGCCACTTTCCCCTACTTTATCAGCAGGATTCAGCTGGTGATTTGATGATCCGAAACATCCAGCTGAAGCATGCTGGGAAATACGTCTGCATGGTCCAAACAAGTGTCGACAGGCTGTCTGCTGCTGCCGACCTGATTGTGAGAGGTATGGGAATTGGGGGTTTCATACTTAAAATACTTTTGTGATATGTACTCCTGTGCAGAGTTCTAAAAGCCTCAGTGGTTTAGAATTCCCAGGAAAGAGTCAATAGAAGGAAAACATTGTTAAGGTGTTAAGAGTCTAAAAAAGTTTTGTGTACATCTCTTTCTCTCATAGGGGATCAGAAAGTGCAGAGTAAATCCACTTACTCTTTGCTGAAAAGAAGTCCTATGAAGGCCCCAAGTGCCATGATTTACAGTGTTGGAGTTGATAAGACCTTCAAGAAAAACTATAGATTAAGAAAAGCAAATGGCTTAAAAAAAGGATCACACTGTGCCTTTTGCTGTCCGTCTAGGCTGAACCAAATCGGTATTAGATCATTGATCTAAGAGTGGCTTAAGTAAAATTGCCACCAGTTTTCCCCAGGTTTTTCCCTCTTAAGTGACTAGTTCTGTCCAGTTTCTACAAGATGGCTTCAGAAGGAAATACTTCCTGACTGCCTAGGTTGTAGTAAATCAGCAGGGAGTTGATGTCAGAACTGACATTCATGAGATTCTCTTGCATATGACAGACAAGACCTAACTTCAGCCTCATGGCTATCAGTGACTTGGCTGACTGAGTCCTACCAAACCAATGTGTAAAGGAACAGTAAGTGAACTGTAAGAAATATTTTTAAATTAAAATTTGGTCTTTGTGAACCAGTGTATCTATCTTATCTAGATCTAGATCTAGATCTATCTATCTATCTATCTATCTATATATATATCAGAATCAAACTGATGCTTGCTCAGGGGTTTGATGAAGTTAAATGCAAAGCCAGATCAGAATATCAAAATAATTTCTTAGCCAGTGTCTCCTTCACAAGTACAGTAAGTCCCCTACATACAAATGAGTTTAGTTCTGAGAGCATGTTTAAGTCCAATTTGTTCATAAGTCCAACCAAGTTAACTTAGATACCCAACTAACAGTCGGCTATCTAGTACTGTATAGCAACAGATTTATAATACTTTTCACATAAAACACAAACACAAAAAATAAAGAAAACATTTTTAATCTTACAGTACACACCTTGAAAATTACAGTAGTGCAGTACGAAAGTTGGCATGTAGGGGCTGCAGTGAGTGAAGCGGCAAGAGGAGTTATTGATTGGAAGAGGGAGAAGAGGTGGGAGATGGTGGAGCTGAAGGATCGTCAGCAATAGGAGGGGAAGGGCATAATGTCATTCACGCCTGACGTTGAGGGAACATATATCTGCATCTTTGAAAGTTTGCAACGTAAAGGTTGTGTAGGGAACTTACAATACAGTAAGCGATTTGATGATCCGAAACATCCAGCTGAACACTAATACAAGTGTTTAGGAATCTGGCCAACAGAATTTTAAGTGTAAGAAAACAAAAATCCAGGTGATACCAGCTTTGGAGGCAGGGTAAATCTGAGTGCACAGAGAACAAGATGTTATTTGAAGCAATAAAAAGTATGGCTGCATCCTCTGCATGTAGAAACATCCAGCTGAACACTAATACAAGTGTTTAGGAATCTGGCCAACAGAATTTTAAGTGTAAGAAAACAAAAATCCAGGTGATACCAGCTTTGGAGGCAGGGTAAATCTGAGTGCACAGAGAACAAGATGTTATTTGAAGCAATAAAAAGTGTGGCTGCATCCTCTGCATGTGGCATGGGCAAGGGTGGGAGAGGTGTGGGAGTCAGCAATTCAAACTGGTATCAAGAGATGTTAAAGAAAGATATCTTTTCCATCGGGTCTCCTTTGATTCTCCTTTAAATTGCCTTTAAAACCTTTCTGTAATAGTACAGATAAGGGCCAGATAAGAGAAAAGCTTCCAACCTCGGTAGAGCTACCCAGAGAATAACTGAGGGGACCATGTTTATTTCCATTTTAAAATACACCAGAGCTGATCTGCTCTTCCCTTGGGGGAGAAGGAATTCTGTGGCTGAAAATGTATCGTCTATTTAATTAGGGTAATGTTCAGATCAGCAGTTAAGCACCAATAAATTAGAATCATAAAAATGTAAATCAGTAATAGTTGAATTTCTTAAGTGATATTGTATACTTCATTTCACAGAAAATAACATTAAACACCAAGAGGAATCTGCAAATGCTGTCTAAAAGAAAATCTAGCATAATCAGTGAATAAGGCCAATAAATTAATATGCCATTTTAAACCATACTCTTCGGTTTTATCTCCTCCTGCCTCTGCCCTTGGCAGCTTTTCTGCACTTTGCAGAGGAGAGGCAGATATGTACTTCGTTGACCTGTCAGGGATTTTTGTATTTGAAACTCAAAGCTTTGAAGTCTTGAATTTGGCTTCCTTGTTTCTCTGTTATCTACTTTATTTAATCTAAAGCACATGGACAGCAGCTAGAAAGGCCGGTCTTCCCTGAGAAAGATGTCGAATGTGAGGCATAACACCTGCATCCCCTCTGCTATTACCTATGATACAAACTCGTGTGAGGCCCAGCCCATGTTAACACTCTGCTTAGAGGATAAACATATGCTCATGTTGTCATTTTGAAAGAGAGACCCAACTTCCCCAAAACAAATGGGTAAAAACATTGTGTGAGGTATGAACGTATCTACCCTTGGGTGGGGCGGGTGGCAGGAACATAACAAGCAGCAAACCCCACTGTGAAAGTACATCTTATCTCCAGCAGCCCAGTGCAGGCCACCTCCTTCCTGTGCTCCTTCTGGTTGCCAACAGTGGGCTCAGCTCTTCCCCGTCCATTGAATTCACTGAGAGATTTGGAGAGGAATGCTTTTCTCCTTTGTGATTCTTTGATTCTAAAGGCCATGGAAGGAACATCTGTTTTTAAAAAGG
Organism: Oreotragus oreotragus; assembly: GCA_006410675.1. Classification (NCBI taxonomy): domain Eukaryota; kingdom Metazoa; phylum Chordata; class Mammalia; order Artiodactyla; family Bovidae; genus Oreotragus; species Oreotragus oreotragus. The sequence goes on along the minus strand of SJYX01023478.1, from coordinate 417,563 downwards.
ATGGGAATGCTGGGATAAGAAAGCTGTGAGGAAAAAGAAAACTATATTATTATCTTCTGGACTTGCTGTGGTTAATAAGAGTCCTGAAGACCAGAGGTTATGCCAGCTCTACCTAGGTGGCATTAGACTGACTTGCCAAAATGTCACTGTGGAAAATTAATCAGTGCCAGTGTGCAGACTTGCAGACCTTTCATTCAGGAGTAGGAGGGAGAAGATAAATTTAGTCTCACCTGTGGGTCTATAAAAAAGGCTTTTTAAAAAGGGAAAGAGAAATTTAGGGCATCACTGAAAGGGTGCAGAAGTGAATCCCAGAACAAAGTGTTACTTGTAGAAACTGCCATTAACTTTTCAGCACTCTGTGAAAGGTCGCTTTCTTCCCTGCCCCTGTACTGTGGCCCTGGAGTATTTTGGCAGAACATCTGATCACTCTCCTGGGCCTCAGCACATCCCTCTGCCCCCTAGGAAGATCTCCTTACTCCTATCTAACACACAGGAACTTTGCCGCTCCATCTTCCTCCCTGGCATTCAACTTCTCTGCCAAGGTGGTCACTCATTAGAAATGCCTTTAACTGCCTGCTAAGAGCTTTTCATAATCGAAATCCAGGACAGCTTTGGGTCTTTGCTCCAGCTCTGTGTTGTTTTCTGTTTGCCTGCCAACCACTTTCCAGCTCTCTGTTTCTTTAAGTTTTTCAAGCCTTCATTTAAAACTGATTTCCTCCCATTTTGGTGGTCGAAGCACAGCACTCTGTGCACTCCCAGAGCAGAAGTAGAAAAATATAGGTATGACTTACAGAAACTGCAGGTATGGGTCCTTAGCCTCCAACCTGATATTGAAATTTCTCTGAAGAAGCCACAGACTTCAGTTTCTTGAACATGAGCCTCTTTTCACAGCAGTTCCCTCGCACATGACTGTGTTTTGGCATTTGATGTGGACATACCAATGCAGCTGGACTATGCAGAAAAACTCTGTGACCCCAACGTTCTAAAGTCATTTTTGCTCACAACATCAGGGGTAGAAATCACCACTTCCAGAAGACTCAAATCTTCACTATCACCACTGCAGCCCCAGATAATAGCGTTCAGTTCATAGTGGGAACCTGTAAATATATGATGGGTGGATTAATGAACTTGGTCCCTGGCAGTACCCCAATATTCTCCTTTGGCATCTGGAAAATAAATACTCTATTGTAATTGTTGAGTACCTATTAGTTTTTCCTGTTTTGTAGTGAACCCCTGGAGGGAGGAGGCCACACCATGTTTCACTCATCTATGTAGTTTCAGAACCTCAAAGGAAGACAGGCGCCTCACGGGTATTCAAAACGGAATTGTCAAGTGTTGAACTTGGGGGTGAATGAATGGATTGTTGACCGTTCAGCCGAGTGGTCACTTCCTTGGACCTTTGAACACACTGCTCCACTTCTGAGGTCTCGCTCTTTCTCAGGTCCTCCAGGCCCCCCAGAAGCCGTGACTATAGATGAAATTACAGACAGCACGGCTCAGCTCTCCTGGAGGCCCGGGCCTGACAACCACAGCCCCGTCACCATGTACGTCATTCAAGCCAGGACTCCGTTCTCCGTGGGCTGGCAAGCGGTCAACACAGGTGCTGTATTGAACCTCTGATTCTGGTGTCTCACCGGGGCTTCAGGAACTCAGCAGAATGGACACAGCTGTGTAGCAGAAGCTGAGGGGCCTCCTGTTCCTTGTTCAGACACATCGCTACAGATGACGGGCAGCGTTTCCCAGACCTCAGCCCACTATACTATCACTTATTTAACGTTTTTCTTTCTATGGATGCACGCTTGCTTGTTCTTTAATTTGTTCTAAGCCACAGTGTCTAAAATCATAGTAGGTCTTGGCGGCGGTGATGGTTTAGTTGGTAAGTCATGTCCGACTTTTGCAACCTCATGGACTGCAGCCTGCCAAGCTCCTCTGTCCATGGGATTTTCCAGGTGAGAATACTGGAGTGGTTTACCATTTCCTTCTCCAGAGGATCTTCCTGACCCGGGAATCGAACCCTGGTCTCCTGAATTACAAGCAGATTCTTTACCAACTGAGCTATGAGGGAAGCCAACAAGGTCTTGTGTTGGTTTTATTTTTTAAACGTATTTTAAAATACATTTGCTATAAAAATAAAATGCATCATCTATCTGTGCATTAACCTGAAATTGTCTGTGTGCCTTTAATGGTGCACTGTGAAAAGCAGTGGATTGCGTTACTCTATAGTCACAGTCTTTGTAAGGTTTGTACCCAGCTTTCAAGAAACTTGTATCTAAGGACTGCATGGAGACTCTTGACTTGCTATCATTTTTTTAGATAGATACATTTGAGTATGAAGAGGCATAAGGTTTTGTTAAAGCATACGTGAGTAGGCCTACCATTTCTGCTCCTGTCTATACCTCACAATAGACTCATTTTGTTATTTTATTTAGGGTTTGTTTGAGGAAAAAAAACAAACAGTTATTGTAAGCATGTTGCACACTCCTCTGGTTTTTCCATTTGAGCGTATCTGACCACTGAAACGGGTTTCTGTGTTTCCAGCTGAATCACAGACTTTCTCCTGGGTCACAGGAGTGTTTTAGGAAGAAAGGAGAGGAAAATCTGGAAATTAATACTATATGACTTCTAATCCTGACTCTGCTAATCAGCAGATTTCTATACATCTTTATTTTCCTCTTCTGTTAAATGGACAAATGAAGAACTGTTATACAGAAGTGATGGTGAAACTTAAAGAAAAAGGTAGATCACTGCATAAATATGATGAAGGAAAGGAGGGGCTGAAGATATTGATATTCACAACAATGATAAGGATAGTATACAAAAGAAAATAGCTACGGCTGGAATTGGTTGAGCCCTTTTCTAAGTGCCTTCCTTGGGTGTTCTCAACTGCACTGTGAGTAGATGTTATTAGTTTTATTTCACAGTGAGAAAACCAAGGCATGGAAAGGTTAAGCAACTTTCCTAAGGTTCTTTGGCTGCTAAGAGTGGATTCAGGGTTAGAATCCAGGTTGTCTGACTCCAGAGCCCACTCTTTTCACCTTTGGAGGGAAGGATTGTATACATGTGGTCCCAAGGAGGCTGGAAGCCACTGTAGCCTGGTCACTGGGGCCTCAGCTTTGTCTCAGGGGCGTCCCCTGGGCCCATTGGGAAATCTTTATGGTAATCAGTTCAAAACCCAAAAGGTGGCACAGAGAGTGTAGAGGCCAAGTCCAGGGCTCTGTGGCTTGTGGCTTCAGGCAGTGAGCCCCGTCCTCTGTGAAGGAGGCCTTCCCCAAATCCTGCTGAATGAAGCCTGTCAAATGCTGCCTCTCTGATCCCGCTTTTTGTGTTCTTCATGGACCCTCCGTTCACATGTGCAGCTTCTTTCTTTCAGTATGCTAATAGGATTCACTGACAGTAGTTGTATTGATGTATAACATTATTGCTCCATTGTTATTATAATGGAGCTTGGACCATGTGGTCAAAGATGCAAATCCACCAGGACCTTGGATGAGTCATTTGACCTTTATGTGGTACCTTTTCCTCATCTATAAAATTGAAGACAGTAATTTTACCTTATTTACAGCTACCTAGGGTAGTTATAAGAATTAAACAATGTGCCCAGTCCTATCCAGTAAATACTGTGAAACATGTGAGGTGAGAGAGAACAAGAGTGATTGCAGTCAGGTGGCCGTGGGCCTTGGAGACTGTCTTTTGTGGTGTCATCTGCTGGTGTGAAATCTGAGTGGATGGGTCTGGCGAGGGGTGGTCTGGGATGACCCTCCTGCAAAGGCTGTCTGTGCAGCTGCCCTCAGACCTGCGGTGGTGCCCTGGATACAGTGACGGTGATGGTGGTGATGCACTAAGTTCCAGTCTTCCTAACGCAGAATTCTATGAAATAGCCTCACCGTTTTTTTAACCTTGTAGTGTAAAACTAAAGTTTATGGCATATAACTTTGAATTCCTTTTAATCAATATTTTAATACATATAATTTTGGATCACAATCACCAATACTTTTTCTTAAATTGGGACAAGTAGTAAAATCAACTATTTCACTTTCTTTCAATGTCTTTCAGTCCCAGAACTCATCGATGGGAAGACGTTCACAGCCACTGTGGTGGGTCTGAACCCCTGGGTCGAGTATGAATTCCGCACCGTTGCAGCCAACGTGATTGGGATTGGGGAGCCCAGCCGGCCCTCTGAGAAGCGGCGGACCGAAGAGGCCCGTGAGTAGCACCCCGAATACAGCAACTCCTGCTCCCTAGGGAGAGGCTTTTAATCACCCTGTTCTTCAGCCCTAATGAGCTTCTATGGTAAACATTCCTCCCTACAACGACTGCAGTCATCAGAAATGAGGCCAGTAGATGCTCAGCTTGTTAACCAGCAAGGAGTATCTTTTCTATTGTTGTTTTTATTTATTTATTTTTGTAGAAGTATATTTGATGTACAATATTATACAAGTTAGAGGTGTACAGTTTGGTGAGTCGCAGTTTTTAAGGGTTACACTCCATTTATACTTATTATAAACTATTGGCTATATTCCCTATGTTTTATGATGTATCCTTGTACCTTATTTTGTGCCTAATGATTTGTACCCCATACTTCCCTACCCTTACAACGTCCCTCCCCCACTCCTGTCCCCACTGGTAACCACTGGTTTGTTCTTTCTTTCTGTGAGTCCCAGCACTGAGTTTCAAGCCAGAGTTATAGTCTCACTCTTCACTGGGTTCCCTGGTCCAGGGAGAGACACTTGTCTTAGTTCCCTTAAATGCCATGTCTTTCTTCATTAGTTCTTTGTCACCAAGACTTTCCTACCAGGATTTTTTTTTTTTTTTTTTTAAGGCACAACCACAGTTCAAATACTATCAACTCACAGGAATCTCAAGTGACAAAGATTAAGTTCTTCAGAAATGTCCAGTCAGATTGTCTTAGGGCATAAACCCTCCCCAAAAGCTAAGGTTGGGAAATGAAAGTGTTTGTTAGTCATGCAGTCGTGCCCAACTCTTTGCAACCCTGTGGACTGCAGCCCACCAGGTTCCTCTGGCCATGGGATTTTCCAGGCAAGGATACTGGAGTGGGTTGCCATTTCCTTCCTGCTAATTGATGCAAGCCCGATCAACAGTTTAGTAGGAACTTCTGTATACACAGCTTGGGTGAACACAGGGAGAGAAGAGTATAAATTCGTCAGCATTCCTTGCCTTTGTCTCACATGCTGTGGAAGGCCTAGGTGTGGGTCGCTGTGAAGGTCCCAGCAGTGGTAGGACCAGTGATTGTCGTTCAGTCACTCAGTCAGGTCTGACTCTTTGTGACCCCACGAACTGCCACACGCCAGTCTTCCCTGTCCTTCACCATCTCCCAGAGGGTGCTCAAACTAATGTCCCTTGAGTCAGTGATGCTATCTAACCATCTCATCCTCAGTGTTTGTTGAAGAAAGAGCCAAGCCCCAGAGCAAGTGGGGCCTCTGACCCTATTCTTAGACACAAATCCATCTAGATCTGTTTCATTGTCTTTATCCAAGGGGACATACCCAGCACCACATCTCTACCCCAGCCAGACATTTTCAGATTCTGTCTGGAGTTGTTCACTTACATGATGATAAGCCAATAATCCCCATGCTTCCTCCTCAACTGTGAAATCGGACTTTAATTACTCTCAGCAGTCCCGAGGAGAAAGCTGGCCAAATTTCCCCTCTTTTACAGAGAAAACTGGGGATCAAAGAGCTTAAGCACAGTAAGCCAGAGGTCAGCCTCTGTCCACCACTTCCTTCAACACCCAGCTCACTGCTCACGTTGCCCCGGGAAGCCATTAGTCCAGCCCTGCTCCAAGCGGCCGTGCTGCTGAAGGCCGCCGCGCGCCTCCGTCCTGTCTGTGCTGCTCGGTTCTTGGCTGTCGACGTCGCTCTGTAATCATCCTGCATGTTCTCCTGCCCCCCAACTAGACTGTGAACTCTGCCTGGGCAGAGTGTGCATCGCCTCTCCTTCGTGTATTGCCGTGTAGTTAACAAACGCCTACCCAAGCATTGGAACCAGAGCCTCAGTCCTTTTCTCATCCCCGTGAACCTCGGCCTCTAAGGGTGGAGCTGAACCATTGTTCAGTCTTGTCAGATAATAGATGTGCCTCGTTGAATGGGAAATAGGTCACTATGCAATAGCAATTTCCTTGGTATATTTCATTTCTGTGAACTGATGCGTTAGACCCCTTGATCATGCCATTTCTGACCTCAGAAAACAAAACAATGAGCATCCGAGTATTTGTTAGATCGGGTCACCTCAGCCCAGCCACCGTCTTGGCCCTCCTGGTCTTTGTCACCTGACCTGACTTGTTTTTGTCTCCTCAACAGTCCCCGAAGTCACCCCAGCTAACGTCAGTGGTGGTGGAGGCAGCAAATCTGAACTGGTTATAACCTGGGAGGTAAATGAATCATGAAACAACAGCAACACACATTAGTCCAGGCTATCTTATCAGTTTATTCTGTGTTAAACATATCTAGGAAGTTTCCTCCTCTGTTTTTAACAACTAAAATCCATTTGAGTGCAGACACTCCCTTTCACAAAGTTAATGGTCAGCAGGAAGAGATGATGTGTGCCCATCGATTATAAGTTTTAATTCAGTTCATCACAGAAAAAAAACAATCATGAAAGGGAAGACAACTCAAGAAAAAAAGTGTATGTAAGATTATACGTTAAAGAAGTCTGGCTTAGAGAAAACCAGTTTTCTTCTTTTTTTCCTGAATTATTTCAAGGCCAGTTGTGCACATTAGACTCCGTGTGCTAACACAATTTCCTAGGGTTGACTTTGCTGCTGGAGCCCTCTTATGTAAGGTTATTTTTTAAAAAAAAACAGAGGTTTATTAGTCACTCATTTATTGAAAATTGATTTTGAGAGAGGAAGTCAGAGTCTCGGCAAGAGTTCTAAATGTTTCTGAAGGATTCTAGACAACAAGCCCAGAAGTTCAAATCTGTCATTTAACCAAAGCCCCAGAAATGAGATAAACCACTCACCCTTTCCTGGTCAGCACTTCTGAGCTGAGAGGGAAGATTTGGGCTGAGCAGGATGATCCTCACTTCTTTGGTGAGAGCTGCTTCATTGACTATCTGTGTGACGCTGGAGGAAGAATCATGTTGGATGGTACATGTTGGAAATGTTGGTTTTTAGATCAACTGTCCAGTGTCTCCCACCGTCATTTCCAACAATTTCAAAGTTGGTCTCCCACATCAGGAAGCCAGGCTCTCCACTGCAGGTTTACGGTGACTTTTTTTAACTCCTGCTGTAGTCCCCTCCGAATACCAAAGCTAGACTGATGGCAAGTCCCAAACTGAAGACTCTCTACAAAACCCACAATGAGATAGGATGGAGGCAAGATGGGGTGTGGGTGGTGGTGCGTTGAATCAAGCTACTGCAGTCTCTGAAGACCATCTCCCCTCTTTCACAGACGGTCCCGGAGGAGTTACAGAACGGCAGAGGCTTTGGTTATGTGGTGGCCTTCCGACCCTACGGCAAAATGATCTGGATGCTGACGGTGCTGGCCTCCGCTGACGCCTCCAGATACGTGTTCAGGAACGAGAGCGTGCGTCCCTTCTCTCCTTTTGAGGTTAAAGTGGGTGTCTTCAACAATAAAGGAGAGGGCCCTTTCAGTCCCACCACGGTGGTATATTCTGCAGAAGAAGGTATGATGCTTCTTCAATTCTAAGATGTTGATTTTATTCATTTGTTTACTTATTTATGGCTGCTCTGGGTCTCCGTCGCTACGTACGGTCTTTCTAGGCTCAGAGAACACGGGCTGCTCTCTAGCTGTGGGGCGCGGGCTTCTCATTGCGGGTGTGTGGGCTTCTCCTCTTGCTGAACATGGGCTCTAGAGTGCAAGGGCTTCAGTACTTGCTGTTCCTAGGCTCAGTAATTGTGGCTGGTGGGCTCCAGAGCACAAACTCAGTAGTTGTAACCCCCCCACCCGCCACTGTACATGTAGGATCTTCCTGGACCAGGGATCGAACCAGTGTTCCCTGTATTGTAAGGTGGATTCCTAACCACTGGACCACAAGGGAAGCCCTAGATGTTGATTTCAGGATGTGCCATCAATTTAGCGCTCTACCCATAAATTGAAGGCATATCCTGACTTGAGAAAAGTGTAGTATGAAAAATACATCTCATTGTCTTCCACCAATCTCTTAGAAAGACAGCAACTCCATTATATATAAAAACAAACGGATATCCATTATTAGTTCCATTGCTAAGGACCAAAATCACAAGCATCATAGAAGATCTTCCATTTATATATAATATTACTTTCAACAGAATTATATTTTGTACCTTTAGGTGAATGCCAAAATATAATTTGCATTTCCTCTTACCACTTTTCATATGTCATAGTATACTCAAAAAGTATCCTGATATTAAGTAGAGAGAGTCACGAAGCCATGTGATTGTTCCCACTGTCACCCATGGTGTTATCACGTTGAGGAGTTCTCATTTATTTGTACTGCCTCTGTGCTAGCATTGCTCTTAGAATGCCTTGCATAATGGTCTTCATTTCCATTGCCATTCACCTTCATTGTTTCAAAGCTGATGTTCGGAATGAGACCATATTAAAACAGTTGCAAGTTGAGTCATTGATTTGGAGTAAGTGAAGATGCAGTCGGTTCTGTACAGAGAAGTCAGCCCCTTAGACTCAGCAGTTCTCTATGATCTCACCCTCACCTCTCTTTTCTGCTTCACTTCCCTGCATGATCCATGCTCCAGCCATAGCCAGAGGATTTTGCAGTTATCCAAAGAAGCTTGAGCCCCTAGCATATGCTTCAATTTCTCTTAATGTTCTCTGCCTTGCCCACTTTGTGATTTCACAGTTATCTTTCAAAATTCAACTCAAACAACTAAGGGCTTCTCTCATTTCCCTAGGCCAGCCGACTGAGTTGTTTCTCTTTGTTCTTGTACCCTAACATTCCTCTGTTATAATTCTCATCTCAATGTATTATAAATTTTGAGTTATAGTTTTATATTCTCACTAAGGTGTATTTCCTGAGGGCTAGATATTTATTTTTTTCACCTTTGTGTCACCAGTGTCTGAACATGTATGCCACACCAACCCCTGATAAATCCTGAGTGAATTAACACACAGATAAAATAATACATTATTATAAATAGACACAACCTTAGTGGCCTCCACCTCCAGCATGTTCTGGAACATAATGTGGATTTCAGAGGGAGCACACAAGTTACTGTTAATGGTTCTAGGTGAACCGTTAAAAATATCTGATAGTTATATATTGGTTTGAATTGTATCTGAAAATTTATAGCCATCAAATCAAAACCAGAATTTCATGAAGTTACAGCTCACAATATGCCTAAGCTTTTCCTTAAGAAAGACCACTGACAGGAAAACCTTCACATAAAAATGGTACATAGCTCTGGCAGAAATCTGGCAAAAAGAACTGAAATGTGGGGGACAGACTTGGTCTAGACTCTCCTTTGCAACTAAGGATGCTAAGGCCCAGAAAGCATAAATGACTTGTCCTAGACATACAACTGGAGGTGCAGAACTGAACTGTCACCCAGCCCTCCTGTAACTTAGTCAAGTCAGTTGATTCTCCTGTTTTCTGTCTCTCTCATTTTCATAATAGTGAGTAGAACTCTTACCTATGACAAATGCTAATTAAGAAGGATGTATATTAAATAAATTGCTGGCTTGGAGAACTTGGCTCTTAAACTTCAATTTCCTGGTTTATTTCATTTCCAGTTCAGTTCAGTTCAGTCCCTCAGTCATGGCCCACTCTTTGCGACCCCATGAATTGCAACACGCCAGGCCTCCCTGTCCATTGCCAACTCCCGGAGTTCACTCAAACTCACGTCCATCGAGTCGGTGATGCCATCCAGCCATCTCATCCTCTGTCATCCCCTTCTCCTCCTGCCCCCCAATCCCTCCCAGCATCAGAGTCTTTTCCACTTAACCCTAAATTTAGAAGCCAAAGACTTTGAACAGCTCTCTTCAGCACCATCTCCATCACCACCCCCTCCCAGCCGTTAATCCTGGGTCCTCTGTGAAGTGAATGTTTGGGTCATGATCAGTAAAGATTAGTCTATGATAATGAATTCTTCGCATCTATGATGCCAGCATCCAGGACCCTATTTTGATATAGCTGACAGAGTTGTGAATTTTTCCACACTCATCTGCAGAACCCACCAAACCACCCACCAGCATCTTTGCCAGAAGCCTTTCTGCAACAGACATTGAAGTTTTCTGGGCCTCCCCCACGGAGAAGAACAGAGGTCGGATACAAGGGTATGAGGTGAGCAAGACATGGATGCCTTGGTTCTGAGTGAGGGTCTCTGCCCCTCAGTGCGAACTTTCCACACACACACAGATGGAAAAAAGACCTCGAGTTCTATGTAGAGATGTTTGTTTTAGAGAACAATGGCTTCTAGAGGGGCACGAATGAAAGCACTGAGCATTCTGCTGTGAGCTTACTCCTTTCTGCACTAGAGATCTCTGTCCAAACCCATGCAGGTCTGAGCATATATAAGGTGGTTGGCAAGTTGAGCTTGGATTTCTGATACACCCAGCATCACTTGGCCGCAAAATGAGGTGGGGGTCAGGGCGGGAGAAATAGCAACAATGATTGTGCCGATTTACCATCTGACTCTGCAGCTCAGAACAAAGATGGGGCCTTTTTTTCTTGCCAGTTATTTCTCAGTGCACATAAAGGTCTTGGTTCTGAAGGCTCTGCTTATGACTTGCTATATAGAAAATTAACACTGTCATAAGAATCTTGTATGAAAAAAAAAATCACATTGGAGATATCCCCAATAGATATGACATCCAAGGTCTTCCTTTGTGTTTTCTCAGGTTAAATATTGGAGACATGATGACAAAGAAGAAAATGCTCGAAAAATACGAACAATAGGAAATCAGACGTCAACAAAAATCACCAACTTAAAAGGCAGTGCCCTGTATCATTTAGCTGTCAAGGCATATAATTCTGCTGGGACAGGCCCCTCCAGTGCAACGGTCAACGTGACAACCAGAAAGCCACGTAAGAATATTCTTGCTCAGAAATATTTCAGGGATTCATCAGACATATTCCAAGTTCATTGCCCATCCCTACCTCCCAGTGATCATTTGCATACTAATTGGTATCATTATGGAGATTCAGATTTACCTTAGCATTTTAACTGAACCTTCCCGAATACCATGCAAAATTCATTGCTCTGGAGGACAGAAAGATAAATGTTTTCTCCTCACTGGGAAGGGCTACTTCTTTTAGCTATAAATGTTAGGCGACCAACTGAATCTTTTTCCATTTGCAGCGCTGTATCTCGTCAGATTTTAGTGACCTTGAAGACACATATTAGTGCAATAGCCCGTTAAATTGCCTCCACTCTCGAATTCTAGGAAGGAGATATTCCTCAGAATCCATTGAGACTTAATAATCTGTGACTTCGTATATCTTAATTTTTTTTATAGCGCCAAGTCAACCCCCCGGAAACATCATATGGAATTCATCGGACTCCAAAATTATCCTCAATTGGGATCAAGTGAAGGCCCTGGATAATGAGTCAGAAGTAAAAGGATACAAAGTGGGTAATTTCTTTTATTGCTAAGGCACCTATACTCCTGCTGTTAATGGGGGCACACTGTTCTCGTGAATCTGTCCTCACTTTCCCATATGATGGCCTCACAGACTCATTTTCCCCATCTCTGCCCCAAAGTGGTCTGGTCTGAGTTTTATAAGTGGTCCCTGACAACTGACCAGGATTGAGAGAATCACCTAAACTTCAGTCTCAGGCAGAGTCAATCGGAAGTGGTTAAACACCCTGTGTTTGGGTCTATAAAAAAAAATCATGAATATCCAGATTTTTAATATCTCCAAAGTCAGTTTGGTTTTGTTCTTGTCTTGATCACATTTTTAATCAACAGTAGTAACTTCGTGTTACTGATGGTTAATTATCTTTGTTCATGTCCCTTTGGTTACGGAGATACTGCTGTTGTTTAGTCACCAAGTCATGTCCAGCTCTTTGCGACCCTCTTGACTGTAGCTCCCCAGGCTCCTCTGTCCATGGGATTTCCCAGGCAAGAATACTGGAGTGGGTTGCTATTTCCTTCTCCAGGGGATCTTCCTGACCCAGGGATTGAACCCGGGTTTCCTGCTTGGCAGGTGGATTATTTACCACTGAGCCACCAGGGAAGCCCATATCCATGCATGTGTATATGGATATGGATGTATACATATGCACCAGAATTTTTTAGGAAATTACCTGATCCTACAAATGTTAGCCTGACTTTAATAAACTAGGAAAGGACATTAATTGTAGCTGTGGTGCCACAGTCATTAAAATTAAAAGACATGTTAAGTATCCTGTTTTGTTTCACTTTTAAAGAACATTTGAGGCAACACAGGCCAAACAGAACTAGTCGGCAGGATGCATCAAGCCTGCGTGCTGCTATTTTGCGACATTTTCATAGGGAGCTGAGGCAAGCACCACACTGACAGTGCTGTCAGGCACTGGTTACAGTTTGCAAAGCCAGGGCTGGGAGTCGACACAGTTAGCCTTGAGTGGTGTGATTAGAGGATACGGAAACCTTCCCTTCTGTGGACCGTTCTTTGACCATGCGGCACAGTGATTTATATTCTGCAGCAGGGAAATATTCCCTAAGAACTGATCTACAGACTTTCCACTGGATCCCTTTTTAAAATTAAACTTTCTAGAAGGGTCTGGCAGACCAGAGCAAAAACAACCACGTCTTGATCCTCTACTCACTATGTGACTTCAGGTAAATCATGTAACCTCTCTGGAACTGCATTTCTTTTGCTAAGGAGACATCTGTCAGTGTCTTCATTTCCCCCAAGCCTTTACAGCTCTATTCCTTCTCCTTGGGACTGCCCCCTTTTACATTTGCGTCTTTAATTGGGTCTGAGATGAGACGCCTTCCCTGATGGGCAGAGCTCTCACTGTTGGACTGTTGGATTTTTAAAAGTGCTTTCCATCCTCTTGAGTAATTGTAATTGGCTGATGACTTACTGTGAATCCTCAGACTGTGGGCCTCATGAGCACGTAGCCTGAATGGTCCCCGTAATTTCTCCAGCCAAGGATGCATTCTCCACAGTGGTGTGAGAAGTGAGCCCTCATTTCCTGAACTCCTAAATCATTAGTCTCTTAGTGTGAAATAATTGGAAAGAGTTCATCTGACTAGTTTTATCCAACTTGAGAGAGGCATGGGGTTTGGGAGGCTGGAAGATGAAAGAGAAAGGACTGAAACGAAGCAAAGAAAGAAGGTAAGAGTGGAGACAGTTCTCACAGTCCTTTGACCCATGCTGACACTGCCGGGACTTTGAACACGGCACGAAAGAGATGCAGATGTGATTGGCCTGAATTAATTTAACCAAACCAAGGGAGAGAAGGAAAAAAAAACAGCAGACGGAAAGTCTTCCTCCCGGCTTCCAGTGTCAGCTAGTAGAACAGGAGAGAGAAAACACAATAAAAATCCCAAAGCTTTAGCACTCCCTGAGGAGGGGCACGAGTTCCATGAGAGAAGCTTTTACTAGGTTTTAAACTGCATGTTGAAACCGGTGCTGAAATAAAATTGAACTGCAGGGAGCTGCTTAAAGAATTTCAGGGAACCAAGCGAAATGTTAGCTGGGCAGGAAATCCCGGAGATCATCCAGCCAAAACCCTTCATTTTTCAAATGCAAAAACCAAAGGCTGTTGAGTAAAGGGACTTGGAGTGCCATCAGCTTCCTCAGGGCAGGGATATATACACGAGCTGAAGTCTGCTTCAGTGAACTGGGTCTAAAAGATTATAGGCATTTTTAGAAGAATTGAAAAATGAGTATCATTTAGTTGCTACTTTGTCTTCCCGCCCTCTCTCCAAAACGTATGAACTTGTCTTATTAGCACTTTTCCAAGGAGGCCCTTCATATATATATATATAAATATATAATTTTTTTTTTAATTCAACAGACACTTTTACAGACATCTGGAAGAGTCCCCATGCAGCGCAGAATCAGGCAGGCGTGCGGGAATCAAGCAGCACAAAGCTGACAAGGAAGTGTTCACCTCCCAGAAAAGAACTGGGACTTCCCACAGTATTTGGGGAACTTTTTTACTCCTATAGAACTAGAATAAAACATTGGAACAAATTACAGCCGGATAGCATGGAACCTTTGCAGATGTGAGCAGCAGATCAGATGATATAAACTACTTTTTTTTTTTGGTAGAACGACCCTGTATGTATTTATTTCATATATTCATCACAAGGGTTCAACCACTTAATTTAAAGACTTAATTTAAAATTTAAAAAGAAACAAAAAAGACATTGCAATTTAAGATACAGAGACCTGTCCTAAAATCAAGGAAAGGACAATCTCAGAAAGTAATAAAAAGACAGCACAAGGAGAACCATGGATTTTAGCCCTTTTTTCCCCCCCAAATACGGTTTTTTCATGTTGATTCATTGTGCCTTTTAGAGCTAAATTATATATATGAAATATCTAGTGGCACCTCCGGGGTGGGAATTTCCTGCCTTAGGGAGCATCACTAATGGGTGAGTATGAAGTTTGAAATGCTCCATGTGCTGACAGTGGACGAGTAACAAGGTGGGAAAGGGCCTTTTTGACTTCTTGACTTCCCATTTGATTCAGTTCCTTCCCTTCTCTTTAGAGCTGGGACTGGAGGAACCAGACTCCCACGCATCCTCATTTAGATCTCTAGGGATCTCAGCATGCCTGGTTACAGATATTGAAATGCTACACTCACAGTGTCAATGTTCAGGATATATAGTTCTGTAAAAATTAAACATTGACGCATATCTGTGTGTTTTTTTTCTTTTCTACCTAAATTGTNGATGAGAAGCCTTCCCTGATGGGCAGAGCTCTCACTGTTGGACTGTTGGATTTTTAAAAGTGCTTTCCATCCTCTTGAGTAATTGTAATTGGCTGATGACTTACTGTGAATCCTCAGACTGTGGGCCTCATGAGCACGTAGCCTGAATGGTCCCCGTAATTTCTCCAGCCAAGGATGCATTCTCCACAGTGGTGTGAGAAGTGAGCCCTCATTTCCTGAACTCCTAAATCATTAGTCTCTTAGTGTGAAATAATTGGAAAGAGTTCATCTGACTAGTTTTATCCAACTTGAGAGAGGCATGGGGTTTGGGAGGCTGGAAGATGAAAGAGAAAGGACTGAAACGAAGCAAAGAAAGAAGGTAAGAGTGGAGACAGTTCTCACAGTCCTTTGACCCATGCTGACACTGCCGGGACTTTGAACACGGCACGAAAGAGATGCAGATGTGATTGGCCTGAATTAATTTAACCAAACCAAGGGAGAGAAGGAAAAAAAAACAGCAGACGGAAAGTCTTCCTCCCGGCTTCCAGTGTCAGCTAGTAGAACAGGAGAGAGAAAACACAATAAAAATCCCAAAGCTTTAGCACTCCCTGAGGAGGGGCACGAGTTCCATGAGAGAAGCTTTTACTAGGTTTTAAACTGCATGTTGAAACCGGTGCTGAAATAAAATTGAACGGCAGGGAGCTGCCTAAAGAATTTCAGGGAACCAAGCAAAATGTTAGCTGGGCAGGAAATCCCGGAGATCATCCAGCCAAAACCCTTCATTTTACAAATGCAAAAACCAAAGGCTGTTGAGTAAAGGGACTTGGAGTGCCATCAGCTTCCTCAGGGCAGGGATGTATACACGAGCTGAAGTCTGCTTCAGTGAACTGGGTCTAAAAGATTATAGGCATTTTTAGAAGAATTGAAAAATGAGTATCATTTAGTTGCTACTTTGTCTTCGCGCCCTCTCTCCAAAACGTATGAACTTGTCTTATTAGCACTTTTCCAATATACACGAGCTGAAGTCTGCTTCAGTGAACTGGGTCTAAAAGATTATAGGCATTTTTAGAAGAATTGAAAAATGAGTATCATTTAGTTGCTACTTTGTCTTCCCGCCCTCTCTCCAAAACGTATGAACTTGTCTTATTAGCACTTTTCCAAGGAGGCCCTTCATATATATATATATAAATATATAATTTTTTTTTTAATTCAACAGACACTTTTACAGACATCTGGAAGAGTCCCCATGCAGCGCAGAATCAGGCAGGCGTGCGGGAATCAAGCAGCACAAAGCTGACAAGGAAGTGTTCACCTCCCAGAAAAGAACTGGGACTTCCCACAGTATTTGGGGAACTTTTTTACTCCTATAGAACTAGAATAAAACATTGGAACAAATTACAGCCGGATAGCATGGAACCTTTGCAGATGTGAGCAGCAGATCAGATGATATAAACTACTTTTTTTTTTTGGTAGAACGACCCTGTATGTATTTATTTCATATATTCATCACAAGGGTTCAACCACTTAATTTAAAGACTTAATTTAAAATTTAAAAAGAAACAAAAAAGACATTGCAATTTAAGATACAGAGACCTGTCCTAAAATCAAGGAAAGGACAATCTCAGAAAGTAATAAAAAGACAGCACAAGGAGAACCATGGATTTTAGCCCTTTTTTCCCCCCCAAATACGGTTTTTTCATGTTGATTCATTGTGCCTTTTAGAGCTAAATTATATATATGAAATATCTAGTGGCACCTCCGGGGTGGGAATTTCCTGCCTTAGGGAGCATCACTAATGGGTGAGTATGAAGTTTGAAATGCTCCATGTGCTGACAGTGGACGAGTAACAAGGTGGGAAAGGGCCTTTTTGACTTCTTGACTTCCCATTTGATTCAGTTCCTTCCCTTCTCTTTAGAGCTGGGACTGGAGGAACCAGACTCCCACGCATCCTCATTTAGATCTCTAGGGATCTCAGCATGCCTGGTTACAGATATTGAAATGCTACACTCACAGTGTCAATGTTCAGGATATATAGTTCTGTAAAAATTAAACATTGACGCATATCTGTGTGTTTTTTTTCTTTTCTACCTAAATTGTCTAGATCTGTGGGTTTTCGGCTTGGGTAAACAGTGTACAAAAGAAGTCAACTTTAGGAAGTTTAAGGCCCCAAATACTCTTTCAGCACAAATTGTTGAGCTACTTTATCACACTTAAACTAAAAACAGAGTGTGTCTGGTTTCAGTATCACAAAGTAAACAGAGCCAGGCAGGTTATGTAAATGGATTAAGTTGGCTTAATTCTTTCAATAAAATATCATCAATAAATGTGCCAAGCACTGGTCTAATTCTTTCTAACTTTATAACAACCCATGAAGCAGGTGCAGTTATTAGCCTCAGTTTTATAGATAAGTAACTCATGGCACCGGGGAAGGCAATGGCACCCCACCCCCGTACTCTTGCCTGGAAAATCCAATGGACGGAGTAGCCTGGTGGGCTGCAGTCCATGGGGTCGCTAACAGTCGGACAGACTGAGCGACTTCACTTTCACTTTTCTCTTTCATGCATTGGAGAAGGAAATGGCAACCCACTCCAGTATTCTTGCCTGGAGAATCCCAGGGATGGGGGAGCCTGGTGGGATGCCGTCTATGGGGTCACACAGAGTCGGACACGACTGAGGTGACTTAGCAGCAGCAGCAGCAGCAACTCATGGCACAGAGTTTAGTAACTTGCCTTCTTCCTATAGCTCGTAATTTTTTCACTAATTTATTGAGACATGATTGACATATAATGTGTAAATTTAAGATATACACATGTTGATTTGATACATTTATATATTGTGATATGATCACCACCATAGCATTTGCTAAGGCCTCCATCCCAGTACTTAATTACCATTTCTTGTTTGTGGTGAGAACATTGAGATCTACTCTCTTAGCAACACCCAAGTACATGATACAGTGTTATTAACACAGCTAGTATATTGAAGACCTGAATACAGGCAGCATGAATCCAAAGTTTCGCCTTTTAGCCCCTCAGTTATTTACCTGCCAGAAGTAAACAAATAGATCAATAAAAGTACTACCAAGAGCAATAACTCAGAGTGAGGGGAATAGACAGTGGATAGATAGGAAATATGTTATTTAAAATAAAGCCCAGGGAAAGCCTTTATCAAGAGGTATCATTTCAATTGGGCCATGAAAAAAGGAGGGAGTGAGATAAGCAGCTCTCTGAGAGTGTTCCAAGAATAGTGACCAGGATGTGCAAAGGTCCTGAGATAGACGCATAGCATCATGACATAATAAGGCGTGTTGGAGACCATGGTACCTATAGACTTTGTGATGGTCCAGAAAAGGTAGTAACTTTTAAGGTCCAACCAGTTGTTTCCAGACAGGAATGTAGACCAATGCTGCCATATATTCCAGTTTTTAGTAGAACCCCACATTTTATTATGTGTAGTTTCTTGAATTTTAAATGGTGACGTCTAACTTAAACCCACCGAGGGCCAAATAGTTAAAATGTGCAAGCCAAACGTGACCTATGGGCCATGAGTTTCTACTCTCTAACCCCCTTTGTTTTGTGTTCATGGAAACAGAGCCCAGAAAATGAAAGCCGTTTATCCACAGTGGTGGCCAAGCTGGTCTTAGTTAAGAATATAGGCTGTGAACCCACCCTGCCTGAGTTTGAATGCTGTGTCCCCCACTTACTGGCTGTAAGACCTTGGGTACATTGCTGAACATCTCTAGGCCTCAGACTCCTCATCTTTAAAATCAGAATAGGGACTTCCGTGATGACCCAGGAGTTAAGACTCCACGCTTCCAGCGCAGGGGGAGTAGGTTCAATACCTGGTCAGGTAACAAAGATCCTACATTCAGAGTGGCCAAATAAGAAAACCAGAATACTAACAGTGCCTATCTCAAGGTATATGATGTTGAAACTCATGATTAACATTCAATAATGTTTGATTCTATTTTCATTGTTCCTACGAACTTACTCTTCTTTCTCCTTATCTTCCACCGTGGATTATAAGAAATGTAAGCACTGCCTTTAAGTCAATCAGCTGAACTAAGCTTGGGCTAAGGTCAGTCAACAGAACTAAAGCTGGAATAAGCTTCATTGTGGTGTAAATAAAGGTTATACAGGCCTTTATTTAGCTTCCACTGCAGCCCCCAGGACTTCCCCAGTGGCTCAGTGGTAAAGGATCAGCCTGCAATGCCACAGGAGACACAGGTTTGATCCCTGGGTTGGGAAGATACCCTGGAGGAAGGCAACCCACTCCAGTATTCTTGCCTGGTGAATCCCATGGACAGAGGAGCCTGGTGGGCTACCGTCCATGGGATTGCAAAGAGTTGGACATGACTGAAGCAACTTAGCACAGATGCACGCAGCTCAGCCCCCAACGTTACACGACCAGTAAACAGTGCTGATAAAAGGGTTGTTTTTTCCTGTAAGTGTTTCTTTTGGATTTATATTTGAAACTAGTTGAATCCTCTGTGCTCTGGCAAGGACCAGAGGTAAATCAAAGAAGCAATTTATTCCTCAAAGCCAGACGTGCCCTTGCATCCCATCAGCCAGCCCACGTTCCTGAAGGGCTGTGATGAGATGCTCTGACAGTCCTGGATGCGCCTCAGGATTTATCTGCGCCTGATCATTAGTGAGTGGATGCTGAGCTTGATACAACTGATACTCCTGAGAAGGAAGGGGACGCTTATGAATCTTTCCACCCTAAGGAAATTGTGTTTTCCACGTTGTAGCAGAGAGACATAAATAAAGGTAATGAAATGCCAGGAAACAAATGGGATCTAAACCATTTTAAGGGAATTTGATGCATTTCTCTTGTGTTTGGGTTTTCTTGCAATAGTAGAGTGACCCTATGTCTCTGACCTCAGCAAATCAGAATTCATAGTGGGTGTTAGGGGGCTTTCCAGGTGGCTCAGACGTAAAGAAACTACCTGTCAAGCAGGTGACCCGGGTTTGATCCCCGGGTCGGGAAGATCNTTGATGCATTTCTCTTGTGTTTGGGTTTTCTTGCAATAGTAGAGTGACCCTATGTCTCTGACCTCAGCAAATCAGAATTCATAGTGGGTGTTAGGGGGCTTTCCAGGTGGCTCAGACGTAAAGAAACTACCTGTCAAGCAGGTGACCCGGGTTTGATCCCCGGGTCGGGAAGATCCCATGGAAAAGGAAATGGCAGCCCACTTCAGTATTCTTGCTTGGTAAAGCCCATGGACAGAGGGGCCTGGAAGGCTACAGTCCACAGGTTCGCCAGAGTTGGGCAGGCCTTAGCGACGAAACAGTGGCAGCAGTGGGTCTTAGGGAAAGATGAGCTAGTCTCATTGCTCTAAGTGTGGCCCCTGGCCAGAGGCAATGGTATTACCTGAGGACTTGTTAGAAATGCAGATTTTTCAAGCTCCAACTAAGACCTATGAAATCAGAAACTCAAGTGGGGCCGGTGATAGATGCTTTAAGAGGCTCTCCAGTCAACTCTGATACAAGCTTAGGTTTGAGAACCCTGATGTCATTCATGATTCCCTGAATGAACATCTGAAGATCTTTTTAAAAACATACCATGGCCTGGACCCTTCTTCTCTGGAGTCTGATATGGGAGGTCTGGGGCATTGCTGGAGCAGGATTCCTCAGCCTCCTCGCAGATGCCACTTCAAGTTGAATGATTCTCTGTTGTGGGGACTGCCCTCTGTATGATAGGAGGACCCAGGCACTCACAACACTAGCAACAGCCATTGTGACAACCAAAATGTCTGCAGACATTTGCCAGATGCCCTCCCGGGGCACAAAATTGCTCCTCCACTCCCCCCACCCCAGCTGAGAACCAGTGGCCGATAGCAGGGTTCCCCCACCTCATTTTCTAATGCCTGATGATCTGAAGTGGAGCTGATACAATAATAATAATAGAAATAAAGTGCACAGTAAATATAATACACTTGAATCATCCTGAAACTAGCCCCCCACCCCTAATTTGTGGAAAAACTGTCTTCCATGAAACCAGTCCTGATGCCAAAAATATTGGAGATCACTGGACTAGAGCACTGGTATTTTTCCAGGTTCCCTAAGTGCTTCTAACATAGAACCAGGACCTGGAACCATTCATGTCACCCAGCCCTATTTTTTTTTTAATATCAAGAGAAATGATGAGTTATAGTAGTTGAAGAGCATGGGCTTGGAAACCCTCATCTTGTCACTCACCAGCTCTGCAATATCTCTGGGCCTCAGCGTCCTCATCTGTGGACACAGATAATAGTGTCTGTCTTGTCAGGTGCTGTCACCATTAAGCATAGCTGTGCCAGTAGAGTGTCTGGCTCAGAGTAAACAGAAAACATTTGTGGGACAGTTCTCATCACAACTGTTATATCCAGAAAGGCAGATACACCTCTCTGGGCCNTCATCTGTGGACACAGATAATAGTGTCTGTCTTGTCAGGTGCTGTCACCATTAAGCATAGCTGTGCCAGTAGAGTGTCTGGCTCAGAGTAAACAGAAAACATTTGTGGGACAGTTCTCATCACAACTGTTATATCCAGAAAGGCAGATACACCTCTCTGGGCCTTTATCTTCAGTTGCTAATAGGGATTGTTGATGACCAAGGTAGGCAATGCCAGGTGGTGAGTGTATTTTCCAGGGAGCTAGTTAGCCATCTCATCCTGTAAACTACCAGCCTACACTCTGGCCCAGCAGAAGCCAACGTGTGAGTGACACTGTAGGAGCTACAGACACTTCGAGAGTGACAGTAATTGTTCTATAACATCCTCCCTCTTCTATGTAGCTTTAAAAGGGTTCCCGGTGGGAGGGAAAAAAGGGGGGTTTCTGCCCTTGCCTTTCAGAGATGCTCTACCTGTGCTGAAATGTCTTCTTTCCAAAGGATTAATAATGGTAATTTATCATGCCTGATTTTTGCTTCTAACCTTTGCCAAGTTATCTTTGTATCTCTTGTTTCCTTTAAGACTTCATAGATACCAGTCTTACATGCTTTCTTTGAGTCCTTTGTCTTATTGAATCCTGTGCAATCTTGAAGTCTTCCCAGGAAAGTTGGTATTATTGCCCCCATTTTATAGATGAGGGCATTGAGGCTCAGAGTGGGAAAGTAAGTGGACCAAGGTCACACAGCAGCCAAATCTATTCTGATGCCAAAGACCCTTATATGTAACTGAGCTCTGTACAGCCACCTTTTCAGGTGTTTTAACTGAGTCTCCAGAGGTTATGTGAGGTCACACAGCACATTGTTAGGCTCATGCTAGCCCCACTACCGTGCCACATGAGCCTGTCAACTCTTTCCTCGTGATGAAATAAATGGTGGCTGCAGACATGCCCCTTGCTATAAATGAGCCTTCCAAATGCATGTGGGCAGCCTGACAACTTCAGCATCCCCACATTTCACTGGTGCCCAGAGGTGGAAACAAATGAATGCTGCATCCTGGGGGGCCCTTTGTGAGGACAGCAGGTGACACCTGTTCTTTCCATATTGGCAGGTCCTGTACAGATGGAGCAGACAAAGCAGCACATCTGTCATTGAAACAAACAAAACATCGGTGGAACTTTCTTTGCCTTTTGATGAAGATTATATAATAGAAATTAAGCCATTCAGTGATGGAGGAGATGGCAGCAGCAGTGAACAGATTCGAATTCCAAAGATATCAAGTAAGAATGCCTCTCTCTCTTTTTTTTTTCTTCCTCTCCCTTCTCCCTGTCTGCCTTATTGCCTAAGCCTCCCAGTGAGCCAGAGCTCAGATGAAATTAAACACGAAAAAAAAAGAAGACGTGATAAAAATGGACAATACCATCCTCCTTCCTTAGACAACTGATATTTGCTGATCACAGACAGTTTTGTGCAAAAGACAGTCTGACTTGTCTTGGCTGATGTAATAAGGATTTAATCACTTGACAATCAATAATCAGGTTAAAGCAGCCACAGATCAGTCACCCAGGATCTTCCATATGACCCAGGTGTTTACAGCTACAGCTACAGTAACCCCCACATTATAGCTTAGAAAGTTAAAAGTATGACTTAAGAAGAACAAGCGAAAAAGAGTTCTTCAAATTGCTCTAGAAGCCTGTCTCTAGTGATACAATATACTTTAATGTCTTTGGCTGAAAATATTTTGAGCTTGAAACTGTTTATTTTGAACTTGTGTATGTAACATATGTACATAAGCACACATGTCTACATATAGTCAAGAATATCTTTGTTTTCAAAGACTGTTGAAGTGTGTGTTCTTTTTTCAGACAAATACATTCAATCTACTTTTCAAATACTGTGTTTGCAACTATCTCAGCAGCATATTATTTTTTGTTGTATGATTTTATTTGAAAAAAATTTTTAAAAAGGCAAAATAGGAAAATCCATAGAGGCAGATTGGTGACTGAAAGTGACGGGCCACTGGTGTTCATTGTGATTTAATGGGTAATGGGTTTCCATTTCAGGTGATGAAAAAGTTCTGGAGCTAGATGTGGTCCTGGCTGCACAACACTGGAGTGAACTTAAGGCCACTGAGTTGTACACTTTAAAATATTTAAAGTGGTAACCTTTACATTAAGTGTATCTTACCACAATAATAAAACAAGTAAGATTGCCATTAGGTATCTAAGTGTAGATTTTCATTGGCTTTTGGATTTACTAGTCAAGAGGTAAGGGGTGGAGATAGGAACTTTCAGGTCATTGATGGAGATACGATGTCTCATGGGCAATCCTTTAAATCATGGACAATCCTTGCTACAGAGTCCTGAGCATCAGTCCCGTTGTTCAGTGTCCATTTTATTATTTGTTGGATGAGGAAAGGGGCTACTATCCTTGCTGTATCAAGTTACAGTAAAGTATCCACTCAACCGGTTTTAACTGCATCTATCAAATTTGGATGCCTCAAATCAGAAAAGAAAATGTTCACTGGTTACTTCACCCTTCTTCTGAATAAGCACTTGTTACTGTTAGTGAATAGAACAGGACTTCTGGTGGGAAATGCAGGCTGCACTAAGAACACACTCCAGATTCAAAAGTAATTTGTCATCTTCTAGATGAGGTTTATATTTCAGTTCAGTTCAGTCGCTCAGTCGTATCCGACTCTTTGCGACCCCATGAATCGAAGCACACCAGGCCTCCCTGTCCATCACCATCTCCCGGAGTTCACTCACACTCAACGTCCATCGAGTCCGTGATGCCATCCAGCCATCTCATCCTCGGTCGTCCCCTTCTCCTCCTGCCCCCAATCCCTCCCAGCATCAGAGTCTTTTCCAATGAGTCAACTCTTCGCATGAGGTGGCCAAAGTACTGGAGTTTCAGCTTTAGCATCATTCCTTCCAAAGAAA
>SJYX01023478.1:346018-393222 GCA_006410675.1 Oreotragus oreotragus | reverse complement strand
TCCAGCAACACAAGAGAAGACTCTACACATGGACATCACCAGATGGTCAACACCGAAATCAGACTGATTATATTCTTTGCAGCCAAAAATGGAGAAGCTCTATACAGTCAACAAAAACAAGACCAGGAGCTGACTGTGGCTCAGATCATGAACTCCTTATTTCCAAATTCAGGCTTAAATTGAAGAAAGTAGGGAAAACCGCTAGACCATTCAAGTATGACCTAAATCAAATCCCTTGTGATTATACAGTGGAAGTGAGAAATAGATTTAAGGGCCTAGATCTGATAGATAGAGTTCCTGATGAACTATGGAATGAGGTTCGTGACATTGTACAGGAGACAGGGATCAAGGCCATCCCCATGGAAAAGAAATGCAAAAAAGCAAAATGGCTGTCTGGAGAAGCCTTACAAGTAGCACTGAAAAGAAGAGAGGCGAAAAGCAAAGGAGAAAAGGTTTATATTTACTACACCTCTTTTGCATGCAAACAGTAACACATTTTTTTCTTTGCAAATGCTGGGGAGAATTGGTTTCTACATCTCAGCAGAGGCTCTAACTTCTGTTGAAAGGAACCAGATTTATGGTGAGATGTGGAAGTAATCTCCAGGCCACAAAAAACACAAGATTTGAGTTTGTTTTGGGGTTAATTTATCTCACTTTCTTAAAATCTGACTTCATACTTGCTTATCATTTCAAGAACTGTTTTTTTAAGATTGATAATTCTTGATTTAATTCATTACAAAAACATGTTTGAAGCAATTTTATTGTTATAATGATTAGATGATAAGGCTGTAGCCATGAATAAAACATGGTCTCTTTCTCAAGAGATTTTCCATTTTGATGGTTAGAGATCTTACAATCTTGATAAAACTCAAATGACAGTTGATAACGTCTTACTGTGAAAACAATATAAGACATATAAGGAAAAGTTTTTAAAAGACTGAGTTTATTTTATTGGGAAAAAAATAGGTATATTTAGATATATACGTGTTGGAATCCCAGTTCAGGTCTTTACTAAGTGGGTAATCTTAGACTTATCTTCCTTCTCTGGGTCCCAGTTTCCTTATCTGTTAAACTGTATAATAACCATGCCAGAGGTTCTCAGGGTTTTTGTAGGAATTGTCATATTGTGTGTCCAGCACAAGCTTGAATTCGAAAGAGAACATCAATGTTTATTTTGCTGCATCATTGATATCCTAGTATTTACCTGTAGTGTTTGCAGTTATTTTGAAGTTTCTTCTCATGTTAGATGTGGACACCCTTCCTTAACAAATGCTTAAATAGAGGTCCAGAGATGGCCACCACCTGCCCCTGAGTTCATAGCAGAGGGCGTCATAGAACAGAGACTAAAACAGTCAGCAAGAGTTGGTCTTGATACAAGTGAACTTACTTACAAAACAAAAAGAGACTCACAGACTTAGAGAGCAAATTCATGGTTGCCTGTATACACTGCTGTATTTAAAACGGATAACCAGCAGGGTCCACTGTGTAGCACAGGGATCAGTGTTATGTGGCAGCCTGGATGGGAGGGGAGTTTGGGGGAGGATGGGCACATCTGTATGTATGGCTGAGTCCCTCCATTGCTCACCTGAAACTATCACAATATTGTTAATTGGCTTGTGCTTAGTCACTTCAGTTGTGTCCGACTCTGTAAGTCCATAGGCTGTAGCCCGCCAGGCTCCTCTATCCGTGGGATTCTCCAGGCAATAATACTGGAGTGGGTTCCATGCCCTCCTCCAGGGGATCTTCCCAACCCAGGGATCGAACCCATGTCTCTTACATCTCCTACATTGGCAGGCGACTTCTTTGCCAATAGCGCTGCCTGGGAAGCCCATAATTGGCTATACCCCAATATAAAATAAAAAGTTTAAAATTGGCTATACCCCAAAAAGAAAAAGGTTAAAAATTTTAAAAAGAGAGAGAGATGGTCATTTCCAATAGACTTGAGACAGTTCTTTCATTTCCAAGAGCCCTGTGTCCTGCCTCGCTTTGTTGCCAGGATGAGTGGATGCTGAGTGAATGTCTTCTCTCTGCAGATGCCTATGCAAGAGGAGCCGGGCCGTCCACTTCAAATGCATGCACACTGTCGGCCATCAGTACCATCATGATCTCCCTCACAGCAAGGTCCAGTTTATGACAACAGTTCTCCGAAGGACTTTCTCTTTATAATATAAGCAACATTTAGCTAGTTGTTTTGAAGACACCCAGTACTAAGTAATATTGTTGTTCAAGTACATCTTATTACTGGAAAAAAAAATGTTTTTTGCTTCTTTAGGAATGGCATTCTACAGTACTTCCTCAAAGCAAATCTAGCTTTGTCTGAAGTTTCTTTGGAAACTCTGCAATGCACTGAAGACATCTGTAATATGATGTTACCAAAGCAGTTTACATATGTCCTTATATGCATATTTTTTATTATATATTTAGTGTTTTATAGGATTTTTTAAAGTTAACATGAAATGTAGATATTAATTTTTTTCCTCTGCTGTAAAATGCTACGGGCAACACAATCATATGATTATTATTTGAAAATATTTCCTTTAAAGACAGAGTTGGAAACTCACCTTGGTCAATACATTGCAGATTCCTTGTATGGTTCTACAAGAGTCTAGAGGCAGCGCAGCTGAAGGATTAGTCCGTAACTCAAGGCTGCTGTGTAGAAACGACTCATGGGATGTCTGATGCACTGAATCAAGTCCTTTAGCCATTGTACAATGTGTTTTCCAGCCCTGTTGTGAATTTTGTTGTTCCACACAACTGGAGATGATTTCAGGAATGGCCACAATCTCAAAACCTAAACTAACTGCCCGAGAGGTACCTTGAGCAGTACTCCCACCCCTGAATTTAGCATCGTACGGTAAGACTTTCTTTTCCCTCGACTAAGTTAGCCTTGTCTTTGTAGTAGCATTATCTTAGCCATGACACTGGAAGTTACATATCCTGTAGTAACATAGACCAAAAGTTACTATAGTCAGCCACGTCTTTCAAAGGATAAAGAATAATTTTACTATCTTTAAATGTATCTGTTTTGAATGTACATTTAACAAAAAAAGAGTAATTCTCTGTTGATGGATTCATAACTTCTTTACAAAATCTCTTATAGATAATATATGTATCTCTTTAATGATAGAGCCCTTCTTTTAAATCAGAATTATGTAAGGAGTCTGGCAGATTTCTCCTATTTCAGCAAATAGTTGCCACAAAGAATTGTTTTCATGACTCTAAAAGAGATCTTTAGTACAACTGTATGGTATCTCAATGATTCTCCTGTTTTGCAGTAGGTAGCCTTGTTGCTTTATAAGCTTTATCTTCCACATCTTAAAATCACACATTGGAAAATGACAATATCAACAAAACCGTATTCTTATGAAAAGAACTATTTGTTATAACGGGGGAGGTTTTGTAAGTTGACACTAGTGGAACAGTGCAAATAAAATGCAATGAAATTTTCTATAAAAATTTTCACTTGTAAACACACTGCACCTTTTCTTCTTTCTCAGAGAGCTCAAATTTGCCTGTAATTTGTCAATTTTGCTTACAAAGAGTATAAGTTAACTTTTCAACCTTCTAGCTATATTTATCCAATAAAGCATAATCAGGATTCCACTTGTGTAAAAACTAGGGTGGTAACTGGGAAAAAATATATTGTCAGTATTTCAAGCTGTGTTCCTTTCTTAGTTTGATATGGTTACTTCTATGTTGAAATAAGACAAAATTTAAAATCACACACACAAAAAAATCAACAAAATAATAAAATGAATGAAAAAAAAAAACACCCCAGCTAGTTCCCAACCCCAGTGTTAATGATATTTACCAGTGATCTAGCATATGTAATCTTTTTTTAAAGGTATTGTTAATAAATATTCTGTCATTTGTAAAGATACTTGTCTTTTGGGAGCATTTTTCCTGCCTGCCTGTCAGGGAATCTGTTCACTCACCCTTGTGCTAGTTAAAATTTAAGATCCTAGAGGGACTCAAAAGTCTCTGGCCTCGATCCCTACCTAGAAGACCCAGAGAAAACACCATTGCAGGTCCTCTTTGGAAGTAGAGAGGGTCAAAAATCCACAAATAAATCTCCTGAAGATCAAACGTGAGTAGATCCTCTGGATTAACTCAGTCTTTTCTACACTTAATCTAAGGATATCTGTTGTTTTAAGGTTTCTCCCAACCCCATTGCTACAAGGATAAAATCTAAACCTGAGGCCCTTGTTAATCTAATAACAACTTAAGTCCATACCCAGCCACACAGAGCCCTCACTGGCCCCCGAACACCACTTGCTTTTGGTCTCACCTCTGTGCCTTTTGGGCATCTGGCTGCCCCTTCTTGAAATACTCCTACTCTTCCTTAATCCCCGATCTTGACTGTTCTAGGGTTGCTCCAACCCCGGCTTGTCTGTGAAGCCTTTCGACCCTCGCTGACCTCCTTCCTCTGAATGCTCTGTCAGTACCCCTCACTTAGTAATTTAATCAGGTACTACTTTTGGAAGTCTCTTGTACTGTTATCTTGCATTTTAACTCAACTCCTGTATTGTTACTTAATTTTCCTTGTATGTATGCTTTGTCTTCCCAACTAGATTGTAAGCTCCTTGAGGGCAGGGACTTTGGTCTTATCTTCCATGTACTCTCCATAGTGCCTAGCACAGTGCCTTGCAATAAATAATCATTGATTAATTGATTGAAGGGGTCTTTGAAGTAGCATTTTGCATCAGTTGCCCGCCTGTGTGCCCCAGCAAACCAATCAGAGGAGACTGTCACTGTTTTGCAAGGTGGCGGAAAGTGTCAGAAGGCCTGGCTTCTGATTTGAAACCTTGGAAAAAGTCCTTAAATCTCTCAGCTTAATCATCTGATAAATAAGGCCCTGGATTAGCTGAATCTGACCAAGCTCAAGGTATTTTTTTTTAAGTGCCCCATAGGCACCTTCACCCAAACATATCTTATTTGTTGGTTTTCATGGTTGTTGCAGGTTAGGCTCATTGCTTGCAAGCAACAGAAACAACTCTGGTTTACCTGAGCAAACATAAAGGAATGACCCAGGTCGGATCACGTGAGCCATGGAGACACTGAATGCCCAAGCCTTGGTGAGACTAAGGAGCAGGCCACCCTGGGGGTGAACCTGCAGGAACTTTGCAGTCTTTGGGGGGAGCTGTTTGGGGTTGAATTAGCTCTGTTTCTGATTTCAAAGCCACTCTGTTCAATATCCAAATTCCTAGAAGAGTCTGATCAATTTATGTTACCCACAAGAGCACCTCAGTCATGTACTCATAGGGGAGAGACAGTTTGTTAAAGGAGAATTGAAATGATGTTTCTAGAAGATGGGAAAATAAATGCTGGAATGTCTAAATAGCGCACTATCTATGCTTAGCCATCCGTGTGAGATTCCCCAGGCCCTAGTCCCAATTAATATGTGCAGGGAAATGCATTGCTGCTTGGGGTTGTTGCACAATAACTATAAAGAAGAAGCACTAGAAAAAGGAATATTTGCTTTTTGGTTATTTCATCTTTTCTAGCACTTATTCTGATGCTCATTTTGTGTATGGGTGGTTCACCTGTGATTTAACTGTACAAAAGAAGATTCTATTTTGCCAGATAGTTGGATTCTCTCAGCATTCCAGAGTTTTTATAAAGCTCACAAAACCTGAGTATGAGACAGCATGTTTCCATGGGGGTGGAAGACATGGATGATAACTTTCATCCTCAGGTGAGCTTGCATCTCTTCCAACCTGTGAAGTGGGAGCTGCCTTAAGCTTTTATCTTAAGATAGAATGATTGAGTTATTCCTCCCATCAAATGTTTGTTTATTTACATCTGGGAAGCGACAATCAATCCTGATGAATCTTTTCCCAGTCTCTCCCAACACCCATAATCCTACAGCAAATATGCTCCAAAAATGTTGAATTCTAAAAAGTCCATAAATAGTAATAATTAGCTTTTAAAATGTCATGTAATTTTTAAAGCAATGTAATGTAATCAACCACCAGGTGATTTTTGCAAGCTATATTGAATTATCAATGCTGCTGTTCACCTCCATTAACATAGATAATCAAGAATTGGATATATTTTCTCTTTTAATTCTCATTTTATATTGGAGTATAATTGATTAACAGTGTGTTAGTTACAGGTGTACAGCAAAGTGATTCAGTTATATCCATCCAATTATCTGTTCTTTTTCAAAATTTTTGTCCATTTAGGTTATTACAGAATATTGAGCTGAGTTCCCTGTGCTAAACAGTAGATCCTTGTCAGTTATCTATTTTAAATATAGCAGTATATGCATGTCAATCCCAAACTCAGTCTATCCCTCCCCCCAGACAATCAATCCTGATGAATCTTTTCCCAGTCTCTCCCAACACCCATATCCTACAGCAAATATGCTCCAAAAATGTTGAATTCTAAAAAGTCCATAAATAGTAATAATTAGCTTTTAAAATGTCATGTAATTTTTAAAGCAATGTAATGTAATCAACCACCAGGTGATTTTTGCAAGCTATATTGAATTATCAATGCTGCTGTTCACCTCCATTAACATAGATAATCAAGAATTGGATATATTTTCTCTTTTAATTCTCATTTTATATTGGAGTATAATTGATTAACAGTGTGTTAGTTACAGGTGTACAGCAAAGTGATTCAGTTATATCCATCCAATTATCTGTTCTTTTTCAAAATTTTTGTCCATTTAGGTTATTACAGAATATTGAGCTGAGTTCCCTGTGCTAAACAGTAGATCCTTGTCAGTTATCTATTTTAAATATAGCAGTATATGCATGTCAATCCCAAACTCAGTCTATCCCTCCCCCCACCCCAACACTTTCCCCCTGGTAACCATAAGTTGATTCTCTAAGCCTGTGTTTCTGTTTTGTAAATAAGTTCATTTGTATCGTTTTTCTAGATTCAGCATATAAGCAATATCATAAAATATCATAAGATCTGACTTTCTCTGACTTACTTCCCTTAGTATAATAATCTCCAGGTACATCCATGTTGCTGAAAATGGCATTCTATCATTCTTTTTAATGGATGAATAATATTCCATTGTGTATATATATACCACACCTTCTTTATCCAGTCCTCTGATAATGGACATTAAGTTGTCTCCATGTCTTGGCCATTGTAAACTGTGCTGTGATGAACACTGGAGTGTATGTATCCTTTCCAACAATGGTTTTCTCCAGATATATGCCCAGGAGTAGGATTGCTGGATCATATGGTAGCTCTGTTTTTACTTGTTTTTTAATGTAGAAATTATTTTTATTAAACATTTCATTTGTATGAACATCCCCAAAACAAGCTTAATAATTATTTCTGTCATTAACAATACGGTTTTTTCCATGCCATTTTCTCACATACAGATTCTATTTCAGGGATATTTTCAGTTTCTTTTTTTCCTTTTTATTTATTATTATTATTATTATTTTTACTTAACAATATTGTATTCTTTTTGCCACACATCAGCATGAATCCGCCACGGGTGTACGTCTTTTAAGGAACTTCCATGCTGTTCTCCATAGCAGTTGTACCAGTTTACACTCCCACCAACAGTGTAGGAGGGTTCCCTTTTCTCCACACCCTCTCCAGCATTTATTTATAGACTTTTTGATGATGGTCATTTTGACTGGTGTGAGGTAGTATCTCATTGTATTTTAAGAGTTGGCTATATTTTCCTTTATGACAATTAGAAGAATTCTCTGACCAACCATAATGATTTCGGGAAAAAGCCTTTTAAAATAAAAATACTTATATTTAATCTATGGATCTACCCCTAAAGTATTCTACGACAAAATGACAGACACCGTGGCCTTACCTAGGCAGCCTAGTACAGTGTCTAAGAATATGAATTCTGGAGTCTGATCACCAGGGATGCATTCAGACAATTGCCACTTATTTGACAGGATAACATTTGTAAAGTTCTAGAATCACAGCTCTTCAAACACTAGCAAATTGTTCTGTAAATAAGTAAGTCATTGTTCTTTTTCCCAAGTCACTTGAGATGGTCATCAAAAAACGGACAAAGAATGTGGGTGCATTCCCTAACCAATGCATTCCCTAACCAGAATGAGTGCTGAACTCACCTGAGATATCCATTATCACTTTTTTCTGAAATATTTTCAATTATTAGTATAAATTTTAATTTTTAATACTTTAATACAATTAATAAAATAAAACTGTGTAATTATGTTAATAAAATAAGTCAGGTAGTAGGGTTCTCAGTCAGATACCAAATCCTCCCTCAATTTCCCTCTCTGGCACTGACCTCTCATCTCTCTGATTCCAGCACATCATGAGTACTCACACGTATGTATCAGTTCATTACATGGTTCATTACATCAGTTCATTCTTTCATTACACTTTTTCTTGAACCATTTTCAGCTTTTAGTTTTATTGTCAGAAGATCATACATACGAAAGTGACTTCAGAAACCCCCAAGCATATTATTAATCAAAATAGGACCTCGTGAGACTGCATGCAATGCCTATAGGTTTGTATTCTAAGTATCTTTTTAAAAATTAATTTTTATTGGAGTATAGTTGCTTTACAGTGTTATGTTAGCTTGTACTGTACAGCAAAGTGAATCAGCCATATGTATACATATATTCCCAATTTTAGGGAACTTCTTCCCATTTAGGTAACTGCAGAGCGTTGAGTAGAGTTCCCTGTGCTATACAGTGCATACGATGTGGTATTTAAATAATCAGAGCATAGCTCAGGCTTAAAGTTTGGCCGTGATTCTTGACTGCCTGTCCCAAAGTGCCAGGCCTTTATCCCCACCTCCCCACCCCCATCTCTGACCTTGACGAAGCTGGAGGGTGGAATGCCTAGGGCAGCATTTGGAGTGACTTCGCCAGGCTCTGCCCTCCTGATCACCATCTGCAGTCAGGCTGCTCATTCCAAAAGGAGCCCCCTTTCCCTTCATGCCGAATGGACCATACAGACTAAATGTTCCAATTCCACAACCCAAGTGTAAACCACAACACTCAACAGAGCTCACAATTTAGACAAAATCAGCTACTATCCTTTTATTCCCCAATCTCTGAAAACTGGACTTTTTCTATATATTCTTACCAATTGTTAGGAATCACATGACCCATTCCAGGAAATGTATATACCTTAGGATTTTAACTAACAAAGTGTAATGACTTGAATTTGAATTTGAAAAAATAATCTTCAAAGTGCTCTTCACACTAAGAAGCAGGATATGCTGGTTTTATCCCTTTGCACTTATGTAATGGAGGGAAAGAGGTGACGTGGTAAGTCCATGGTAACACTGACAGTTAGGAGGCTGGG
Source organism: Oreotragus oreotragus (assembly GCA_006410675.1). Taxonomy (NCBI): domain Eukaryota; kingdom Metazoa; phylum Chordata; class Mammalia; order Artiodactyla; family Bovidae; genus Oreotragus; species Oreotragus oreotragus. The sequence goes on along the minus strand of SJYX01023478.1, from coordinate 383,943 downwards.
ACAGAGTTTAGTGCTCTCAGGACTTCTCTGGTGGTCCAGTGGTTAAGGTTTGGTACTTTCAGTGCAGGGGGCACTGGTCCAATTCCTGGTCGGAGAACTAAGAGCCTGCATGCCGTGCGGGAGGTAATGATAAAAACCGGAAGATTTTAGCACTTTTAATTCAGCGCATTTCAAAACCTAGAAATAACAGTGTACTCAGAGGAAAGACACGAGAGGGCAAGAAGCTCTTCTGTTAAATTCAACCAAAAGGCAGTCAGGACACCGAGTTGGTGAGAAGACGGTGGCGAGGTGGGAGGGGAGATGTCTGAGGCTGAGGTTGAGAGGTGGGCAGGTTCTTTATCTGACCAGGCCCAGGACAGCCATTCAGAGGAACCTGTGCCCTCTGTGTACCAGGCCCTGTTCTAGGCACAGAGGAGCTGCAGGGAGTCAGGAAGAGAGACCCCACAGGGCCACAGCATGAAGGAGATAGAGACACTCTGAGGCTGGTGTGAAATTTCGTTTGGAGTTAGACTGGGTGGGGAAGCCAGGGGACCAGTCACAGTGTTTTGTCACAATGCCACAGAGAAATGCACTGGTAATTCTAAAAGCCGACAACAATAATGCTTTAAGCATGTGCCAGTCTCTGCAAACCTGTAGTTACCATGTATTATTCCTGTTTGGTGCAGGAAGGACCAAGGCTGAGAGGTTCATAGGTTTGTTCCAGATCACAGAGCTGACTGGGGAGGCCAGGAATTCAGATGCTGGTCACTTATGACTCCAAGCCTTATTCTAAACCATTAGATATTTATACCAATAGGTTAACAGGTAAATAGCCAGATAGCTAGATAGATATAGATACTGCTTCCCAACAAGAAGGGTAGTGAGCTTCCTAGGAAGTTGTACACAGGTTGTTGAAAGGTGACCTGGGCACAGGCAGGGTTCAATTTGGTTTGTTTGGTCTGAGATGAGTATAGTTTTCTGTTATGCTTAAGAAACTGCCTTTCCGTTTTTTTTTTTTGCCTTTCCTTTTCATTGTCTAAGTTCAATCAGTTCCTACCCTGCTGTTAAGAACACAGTGATAAACAGGGCCGTGTTCTCGACCTCAGAGTTTTAACTTTAAATGAGACAGGAAAAGTTTAAATAATATAATACGTGATTAAAGTAGCATCCAACAGAAAGTAACTAGGGAACATAGACTTCCTGGTGGCAAGAGCCAAGGCTTAGAAAATAAATTGTCAACAAGATGGGGGGGGAAATTGAAAAGGGTTTTCCGTTGGAGAAAGCTTCAGCAGCAGCATAGGGTTTCTGCAGGGAGAGCGCATGCAGCTCAGGTATGGTGAGTTTTCTGCTCCACGGTGGCCTCCCTCTACTTCTTGGATTTCTACAACTACAAATGGTCTCTTTGCTTGTTTGTTTTATTTGGCTTCCAGTGTCTCCGAGTTGTTTTTGTAATATTTATTGGAAATTCAAAGTTAACTGGGCCTCTTCTTTTTTCTTGCTATATCTGGCAAGCTTATCCAGGAAAGTCGCCTGCTTATTGAGATAATTCATTCCTAGTGCAAAATTCCAGGGTTTGCTGAGTGTGATCAAGTCTTTGAAGGGTGATGTCACTGAGGGTGGAAGCGCAAGCTTTGCTATTTAAAGTTCTGTTGGTTTGTTGAAGTCCCTGACCCCTTAACCGAGGATAGTATGTGTGTATCCAAGGAACTAGAGCTGTTGGCTCTCACAGCTGATAAGGTTTAAGGATCCAGCTCTTTAAGAAAAATCTGGCCGACCTCTGAACTGTGACATCAGCGACTTAAGTATTGATTTCTTTCCCACAATTTTCCCCGGGCTGATGCATTTCCATTCATTTTTATCACGAGGCAGGGGGAAATCGTGGGTTTTTATTTTAATAAATGAAACAAAACTGATAACCCACTTTTATGGGGAAAAGAGGCTATTGGAATATTAAAATAAGGCACGAGCGTCACGTGAGCGGAAGGGGTGGTCCCGGCTCCCTGAAGCTGGATTCTCAGCAGAGGCTCAGGCTGCCGGGTTGAAGGTTGTTGGCCCACGAGGTTGGGGCAGGCATTCCCGAGGAGAGAGTGACGCCAACTGTGAGTTCCTATTACCTCTTTTTTTCCGTTCCTTAGGTTGTTTTTATTTTTGGCTTCGCTGGGTCTGTTGCTGCTGGCGCTTTCTGCAGTTGTGGCGAGCGGGCCTCTCGTTGAGGTGGCGTCTCTGGGGACCCTAGCGCCCCGGCTCAGTAGTTGCTCCAAGGCATGTGGAATATTCCCGAAGCAGGAATGGAGCCTGTGTTGCTTGCATTGGCTGGCGGACTCTTAACCACTGGACCGCTAGGGAGGTGGTTACTTCTTTATTAAAATCTAGAGATGATTTAATTTCTCCCGTCCCTACGAAGCTTTAATAAAGTGAGTCTGCTGCTTGGAGTTTGGTTCGTTTGGTCTGAGGTAAATATAGTTTTCTCTTCCGGCTTACGATTAAGAAACTACCTTTCTTTTTTTCATTGTCTAAGTTCTACCAGTTCCTACCCTGCTGTTAAGCACACGGTGATAAACAAACAGGGCCATGTTCTCAACCTCGGCATGTTTCGACTTTAAACGAGACAGGAGAAGTTTAAATAATATAAGTGATAAAAGTAGCATCCAACAGAAGGTACCTGGGGAACAAAGACTTCCTGATGGCAAAGAGCCGAAACTTAGAAAATAAACTGTCAACAAGATGTGGAAAAGTGGAAAAGTGGAAAAGGCTTTTCTGTGGGAGAAAGCTTTGGCGCACGCTCGGAGGTATTTGAGGGACATGGTGCTTGTGATAGAGGGGTGCTCCCTGGTGATGTGGGTGGAGAGATGATGGAGGAGCCAAGTCAGAGGGGGCTGTGTTTTAAAAGGAGCTTGAACTTGAAGGTGCTGGAGTTATTGAAGTGTTTTGGACGGGGGCTGAACTCTGCAGATGCCCTTTTGCTTAGATGCTTCAAAGAAAGGCAGTACTGGCGGCCAGGATATTGAGAGGCTGCTGCATTGGTTCTAGCTCAGAGATGATGCAGACAATAGTGAGAACACAGAATGCCAAGATTCGGGGGTGGAAATGAGACGTGCTCATATTCAGTTTGCAGACGGACAATTCACTATCAATTAAGTTAAAGGTTTCCCGTTCCGAACCTCGTTCACATTCACATCTGTTGCCTTAAAAAGAGGGATACTGGTGGGAGAAACAAGAGCTACTCTTTAAAAGGGAATGGTTTGTGAAAAGTTTGAACTCTGGAACTTGGTTTGTCGTCCGTAAAAGCAGGAATACCTGCACAGGTGGAGACCCTTGGGCTACATGGTGTCCTATTTCTAATCAGATTTTCCACCTTCACTTGTGCCATCAAATACTGTTTTCAGTTGTCTGTTCTCACTTCCACATATCTACTTTTTTCCTTAACAAATTAGCACCTAAGGTTTATTAATTCCACCAACAGATGGTCCTGACACATACAGGCCTCCCTGTGAAAACGTTTGGATTTTTAATCAGGATGTTTTCTGCCCACACAGAGTTCCTCCGCAGGCTGCCTCAATAGCATCAGGCCTTGAGGCATTTTACTAAGGCCCAGGTTGCCGAGCTGCTGGCAAACTGCCCTTCCCCCTCCAGTCTCCCTAGCGCATCCCAAATACTGAAGAGATGGGCTGAAATCCTTATTGGAAAGGCTGTCATGCAGAACCACTGTTTGTTCTGAGCCTGTGACTGTAAAGGCTCTTGGGAGGAAGGTAGCTGTCCACCCTCCTGGCAATTGACGGAAAGAGATGAGTGCCCACGGCTAATCCACCTGCTGATGAGGGTGTTTAATGTGAAGTGCTCACACTGATTTGCTGTGACATGGTAGTGAAAACAGAACACACCACTCAAAACCCAAGTCCTTTCTATGGCAACTTACACATTGCAACATAGCCACATCGTCAGCAGAGAGAGACCCAGGCAACATCAGCCAGGTGGCCAGGCACACACAGGTCTCCTGGTTATTTCCAATCAGGTTCATATTAGACACCTGTCTCTTCTCCATGCTTTTATTTTAGGCCTTGATGATCTCTGCCAAATAGTATTTGGTTCCAGCTATCTGCAAGAATCTGTGCCAGGGTGGCAAGAGGGCTTAAGAGGATCCAGTAAACACTTACCCTTCTTAAAGTCAGGAACTATCCCAGATGCTGCAGATAAAAAATACATTTCATATGCGCCCCATCATCCTGGATGGTATATCCTATAGCAGGGGTTTGCAACCTCTGGGATATAATGCCTAATGATCTAGGGTGGCGCTGATGTAATAATAATAAAAATAAAGTGCACAATAAAGGTTATGTGCTTGAATCATCCTAAAACCATCCTTCCCCATCCCCAGCCCCAATCTGTGGAAAAATTGTTCTTCCACAAAACCAGTCTCTGGTGCCAAAAAGCTTAGGGACCACTGGGGCTGAGACCCAGAATGCGGCCCCAGAGACAGGATCAACCCAAATCTGCCTTTGAAGGCTTGGTGGAGGGAAGAGGGGTACAGGTCCCCAAAGACTGAGTGTGAGTTCCACAAGCTGGAGGAGGAAGGGTCAAACCCACTGGGGTCTAACTCACTGCGGAGACACATGGTCTACTCTCTGCTACCTCAGACACTCATACCCCGATATCAGATGGTGATACAGGCTCAGTACCCGGATAATGCTGTTGCCGAGGTCAAGGGGGGCAGGTCTGAGGCCTCCAAACAGAGGACTAGCCACATTTGGGGTGGCTTTCCTCTCATCTAGCCTCAGACAGTTTTCATAGTCCTAGGTTTCTAGCACACACACACACACACACACACACACACACACAGGTTTCTAGCACACACACACACACACACACACACACACCCGTCCTTGAAAGAGATTAGACATCAACAAATCAGTTGAAAAGGGAGTAGTTTTGGTTCCCCCACACCCTGCCTGTTGCTTTTCATTTCACTGACTCAATGGATGTGAGTTTGAGTGAACTCTGGGAGTTGGTGATGGACAGGGAGGCCTGGCATCTTGCGATTCATGGGGTCACAAAGAGTCGGACACGACTGAGCAACTGAACTGAACATAAGAATAGTAAGGTTCCTGACACCATTCACAGAGATTCTAGATCAATCAGAATGATCAAAGATTTTGCCCATCTTTGCAGCTTCTCCAAGGGTAATGCCCTCTTGGTCCCATCCAGGCTTCAGCTTGTTCCCCTGACCATCCCCTCTACCTTATTGTGTTCACCTGGGCTTGTGGCCAACCTTCAGTTCAGTTCAGTCGCTCAGTCGTGTCTGACTCTTTGCGACCCCATGGACAAAGTATGCCAGGGTTCCCTGTCCATGACGAACTCCTGGAGCCTACTCAAACTCATGTCCATCAGGTCAGTGATGCCATCCAGCCATCTTATCCTCCTTCGTCCCCTTCTCCTCCTGCTGTCAATCTTTCCCAGTAGCAGGGTCTTTTCAAATGAGTCAGTTCTTCACATCAGGTGGCCAAAGTATTGGAGTTTCAGCTTCAACATCAGTCCTTCCAATGAACATTCAAGACTGATCTCCTTTAGGATGGACTGGTTGGATCTCCTTGCTCTCCAAGGGACTCTCAAGAGTCTTCTCCAACAACACAGTTCAAAAGCATCAATTCTTTGGTGCTCAGCTTTCTTTACAGTTCAACTCTCACATCCATACATGAATACTAGAAAAACCATAGCTTTGACTAGACGGACCTTTATTGGAAAAGTAATGTCTTTGGTTTTTAGTATGCTGTCTAGGTTGGTCATAGCTTTTCTTCCAAGAAGCAAGCGTCTTTTAATTTCATGACTGCAATCACCATCTGCAATGATTTTGGAGCCCAGAAAAATAAAGTCTCTCACTGTTTTCATTGTTTCCCCATCTGTTGCCCCTCCCCATCTGTTGGCCCTGAAGTGATAGGACCAGATGCCATGATCTTAGTTTTCTGAATGTTGAGTTTCAAACCAGCTTTTTCACTCTCCTCTTTCACTTTCATCAAGAAGCTATTTAGTTCTTCTTCACTTACTGCCATAAGCGTGGTGTCATCTACATATCTGAGGTTATTGATATTTCTCCCGGCAATCTTGATTCCAGCTTGTGCTTCATCCAACCTGGCATTTCCCATGATGTACTCTGCATATAAGTTAAATAAGCAGGATGACAATATACAGCCTTGACGTACTCCTTTCTTGATTTGGAACCAGTCTGTTGTTCCATGTCCCGTTCTAACTGTTGCTTCTTGACCTGCATACATATTTTTCAGGAGGCAGGTAAGGTGGTATGTTATTCCTGTCTCTCTAAGAATTTTCCAGTTTGTTGTGGTCCACACAATCAAAGGCTTTGGCATAGTCAATAAAGCAGAAGTGGATGTTTTTCTGCAACTCTTGCTTTTTCAATGATACAATGAATGTTGGCAACTTGATCTCTGGTTCCTCCGACTTTTCTAAATCCACCTTGAACATCAGGAAGTTCATGGTGACCACACCATCGTTGTTATCTGGGTCGTGAAGATCTTTTTCGTACAGTTCTTCTGTGTATTCCCGCCACCTCTTCCTATTATCTTCTGCTTCTGTTAGGTCCATACCATTTCTGTCCTTTATTGTGCCCATCTTTGCTTGAAATGTTCCCTTGTTATCTCTAATTTTCTTGAAGAGATCGCTAGGCTTTCCCATTCTATTGTTTTCCTCTATTTCTTTGCACTGATCACCGAAGAAGGCTTTCTCATCTCTCTTTGCTATTCTNATACCATTTCTGTCCTTTATTGTGCCCATCTTTGCTTGAAATGTTCCCTTGTTATCTCTAATTTTCTTGAAGAGATCGCTAGGCTTTCCCATTCTATTGTTTTCCTCTATTTCTTTGCACTGATCACCGAAGAAGGCTTTCTCATCTCTCTTTGCTATTCTTTGGAACTCTGCATTCAAATGGATGTATCTTTCCTTTTCTTCTTTGCCTTCAGTTTCTCTTTCTTTCCCAGCTGTTTGTTAGGCCTCCTCAGACAACCATTTTGGCTTTTTGCATTTCTTTTTCTTGAGGATGGTCTTGATCACTGCCTCCTGTACATTGTCATGGAACTCCGTCCATAGTTCTTCAGGGGCTTTATTAGATCTGCTATTTCCTGTCTAACATGCTCTCTGAGCCTCAGTGATTGCCTCTGTAAAACGGAAGCAATAATACTGACCACGTGGGCTTCTCAGGGTTAGAGAGATGTGCGCATAGCGTCTGGTGCAGCTCCTAACACCTGTCTGCCTTAACAAAGCATACAGTCTAGGAGGCTTATAAACAACAGTAATTTATTTATCACAGTTTTGGAGACTGGAAGTCCCAGATCATTGTGTCAGCTTGCTGGGGTTCTGGTGAGAGTCTTCTTCCTGGCTGCAGAATGCCAACTTCTCATATCATCACATGGGGGAGAAATTCTTTGGGGTCCCCTTGTAGAGCACTAATCCCATTCCTGAGCATTCCAGCCTCATCTTCCCCCAAAGCCCCACCTCCAAATGCCATCACAGTAGGGTGTAGAGTTTTAACATATGAATGGGAAGTGGGGCACATTTGTTCCCTAACACTTGGAAGTAGGCAGTAACTGACAGCTGCCAGATGCCTGTGCCTCTTGTCCTGGACCCAGTTCCTGCTAGATGCAGTGATGTTTATCAGGAAAACAGCACTTGGAAGGATTTGGTAGTCAACATTCCCCATTCTTGGATCGAACTGACTGGCTAAATCAAGTATGACAAGCATGTAAAGAGTGGGCCCTGGCAGAGGCCGTTCTGAGCTCTGTGACCTTTCCCAGTCCTAAGCTTCCTGTTCCAGGGCCCTGTACAGTCAGCACTGTTTGGGTCCCTTCAGTTTCCAGCTGCCCAGGATCTAGTTGCAAACAGTACAGGAAGATGTCAAGCTTCCCTGGTGTCTCACCAGTAAAGAATCTGCCTGCAATGCAGAAGACCCGACAAGATCCCCTCGAGAAGGAAATGACAACCCACTCCAGTATTCTTGCCTGGAAAATCCCATGGACAGAGGAGCCTGGCAGTCTACAGTCCATGGGATATCAAGGAGTCAGACACAATTGAGTGACTAAACCATCAGCAGCACATGAGGGTGTCAGAGGGATTCCTGTCTAGATTGGGATGTTTTTGAGTACTGGGTAGGACCCATTCCAAACCTCTGATGCTGGGGTTGATCCAGCCCTTCCTGAACAGATGCCCAGCAAGTTGCCCTGAAGTCTTTGTGAGCAGACATCCCTTCAGAAAAGTCATTCTTGATAGAGTGATTCTCTTCCAACACAATTCTACCCAGTGCCTTTCTCAGTGTATTCCTGAAATATCAAGGCTGCCTTCGAGAATATAATCTTCAAACAAAATCCTTTCCCCTCATTGGGTATAGACCAATTCGTTAGCTCCCTATGGTTTGAAATTAGTTTGTCTGCAGTGATGCTAACTTGATTGTACCTTTCTCCCTCTCTCCTCTCCCCCTCTCTCCCTCCACCACACACACGCACACCTCCACCCCCACCCCAACACATTACTTGAAAAAGTATTCCTGAACTCAGAATAAAAGCACCGTGGCTCCCACTTGCTGTAGGAAAGACAGTCTTGAATGCAAGTTCACTGTTCATTCCAGAATGGTACAAAACGCTTTCTTCCTGAGATTTTAGTTGATTATTACTATTGGTGGCTCAGTAAAAATAACTGACGTTGGCCTTAATAATGGTCTCTCTCGCACAAAAATGTGTGAGGTGAGTACCGCAGATCAGGTGACTGGAGGGTGAGGAGGTGCTGCCTGTGCAGAGGTGAGACCTGGCAGGATGGACGAGTCAGTCACCCAGTGTGTGTCAGGAGATTGTGGCGAGGCGTCCACACTTGTCAGGGATTTGTCTGGTTGCATCACCTTACAGCTAAATTGAGTGTCCTGTAAACTCCAGACTGCTCACAGCCAGGAAACAGCCTTTCCCATTGTCATCACTGAGGCTCGTGAGCATGAGCTGATTTTGAGAATGTTCCAGGGACAGTCAAAACACAGAGTCTTCCAGGGTCTCAAATCCAGCCTCCTCCACATAACTTATGACTTCAGTTTCACTGGAACCAGTTTTCTGCAAAACAAATAGTCCTTCCTTAGATGTTTTCTAGAGAACTTTTCCATTCTTTGAATTTTTTTACAGTTGGTTTCAAGTCATTTTGCTCTTAAAAACTGTAAATGTTTGCTGAAGAAAATATGGACGTGAAGTAGGAAGAAGACCAAAAAACACCCATAAGCTCAGCTCCCAAGCACAGTCTACTGCCTCTTCAGCCCTTTTCTCTAGCTGTTGAGTTACCTTTACAGCTGCATGAAGAGCTTTATAAGTTGGTTGCTTTTTGGGCAGCATCATATTGTATTTTAAGTTACTTAATGGCTGGCCCTCTGTATCCACGGGTTTGAGTCTTACATAAGGGCCTCTAGCACCTGTGGACATTGGTACCCACAGGATCTCCTGGAGCTGATTCCCTGCAGCTGCTGCAGCATGATTGTATGTTTTTGGCTGTGTCATTTTGAATAGCTTCATTGTACACTATCCACAGTTCATTATAGTCTTCCACTAAATTGGGGTATCATGTCCTATTTTGGCTATTATAAATAATGCTAATATTAATTATAAAATTCGTGACCAAAAGTAAACTTCCTGTAAGAGATCATATTCCTCCACCTTTACTCATTCATTGTATTTTTTTTCATATTTTTAATTGAAGTATATTTGATTTACAATGTAGTGCTAATTTCTGCTTCACAGCAAAGTGACTCAGTTATAAAATATATGTTGTTTTTTATATTGTTTTCCATTATGCTTATCACAGGATATTGAATACAGTACCCTGTGCTATATGTTAGGGCCTGTTTATCCATTCTAAATGTGACCGTTTGTATCTACCAACACCAGTCTCCCAGCCCATCCATCTCCCTCATCTCCTCCCTCTCCCCAAAGTCTTTTCTCTGCGTATATGAGACCGTTTCTGCCTTGTAAATAGGTTTATATGTGCCATATTCTAGATTCCGCGTGTAAGTAACATCATATGAGATTTCTCTGTTTCTTCCTTCTCTTAGTATGTTAATCTCTGGTTACATCCCTGTTGCTGCAGATGCCATATTTCATTCTTTTTTGTGGCTGGATAGTATTCCACTGTATATGTGTACCACATCTTCTTCATCCATTCGTCTGTCGATGGGCATTTAGGTTGCTCCCATGTCTTGGCTATTGTAAATCATGCTGCTATGAACATAGGGGTGCATGCATCATTTTGGATTGAGTTTTGTCTGGATATATGCCCAGGAGTGAGATTGCCTACAGCGTGTGGTAAGTCTATGTTTAGTTTTCTAAGGAACCTCCATACTTCTTTTGACAGTGTCTGTACCAACCTACAAGTCCCACCAACAATGTAGAAGTCATTCAGCATGTTTTTAATACCTACTCTACCCTGGCAAAGGAGCCTGGTGGGCTGTGGTCCACAGGGTCGCAAAGAGTTGAACACAACTGAAACGACTTAGCACAACTCTGCACTGGACACCGTGTGACGCGTTGAATATGCAGTGATGAACCAAGCAGCCATGCTCTCTGCCTTATGTACTTTGAGTGGTTTGTGATCTACTTAATCTTGGAAGGAACTCTCTCCAGTTGCCAGTGTTGAAACAAAGAATGGCTGGAAACCAGTCTTTAACAAATGGAATGCTTAGAATAAGAGTGTTTTTTTTTTTTTAAGCGAGCCTTTTTTATTGTTCATCCCCTTCCTTGCTCCCTCCCTCTCCTTCCCTGAGTCTCTTGAGTGTAAAAAAAATTAATTTCTGACTCAGGCATGGACAAGCAAAAATGTGTGTAATGGCCTCTCTGGGATGGTAGCCACCCTCCGAATCCCAGGACTCTGGATACCAGCATCGAGTTCAGAGGAGCCAGTAGTGATGAAAAGCAGAGTTTCCCTTCCCATCAGTGGAAAGCTTCCTGGTGTTTGTCAATAGCTCCAAAGGGCCCCCTCATTGTCATTGTAGCAGAGGCCCCCAAAGTGGACGGGACAGGCTGTGCTTTGGGAGAGCGAGGCTGGGACGCTGCCGCCTGGGGCCCAGCCATGGTCCCCTCTGTCCTGAGTCACCTGCCCGCCAAGGGGAGGGTGTGGGCGGTCGAACTGACAGCAGAAGGTGAGGCTTCATTCTCCCAACTCTCCCTGCGCCTGCCCCCCTCCTCCCCACCCCCACTTACAAATCTGCTGTTCACGTGGCCCACTGCAGTGTGGTGGAGGGAATGGCCACCCACTCCAGTATTCTTGCCTGGAAAATGGAGAGAGGAGCCCAGTGGGCTGCAGTCCGTGGGATCACAAAGAGTCAGATACGACTTAGTGACACATTGCGTGCGCGCACACACGCACGCACGCACACACACACACGCACGCACACACACACGTGCACACACACACACACACACTCGCTGTCTCGCTCGCACTCACCACCACCCCAACTGTGAGAGGAGAGCAGAGGAGCAGCCTGGCAGTGATGGGCTCTGACATGAATCCTCTGCTTCTTCTGAAATCAACCTGTCTACCTGGAGTTGTTCCTTTTGCATACATGACTTGATTTTAACTAACAACAAACTGCAAACTTACACAGTAAACTGTTAAGCCTGTTTCCTTTACCAGCCTCAGAATATGCAAGGAAATTTTGGAGGTCCTAAAGGGAAATGAGATACCAGCATTAATATGTGCAATTAAGAGCCCAGGACAAATGACTTGAGTCTGCTGCTTAAACCACAGGTGCTTTCCAGGCATGAGTGTGCCAGTCAGAAGGGATCCACAGCACGAATTCACATGAAGCAAAACAACTTTCCCAGGGGGCCACACTCACCTTCCAGAAAAGCTGTGGGTTATCAAGAGCAAGCCAGAGGGTGGCCTGGTAAAGAGGACCACAGGGGTGGAGCTGAGCGCAGGCGTGGGTCTTGGGCCAGCCTTGATCCTCTGCTTCGCTGGGTCAGTAACTATCATAGGCTCAATCACCCCAGACACCCAGACTGCTAACTCTAAAGGTCACTGCTCCCTGCAGTGATCCATTTTGGTGAGTGTCTGATCAACTCATCCCCTACAACTAGTCACCAGTTGACTTATCCAACCATGAGTCACTGTATTAACGAGAAAACTAAATTTGCTAAGAAAACTCCTTGATGAGGGTTTGCAGTCTGCAGCCCATTGACTGACTCTGGCTCATTGCCTGCTTTTGTAAATAAAGTTTCATTGTCCAGAACTATCTGTATATTGTCTGTGGTTGCTTTCACAGTATGATGACTGCATGAGAAACATTTGGCCCTTAAATGTATACTATCTTGCTCTTTATGGAAAGTCCCCTGGCCCCTAACGTGAATATCCATTCAGTTTAAGGACAGATTTGACGAACAACTGAACGTCAGTACACTGAGCAGCGCAAGACCCTGTTGACAGAAGCTAAAATTTAATAAGTGAGGTGAGATGTTGTGTTTACAGACTGAAAGACTCATTGCTGGTAAGATGCGCGTTCTCTCTAAAAGCACCTGATCAGGATCCCAGCAGCCTTTTTTGTTGAAATTGATAAACTGTCTCGGAAGCTTGTGCTAAGTCACTTCATTTGTGTCTGACTCTGTGTGACCCCATGGATTGTAGCCTGCCAGGCTCCTTTGTCCATTGGATTCTCCAGGCAAGAATACTGGCGTGTGTTGCCATGCCATATGAAAATAAAAAGGACTTGGAATAACCAAAACAACTTTGAACAGTCATGTTTGGAAGTTTTAAACTACCTGGTCTCCAGGTTTACAGTAAAGCTTCAGTTTCAAGACAGTGTTATATTGGCATACAGATAGACAGTAATCGAGAAATAGACACACATATGCATGGGCAGCTTATTGTCAGCAAAGACACCAAGGCAATTCACTAGAGAAAGGATTACCTTTCCCACTTGATGCTAGAACAATTGAACACATGTTGATGAGTGAGTGAGTGGTTACACCTAAGTGCTCTGAGTGCATAAATGGCACCTACAAAAACATATTTGGGGAAGTCATTTGCCTGCTCTATGGTTCTTTATATTTAGAAGCTAGGGAAAATTCCTCTGAAAAACTTAGGGGTACTCGGGCAGAAACATGAATTCTTAAAATGTCAGAGTTAAACAGGTCATTGGACGCATCTATGCCTGTTACTATACAGAAAAGGAAGTCAAATCTCATGGGGTTGAAGGAATTGCCCAAGGTCAGTTAAAACATGGCTGATAGAAAATAAAAATTCATGTTTTCTGACTGGTGAGGACCCTCATAATTGAGTAGGACTTTGCAATATTCAGAGATTGTGATGAACATGTATTAAAACAGTCAGCCAAAGAGCAGAGTGACTAAAGCAATATGAAGACATCTGGCCTCCTGGGTAAAAGCCCTTTCTTGTAACATGGAAAACGAGTGGCTCAGTGACAGGACCCATCAGTCCCTGGGCAGATAATGACATTAGAGAACCTTCAGTATTACCTCATTGTTGATGATTACAAAGAAATCGTTAATATTACTTTTTGGCACTGGAACAGGTGGAAACAACTTGGTCCATAAGTGGCATCTGAAAACAGAGTAAAGGAGGGAGACGAATGAGCAAAAGCAGCCTTTCTTGTGCTTTAGTAGCTGCTCTAAACAGTGACCTGGTTAATCCCCAAACCTGCCAATTTGTAAATCCAAAATCTTCATCGACGAAGACCTCCAAGTACCGACTTTGTAATAGTAGTTGAAGATGTAGGGGCACTGCAAGGCTTTGATGAGACTTCTGATCCAAGAACGACAAAATGACAACTGCCTCAGGTCGGTGCGTGTTGCTAGCCCTGATTTCTGACAGTGAGGGACATGACACGTGTGGGCTTCCAGGTCACCTTAAAGCTGATGTGCCCTTCCTCCTGTGTACTGGCTCTCAGTCTACTTTTTCCTCTTTTCTGAACTGCTGCCGCCACCCCCACCCCAGTATAGATGCCATCTTATATAACATTTAAAATAGTGAAGCCGTTTAAGATAAGTCATTTTCTTTATTAAGGTGTGGTGTGTTTTTTTTTTTTTTTTGATGTGGACCATTTTTTAAGTCTTTAACTTGTTACAATATTGCTTCTTAAAAAAAAAAAGTTTTAGTTTTTCTGACTATGAGGCGTGTCGGATCTTAGCTCACTCATCAGGAATCAGACCCACACCCTCTGCACTGGAAGGCAAAGTCGTAACCACTGGACCTCCAGGGAAGTCCCCTAAAGTCATTTTCTAAACCATGAGAAAGCTAAGATAGAATATGTTCTGCAGCCTCCTAAGTGGCACTTGACCTTCCTGGACGCCACAAGGTTGAGAAGTTCCTACAGGGGCTTTGGCAGGCTCTAGGATTGGTTGCCACATCTGCAAGATACTGGGAACAACTGGGTACTCTGGGGCCAGATAACAGAAAGGCCAGGCTAGGACTCGATACCTCACAATTGGGGATCATAACACAGGAGGCACCGTGGCGACTTCAGCATCCAGCGGGCTGCCTTCCTCCCACTGAGATGTAACAGATGTGCCCTGGGGGCTCAACAGAAGCACCAAGGCCTGAGTGGAAGACAGTCAAGGAAGCAAAAGAACACAAATGTGAAACCTTCACAGAAATTAGCAGACTGTCAGCAAATTCAAGAAGGGGACATCCAGTGACTGAGGCTATATTGAGCTCTGTCCAGTTTCTGTAAATCACCTGTTTCCCAGTTTTTTATTTAGTCCACACTCATCTTGGAAAGGCTGTCCAGGAAGACACAAAAATACTGTAGATTCCACCTGATAACAAGACCCCTCCATCCAGTGGATGCCTGGCAAGAATGTAGTTCAATATTCAGATCCCAGTGAAAGCACCCCAATACCTACATTCTGCAGATGAGTGAGAAGATTAACAAGATGAAGCAGATGGTCATCATAACTGCAATAAGGAACCACTCTGTCCAGGGTTTCTGATCATCCTTCCCTAATGAAAAAAGAAAGAAAAATCAGAACTAGAATTAGCAGTAGGTAAGAGAAATGACTACAGTAGGGCGTCAAGAGGCTTGGGTCTGAGTTGCAGGTGCTGCGTGATGCTTAACTCTTAGATTTCTTATCTGTAAAGGGTGACAGGCATCTCACAGAGCTGATATGAGAGTGAAATGAAACAATGGCAATGAGACCAGTTTTAATCTTAAAACATTATTTGATCACTGAACAGTTTATTTATGGAATATATTCTAGGTAATATTCCACCCGGATCTTGGCATTTAGTGCTTTGGGTGAGTCATAAGAATTTTAGATGAAAAAGGTGTAAAAATGTAAGCCTAATCAGTAACCTAATTGCGTTGCAATCAAAATATCTTACAAAGTTGGACTTTTAGAGGAAGTACAATATGGAATAATACTTGTAGGTAACAACAAAGGTATCAAACTCTGTTGAAAGTACTTTACAATCTTGTTTAGTTGCCAAGTCATGTCCAACTGTGATCCCATGGACTGCATCACACCAGGCTTCCCTGACCTCCACTATCTCCCAGAGTTTGCTCATATTCGTGTCCATTGAGTCAGTGATGTTATCTAACCATCTTATCCTCTGCCGCCCCTCTAGTCCTCAGTCTTTCCCAGCATTTATAGTCTTACAATTTACAATCTTAGTTGTCCTCAAAGCAGGTCTTGGAATCATGTCCATTTCACAGGTAGGGACGTAGATGCTAACTGCCCTGATTCAGTACAGAAAGTGTAAATGCCATCTGACTCAAGTTAAATTTCCTTCTAATCTACATATTCGGGGGTAGATCTTTCTATGGGCTTTAATGATAGCGGTGTGTGGGTGGGTATGTGTGTGTGTGTGTGTGTTGGGTAGGTGTGTGTGTGTTTCCATTTAAGGTACTGGAAATGCATTCAAGAAAAACCAAATTGTGTTTAGGGAATAATCTGCTTACTAAACTTCCTGATTCATTTTTAGAGAAGATGAAAATATCGAGTTATCTCTCAAATATACTGGCCTTTCTGTGTTTATCTATTCCTTTTTACACCCAAAAGACGCTTACTCCTTGGAAGAAAAGTTATGACCAACCTAGATAGTATGTTCAAAAGCAGAGACATTACTTTGCTGACTAAGGTCCGTCTAGTCAAGGCTATGGTTTTTCCTGTGGTCATGTATGGATGTGAGAGTTGGACTGTGAAGAAAGCTGAGTGCCAAAGAATTGATGCTTTTGAACTGTGGTGTTGGAGAAGACTCTTGAGAGTCCCTTGGAATGTAAGGAGATCCAACCAGTCCATTCTGAAGGAGATCAGCCCTGGGTGTTCTTTGGAAGGAGTGATACTAAAGCTGAAACTCCAGTACTTTGGCCACCTCATGCGAAGAGTTGACTCACTGGAAAAGACTCTGATGCTGGGAGGGATTGGGGGCAGGAGAAGAAGGGGACTCAAAGGATGAGATGGCTGGATGGCATCACGGACTCGATGGACGTGAGTCTGAGTGAACTCCAGGAGTTGGTGATGGACAGGGAGGCCTGGCGTGCTGCGATTCATGGGGTCGCAAAGAGTTGGACACGACTGAGCGACTGAACTGAACTGAACTGAGTCAATATTTATTGAGCTCCTATTGTGTATTGGACTCTATACACCTTGCCGGGAGACAGGGCTAAAAGAACCCATTTGAGACTTCTTTTCCTGCAGTTGAGGGAAGAACTCACTAAGTAAATAAAGACACAGGTAATTAAGTGACAGCAGCTCTAAATACAGGGGTGAGACAGACATACCTCACCAGGAGGTCCTAATCCTCAGTTTGCCATTAACAGTTGCTTTTATAAAATGAGGAGTTAATGTTAGTGCAATTTTCAAGTCCTTGTAAATATCTTAAGACATGGGAAAAAACCCCAAATACATAAAACTCAGATCTTTCAAGGTGTCAGGATGGAGAGATGTCTTGAGGATTTAATGGTCATGATTCCAGTGTTGCCTTGATCTCTTGCACTATTATTTATTTATTTTTTTGCCTCCTGAGAACTCTTACTTGGGGTTGATCCTCTACCTCCCAAAAGCTTTAATCTCTTCTCCTCCATCTTTCCCCTTCTGCTTTCAAATATTCATAGAACCCTTTATCTTGAATAAGCCATTACTTTGCTCTGCCATCTCTCTCAGTGATCATCAAATACCGTCTTACTTTATTTCCTAGACTCATTTGTTGAATAAGAAATTCAGGCAGCTTCATTTTCCCATCTCAGAAACCACTTTTTAAAATCCTGGATGACTTCCTCCTGGTTGAAGCCAAAGGATGGTTGGTTTCTTTTTGCAGCTTTATCTTCCCTGACCTTCCTCTGAATTTCAGACTTGATGGTTATGCCCACCTGGAAACCAAGCCACTGAATCCTCCACCCAAATCTTCCTCTGCTTCAACATAATTTCCTTCCCTCCTTAATTTCAGCTGGCCCTCTCAGCTCAACCTTGATCTCTTGGTGTTTTTCCACTGTGATCTATTCTTTGAACTTTGAAAAGTTTGTTGAGCACAGCTTCATCTTTTAACTCCATGGCTTCTTCTCCTGCATCTTTATTCCTGCCCATCTCTTGGTCTGGATCTGAGATTGCCCCTAGGTGGAACCCACTGGGATGTGCCTCAAAGCTGACAACATTCAAAACTAAACTCACACCTTTCTTCGCATCAAAGCAGCTTCCCTCATGACCCCTCCGTTTTGGTCTTCACTCTTCCAAATTCCCAAACTCGAGTCCTTGGAAGTTACTTTGATTCTCCTCAATCACTGTAGACCCCCACCTCCTTTCCTCACTGGTTCTGTTTACATCAGTGCCTCACACCCAGCCATAAGTACGAGAGAGGCATGCTCTTGTCTGTGGCTCAGCTTACACCAGTGCATCACACGCGTTAATTAGGAGAGTCACGCTTTTGTCTATGCCTTTGCCTAGTCTTGTTGTGAAGGTGGCCATTCTGGACCTCAGCTTCCTCATTTGTAAAAACAAGGGAGTTGAAGTAGGACCCTTAAGAATGCTCTCAATCCAGCACATTTTCTAGTACCCTGAGTCAATGGTACACCATCATTTTGTGTATCCTGATCTCTCACATAATTAATTTTAGTATATTTTCATTGGTGAAAGCAGTAGAAGAGAATAAGAGAGAAAAGTCAGCAGTAATCGTCAGTCACCAATAGGTTATTTTCTATACACATTTTTACATTCACTTTTTAGGTACCGGACACTCTGCAAAGGGCTTCCTGTGTAATCTCAGTTGAATTCTCAAAGCAGCGCTTCAGGGTGGGCACTGCCGTCCACATCTGATGGATGGAGGAGCTGCAGCAGAGACGGCGGAGTCGGGAGCCAGGGGAGGAGCCAGGACTTGCTGAGCAGCTGTGCCCTTAACCAGAGTGCGGGGACCCCGCCCCAGACCCAGAATACACTGCAGGCGGGCGCCTCGCAGAACACATCCTAAACAGCTCCCCGCTGTGCAGCGCTGTCAGCGGCCTCTTCCCGCGATAGCACTTCCCTGCAGGGCAGCCCTGCTGTGCTGCTTGCTGCTCAGTTCCCCGAGGCGGCTGCGTTTTCAGGCTGTGTCTCCAGGAGAAGGAGGCTGCCTTGCATGCCACTACTCCCGTGGTTCCCTAGGCTTTAGTCGGGACCGAATCACTTTAAGTGATTCACTCTGACCATGGCATGTAAAAAGAAGTTTCATGTGCTTACAGCTATTTTACACACCGGCAGGAGCCATGGTTTGTAAAATGATGAAAACCGGAGGCTCAGAAAGACAAACCTTTTGTTTTCCCAAGTACCACAGAGACTCAGTTGTTCTAGGATTAGTATTCACTTGTCTGGGTTGTCACCAAGTGTCCTGTTAAACCTAGTTTTTACTGCACATGGCTACTATAAAGAGCAACTGGGATGAACTAGAATACCATCAAATCAAATAGTGTCTCACTTTATTTCCCACTCTGATTTCATGAATAAGGGACCCTGCCTGCCTCACTGCCCCATTTCTGAAGCTCACCGTTCCACACAGTGAACCGTTACACAAGTCCCCTGACAAGCACATTCAGAAATTCCACACTCGTCCACATGGGGTATAAATTTAGCAAGGGTTATGTCAGGAGCAGACTTCTTCCTGTTTTCAGTGGGTTAGACAGGTGAAACTAGAGTCCTGCAGGAAGCATGAGCAGTGTTGTAAAGATTATCAGCGTGGCACACCGGGTCCCATTGGTGTCTCAGTTGTGCAACCCACTTGTGAGTGTGGTTACACAAAGCTTTTCAGTTAAACTACTGTCTTGCTGTTCCCTTCAGTACTTGCATTAATAAGTGAAGATGCTCTATGAATTAGCAAAATTTAGAGACAACTGATTTTATTTCTTTCCATATAAAAGTTGGTGTTGCCTGCAGGGTGAGAAGCAGTCATGGTTCTGCCTGGAAGAGGTGGCACTTGAGTCATTTCTCCCCTCCTGGCTTCTGCAGTGTCCTGGCTTTGTTTTAGAACCGATCCCTTACCATCACCTGAGGACAAAACTAACCCAGACAGCAGAGCTGCGGTCATCTTTTCTTCAAAGAAAACCTAAACTGGCAGATAAATTTAGTGCAGGAAAAAGTGTTCACATATTCACTACCAAATGAAAACTGCCTGGGGATTATCTAATGTTACATGATTTCTTCATGCAGAAATGAGCTGAGAATCAGTTTGTGACTAAATGAATTAAAGACAGCACCTACTCTGACGTTGCTGAAAGTTGACTCTTTCTGTGAAAGAGTCCCCACTCACAGTATATATCCTTCGGGTCAAAATGAAGAAGAATTGTACTTCTGTAAAAGTTCAGAGGCCCCTCAGGACATCATTCATTTGAATTTGGGGTCTCTGACATTGGAAATTCTCTGAGGAACAAGTATTTCCAGGTAACTTGAGTCTTTTCTCCGACTCAAGAATGACTTTTGTGCCATTGAAACGGAAGCCACAGATGTTTCTTTTCAAGAGATTGGTGAACACTGTTTGGTTATGCAGAGGTGAGCTTTACAGAGAGGAAGCCGCAAAGCCTGTCGTGCTCAGGAGGAGAAGCAGTTAAGGCTCTGCGCCTTGTTCCAGGATGTTCTCCCAATATCGGCAGCTTGGAGTGTTGGGAGCCCAGGCTGCCTGGTTTCCCGTGACCTCGGCATCTTTACTTTCTGACATCTCAGCCATTCAGTCTTGAGAATAAGGGAGCTAAGGAGATCTCTGCACATGTTGTACGACCTGGGAGTGTGTGGTGGGAAAGGGAGAGGGGGATAGGTAGGATGGTGGTTGAAGAGACCCAGAGCCTGGACCCACAGGTCCCAGCTCTGCCTCTGGCTGCTCTCAGAGCTTTATCAAATCTTCCCCTGCTGGTGCCATAGCCCCACTTGTTCTTAAATTCTGTGATCTTTGTGGTTCAGACTGATAACTCTTAGACAGTCAGTTTGATTTGGAGGCCTGTTCCACCCTTAAGCTCTTCGTATGAGCATGACTTTCAGGGAGCCCATACTGATCTTGAATCTGATTTCAGTCTCAACCATAGGTTCCAAGGGAAAAGACTAATTAGTAGATTGATGGGGCTCTTCCAGTGAAGCAGCCATATTTGTTGTCTGTTAAGCCAAAAGGCACTGGGAGGAGTTCTCAGGACATGGACAGGGCTGGATAACTGAGAGAATGCAGATTTGTTAGTGTACGAAGCCTCCTGTGCTTGCCCCTCATTGGAGGGGCAGACTGGCATCATTTGTGAAGGGACCCCCAAGAGGGGTCACAGATTCACAATGCAAGCAGAAGTCTAAGCATGCCTTTTAGGTGGGTGAGCTTTCCAAGACAGCTGTCATGTGGGTTTTGAGCCTCACCTGGTTTAGGGAGACAAAAAGAGGGAACCAACCCAGCCTTGGTGGACAGAATGTAGATAGTGCAGGACCCAGAGCAAAATGCAGAAAACTTGTACTACGTTCATCTGGGGAAATGGGGCTCAGTAACCCAAAATATGGAAAGGACATGCTTTGGGGGGAGGGGGCAGTGTGTGCAAGTGCATGTGTGTGTGTGTGTGTGTGTGTACTTGTATACACTCAGGATTCCCTAGAGGGATTGCTGCCAGACTGTTGGTCTCCAGCAGGACTTGGTGAAGCTGAGTGGAAAACTCCTCTTTGCCATCTTCTTCTTCTTTGGAGACTTTGCCACACAGCACCAAGGGCTGTGCGTCTTATAGGGCCCCAGGCAACCCGGAACTTTCTTCCCTGTAAGGGGTTTTCTGGGCTTGCTCTGTCCACCTGCTAAAGCAACTGAGAGCTGTCCTCACAGAGACTTGAAGAAACATAAGTGAACCATTTTCATCTGGGTTCTCCCACTTGCGACGAGAGGTGTCCCTGAGCAGGGAGCCCTCGGGAGGATCCATCACCTGCTTTGCTCAACAGGGATAAGAACTGACTGAGTGGATTCCTGTAAAGTGATCATCACAGTGCTAGTTCACAGTAGGTGTTCAGTGAATCTTAGTTCTTATAACTGTGATTATGAGTGAATACATCGTGTTCAGCAGTAAGGCACCAAGATAATTTCCCTAAATCATCAAAGCCGGACTAAAAATCAAGTCCTTTCAGAATCCTCAAAAGATTGAGTCAAGCTCAGGCCTAAAGGGAAAGAAAACACTGAATATTCAGGATACTGGAGAGTCAGTCAGTCAGTCAGTTCAGTCGCTCAGTCGTGTCCGACTCTTTGCGACCCCATGAATCACAGCACGCCAGGCCTCCCTGTCCATCACCAACTCCCGGAGTTCACTCAGATTCACGTCCGTCGAGTCAGTGATGCCACCCAGCATCAGGCATGATGGCTTTCACCCTCCGGAAGGTCTGTGTGAAAATGAACACCATGGACAGCTCACAGGAGGTATTTAGACTAGAGGAGCCTGGCGAGGTCAGTGAAAATATCCCCATTGCTTGGTCTGCATGGAGGCTGACCAGCTCACGAGCTGACAGGGTGACCCTTTTACTGCCGCTAGCCCCTGTGCCACCCTCCGCGTGCCTTCTGTGCTGGCACTGTGGCCAGCCTCACAAAAAAAGCAGGGCATGGACCCAGTCCTGTGGCTGCATTCCAGGTTTGAGTCCATCACTTGCTAGCTCTCACTTGGGCCAATTCCTTAACCCCTCTGCATCTCTTTTCTCATCTGTAAATCAGGAAAATCCCGTGTTTGTGAAGCTACAGAAGATAAAATAAGTGAACGTGCCAGGCACAGTGCCTGCCCCAAGAGCAGGGCCCCACCTTCCTTCTAACAGCTGGCGGGCACATCATGAGACAGAGGTCATGCACAGAAAGCTGGCGGGCAAGTCCAGCTGGTGGGGGCTGGACTTGAAAGCTAAGTGGCAACTCCCCGCTCCTGACATCTGCAGACTATGAGAAAGCTCCCTGCTGGCCCTCCTTCAGGCCACAGGGCTGAATTGTCCTGTTCCCCCACTGGGAACAAGTAAGCAGTGGGGCTGTCAGCCTGAAAACCACAGGAGCCTGGGTGAAAGGAAGCAGTGGCCCAAATCAGCCACCACATTTACCAACCCCAAATCCCCCGTTTGTAAAGAAAACCTGAAATTGCCACAAGTTATATCCCCCTCAGGGAATACTGAGGGTGGGTTTTTTGTTATTGGGTCAGCTTTGTATTCTTCTATCAGTTTTTGTCACTGTTGACCCAGAAGCCCATTTCTTCAGAAAGCTTTGGAGTTTGCAGAATTCATTTCCAGTGAGAGTGAACCTGAGTCCTCTGCAGGGCCTCCCCTTCACCTTTCTCCTGCCTGGTTCGCTGCCCGTCCAGCGCAGTGTGAGGGTTTAAAGAAAGACTCTGACAAATAGACTGTGCCATAGTTTTTTCTTTTCCGAGTGCTGAAGGTGGAGCCAGCAAAGTGTAAAGTGAAGGAGGTGGATTGGAGGACCTGGGAGGGGATGTCATATGCCCTGGGGCCGCTGTGCCGGTTTCCTCGCTCGTTCACAGCCCATGAATGTCAGGTCCAAGGAAAAAGGCACTAGAGTTTCCCTGTGAGAGCCTTGCTTCCATTCCCCGCCCCTGCCCCCACCAGATCTTACTTCCCTCCCTGATTTTCTGCTTCCAGCTATTTTCATGAAGTCCTAACAGTCCTATGAGTAATAGGTCTTGTTGTAGAAGGTGCCCCAAAAGACAGCTGCCATCCGTGTTTACCTTGACCGCACAGCTGAGCCATCTAAGAAGTGCAGCGAACTTTCCCCTACTCCCCTGGGTGTAAGAGCGCTACGCATCTCAGGCCTAAAGCAATGTTTTTATTTTTAACTACATTTTAATTGGTACTTGGTACATTCTTCTGATAGATCCTGGCTTTTAGATACTGATTTCATCAAGGGCACAGTTATTCGTTTGAGAGGCAACTCCTGTGACTGTGGGAAAGACCCGTCACTGATGTGCAAGACTCAGATCCACTGAGCCTGACCAGCGACATGGCTGGGGGGATGCACGTAACACTTTTCCATGGTAAAGGCATTACTGTAGGAAACTGTTTTCATTATCGCTTGTTTCATGCATGACATCTGAGCTTCTGGGAAGGGAGGGAGAAGATGATGGACTTTAGAAAAGGAAAAGCCTCACTCAGACCACGAGCCCCTCAGGAGACACAGGGTTTTGGTAAACAGGAGATGGCAGAGATAATAAAGGAACAGAACAATCCGGAAGTTAAGAAAGTTACAAAAGGAGAAAGAAGTGTGAAAAGTGGGAAGTTAGCTCTTCAGATAAGGCAGAGAAGCCAGTTGAGGAAGGGCAGCTGATAACAAGGGCAGATAAAATGAAACTGCTTCTTCCATCTGAGGAATAAATAAAAAGTATTCCATGCCCTGGAAATCCCAGCATGGGAGGACAGAGTGTCAAGGCACATTTTAATTGGTACTTGGTACATTCTTCTGATAGATCCTGGCTTTTAGATACTGATTTCATCAAGGGCACAGTTATTTGTTTGAGAGGCAACTCCTGTGACTGTGGGAAAGACCCGTCACTGATGTGCAAGACTCAGATCCACTGAGCCTGACCAGCGACATGGCTGGGGGGATGCACGTAACACTTTCCCATGGTAAAGGCATTACTGTAGGAAACTGTTTTCATTATCGCTTGTTTCATGCATGACATCTGAGCTTCTGGGAAGGGAGGGAGAAGATGATGGACTTTAGAAAAGGAAAAGCCTCACTCAGACCACGAGCCCCTCAGGAGACACAGGGTTTTGGTAAACAGGAGATGGCAGAGATAATAAAGGAACAGAACAATCCGGAAGTTAAGAAAGTTACAAAAGGAGAAAGAAGTGTGAAAAGTGGGAAGTTAGCTCTTCAGATAAGGCAGAGAAGCCAGTTGAGGAAGGGCAGCTGATAACAAGGGCAGATAAAATGAAACTGCTTCTTCCATCTGAGGAATAAATAAAAAGTATTCCATGCCCTGGAAATCCCAGCATGGGAGGACAGAGTGTCAAGGCAGACCGAGAGTACCCAGAGGCTGGTGGACCCCTGACCACTGTGCCCTGTGCCTCTTGACTGTGCGGTGACCTTGCCAACTGAGCTGGCCAGCAGGCCTGACTCCTCCATCCTTCCTTTTCCTCAATCAAAAGGTATTCATCTGGTGTCCCTCTCTTGATAAAGATCCTTGGGCTCTCGTGGGTTAACTAGTCAGTCAAATTTATTGCAATTTACTAATTGACTCATCACCTATTTGAGAAAATTATCCATTAATAGCCACTTCTTGGCTGTTTGATAACTACTGAAGTATTAAATATCTCTGGGTCTCCATTTCCCTCAAATAAGGGAGGTGGACTTAATAATATCTAACAGAGAGGTGGTATTTAAGTTGGGTCTTGGCGTGAAAATGGAAGGGGAGGGCTCCAGAGTGCCATTTATGAGACAAGGTAGGAGAGGAGGAAGAATGTTGGAGGAAATGAATGGAGCGGGAACACTGCCTGGTGGGCTGCAAGCAGAGCATAATTATTGCTGCATCCTCACGGGGTAAGGAAGAGCCATGTGAAATGTCCCAGAGGAGCCTGGGCTTCCTGTTAGTTTATTAATCATCTTGATGGCGATGGAGAGCCTGCTTTGATTAAATTCACTAATGATCCTAAACTGAGCAGGGGAGTAAATTCCAGAAAGGATGGATTTATAAGGTTAGTGGTAATATTAATCAGTGCATCTTCATGACCAGGGTGGCAATAAATGAAATAAGATTTGCCGTGATGATGGCGGGGAGGCATACCTGAGGGCAAAGGATAATGAACCCAGTTACAAACCGGGAAGCTGTTGTTTAGAAAATAATAATGGGGTGCCAGCTCTAAAGTGCAGAGTGAATGATAAATTAAAAACAAGCTTAAAATAAACTCTCATTCTAGGTCAGGATCTCTCTCAGCACTTTGGTAGGGGGCTGTCACGGCGGTGGGGTAGGGGAACAGAAAGTGAAAGGCAGATTGGAAAGAACTTACAAAGGAGGAAATTCACCTGTTACAGGGAGGAAGCTGAGACCTGGGGAGGTTAGGGGTGACTGACTAGGTTAGGGGCAGCCACTCTGTCCCCTGCAGGGGTGACAACAGATGGCCCTGCCTTCGGAGGACTAAAGTAGTCTGTTTCTCCTTACAGTCTCTGCTTACTTGGCTCATGAAATGTTATCTCTGCATCTCTAACTTCAATCCGAGAGCTAGACGCTGCTACAGCCACGACGAAAACCTCGATCTCCTCATTCTTCTCTCGCTTTCTTCCTCTCTTAAGTTCTAAACTCTTCACGGTCAACACTGATGAGAATTCAGAACACAAACGCTAAAACTTTAGAACTAGCTCCACAGCCAAGGTACCCACCATGGTCTGTCTCCAAGTTAGTTTGAGGTCCTCCAACAGCACTGAGAAAAAAATAAAAATCTCTGAAACTGTGTGTGCAGTAATGTTGGGAAGACACCTGGAAATATCAGTACTTTGGGGCCAGTGATTTTTGTACCTTTGGGGAATAACAAAACATTAAGACAAAATTCCACCAAATGCAGGTAATTAAAATTAAGCTTCCGCTCTGGGCATTTTATGAAATTCATAACCCTGTTGAAAATTCCCTGCGATGGGTTTGTGTTTCTTCTGTTGGGTCCCCTCTTGGGGAGGAGAATGGCTCTTGGTTGCGCAGTTGAAGCAGTGTTGGCAGGTTGGGGGGCGGGGGGCTGTGTGTGCGGGGTCTGCTTTCTCAGGTTGGGGCCCCAACCTGGGAAGGAAGGTGTTGGGGGAGGGGGAAAGACTGGCCTTGGCGGAACTATGAAGTAGGGGTGTCTGGCCTGTTTTCTCAGTTCCTCTTTTCCTTTCGCTTCCCTCTCCCAGGAAGGCTCTTGCTGCTCCTCTGAGTCCCAGTAGGGTCATATGGGGGCAGAGCTACAAGACTGGCTGATCCTGTGCCACAACTTTAGGGGCGCATTTCCCCTTGGGAAGCTCAGCAGCTCACAAAGGCCTTGCAGACTCAGAACCGTGTTCCATCCCTCAGGCCTTTACTTGTCTTCCCCAGCCTTGCTTGGAAATCTCCCTGCTGTGTCTTTGATGTGGCCTAACATCCACATGGGCCAGTGGGCACTGCCCAGGAATGTCCTGCAGAGACACTCGGTAGCCTAAGTGTCTTATTTCTAAATAGGAAATCATAGCATGTGCTGAAAGAAAGAAATCTCCTTTAGTACCTGTCATTAGCTACATCATAGGATGAGGTATATGACATGCACATGCTTGACAAGCCATAACCACACAGTTAGCTACCAGGATCTCTTGACCAGCTGTAACCACAAAGTTGCTACCAGGATCTCTTAAATGAGTCTTTTAATTTGTACCAGCACCCCAGCCATGGTGCTGTAGGGCTGAGAGTTCAGGTGTTAGAGTCAGTAAGCCTGGGTTTGAACTCCATCTCTGCCACTTACTGGCCATGCAGAATTAAGCAAACTGTCTAAATGTTCAAAACTTTTTTTTTTTCATGTACAAAACAGTTTTGTGGATAGGATTGGTGAAAGGGTGCGTGTAAAGCCTTTGGCTCAGTGCTTAGGGGGGAGCAGGTAGTCAACAATAAATCTTATCTACTGACATTGTTGTTTCTATTTCACAATAACCTGTGAGGCAGGAGAAGTGGATATTGTCTCCTTAGTTCTGGGAGCCCGAGGATGGGTAGAGAGAAGTGACCTCTTCTAGGCTGAACAAGTAGTTAGCATGTGCCAAGGCTAGTATGAAACCTGAGCTTGCTATGGAAGACTCTAGAGTTTTGAGAAACAGTAGTTCTTTTTATTAACTGTCTTCTTCTCTCATACAATGCCTCCCTACATGGCCAAGACACACAGGTGACAGTAAACACAGGGAATGCATGTTCTAGCTTCATGGTGCAAGACCACTCTCCGACTTAAAGAATTATCATCTGACATAGAGGACGAATGGAAACCTGCCCCTTCATTCAGAGCCACCATCATCACCCTTCTCCAATCCCACAGACAGATACAGTGATCACCTTATTTGCCTAGTAAGCTAGTCAGTTCAATCACAAACAGAAACATCTGCAGAACCAACATAGGAGCCCAGGCAGTGCCCGATACTGGACATGGAACAGCAGACTGGGTCCAAGTCAGGAAAGGAGCACGTCAAGGCTATCTAGTGTCACCCTGCTATTTAATCTATCTGCAGAGCACATCATGCAAAATGCCGGGCTGGATGAAGCACAAGCTGGAATCAAGGTTGCCGGGAGAAATATCAGTAACCTCAGATACGCATGACACTACACTTATAGCAGAAAGTGAAGAAGACTAAAGAGCCTCTTGATGAAAGTGAAACAGGAGAGTGAAGAAATTGGCTTAAAACTCAACATTGAGAAAACTAAGATCATGGCATCTGGTCCCATCAATTCATGACAAATAGATGGGGAAACAATGACAGACTTTTTTTGGGGGGGGAGCTCCAAAATCACTGCAGATGGTGACTGCAGCCATGAAATTAAAAGACGCTTATTCCTTGGAAGGAAAGTTATGACCAACCTAGACAGCATATGCAAAAGCAGAGATATTTGCCAACAGAGGTCTGTCTAGTCAAGGCTATGGTTTTTCCAATAGTCAGGTATGGATGTGAGAGTTGGACTATAAAGAAAGCTGAGTGCCAAAGAATTGATGCTTTTGTACTGTGGTGTTGGAGAAGACTCTTGAGAGTCCCTTGGACTGCAAGGAGATCAAACCAGTCCATCCTAAAGGAGATCAGTCCTGCATATTCATTAGAAGAACTGATACTGAAGCTGAAACTCTAATAGTTTGGCCACCTGATGCGAAGAACTGACTCATTGGAAAAGACCCTGATGCTGGGAAAGATTGAAGGCGGGAGGAGAAGTGGATAACAGAGGATGAGATGGTTGGATGGCATCACCAACTCAATGGACATGAGTTTGAGTAAGCTCCGGGAGTTGTTGATGGAGAGTGAGGCCTGGCATGCTGCAGTCCATGGGGTTGCAAAGAGTTGGACACGACTGAGCAACTGAACTGAACTGAGGTCTGTTTTTGCTGAAGGGCTGGGTCTGAATCCAGATTTTGTGGACCCTGACCTTATTCAGTTTTGAAATCTTCTTTATGAAATGAAACAAAAATAAGAATTCCAAATTAGGCATTGAAACATTACAGAAATGGAGACCAGATTAGTAGTTGACAGGTTGGGAATGAAGGAGGAGAGATGAATGTGTGTATAAAAGGACACAAAGAGGAACCCTTGTGGTAATACATACATGAACCTACGCGTGGAATAAAATTGCATAGAACTAAATACACACACAAATGAGTACATATAGAGTCAGTTAAATCTGAGGAAGATTGATGGGTTGATTGCTCGCCACTTTTTTGGGGTAGCATATTGCAGTGCAGGTTTTTAAGAGGTTCCTCCTGAAAGAAACCAAATGAAGTCTACATGAGTTCTTTCCGCATGTTTCTTTGCAATTGCATATGAATTTATATCAAAATTTTAAAAAAAACATATTTTGGAAAAATTGGAAAAAGAGTTGGACACGACTGAGCAACTGAACTGAACTGAGGTCTGTTTTTGCTGAAGGGCTGGGTCTGAATCCAGATTTTGTGGACCCTGACCTTATTCAGTTTTGAAATCTTCTTTATGAAATGAAACAAAAATAAGAATTCCAAATTAGGCATTGAAACATTACAGAAATGGAGACCAGATTAGTAGTTGACAGGTTGGGAATGAAGGAGGAGAGATGAATGTGTGTATAAAAGGACACAAAGAGGAACCCTTGTGGTAATACATACATGAACCTACGCGTGGAATAAAATTGCATAGAACTAAATACACACACAAATGAGTACATATAGAGTCAGTTAAATCTGAGGAAGATTGATGGGTTGATTGCTCGCCACTTTTTTGGGGTAGCATATTGCAGTGCAGGTTTTTAAGAGGTTCCTCCTGAAAGAAACCAAATGAAGTCTACATGAGTTCTTTCCGCATGTTTCTTTGCAATTGCATATGAATTTATATCAAAATTTTAAAAAAAACATATTTTGGAAAAATTGGATAGAAGTGGAACTAGGTAATCTGAAAAAAAGAAATAGGCACCAGACTTTGGAAGAGCTTGTGCTCTTGAGAAGCTTGAATGTTTAAACTTCACCGTTCTTACGGTAAATCCACCTCTGGTCAGAAAGGCAGCAAGCCAACTGACAGGATAAGGAATAGAAGA
The DNA here is from genome assembly GCA_006410675.1 of Oreotragus oreotragus. Classification (NCBI taxonomy): domain Eukaryota; kingdom Metazoa; phylum Chordata; class Mammalia; order Artiodactyla; family Bovidae; genus Oreotragus; species Oreotragus oreotragus. The sequence goes on along the minus strand of SJYX01023478.1, from coordinate 354,296 downwards.
GACAAAGAAAGATTTCAGGACTCAGACGTGAACATGTCCACTTTCCAGGAGGATCTGTTACAACCACGAGTAAGGCCACTTGCTTTAAACTAAACAAGAGGTACTCACCCACGTAGACAGGTTGACTCCACTCACTCCAGAGCCCCGTCGCTCTGCACACAGGGCTCACCGCTGCCCTCACTTGAATGTAATACTTAGAAACATCATCAACTATGGTGATGAGCGTATTGGTTGTCATTTTTTCTGTCTAAATGGAAAAAAATAACATGATAAGACTCTTCGGAACATGCTATTTAAGTGATGCCAGTGACTAGACTGGAAGGTCATATGCAAGTAGACTGGAAGGTCATATGCAAGTGACTCAGTGTTCAGCAACCCGTTTAAAATCAGTAAGACACACATCAGTTAGTGCCTTCTAGATCACTTCAGTATGGATGTATTGGCAGTCATCCTTCGATGGAAAGCTAGTAGCAACCAAAATAAATAAAATAGGCAATTGTAAGATCTCAATGATCCATCTGGGTCCAACTGATATTTCTAGAGTGAAAGACTAGAGTGGCCAGTAGCAGGATGTGTAACTCCCATCATCTTGTCCCAAGATATTCTGTAATCACCTAACAACATGCCATGGCTCCCATCATACTCAACAGGTGCCAGCAAAGTGCAATCTATGACATATCTGGCCCGCTGCCTGTTTTTATAGAAACTGCAAACTAAGAATGACTTATATATTTTTCAACAATTGAAAAATATAAAAAGTATTTTGTGACACATGAAAATTACATGAAATTGAAATTTCAGTATCCACAAACAGTTTTATTGGAATGCAGTTATGCCTATTTGCTTGTATCTGTGGCAGAGCTGAGTAATTTTGGCAAAAACAGAACAGTCTACAAAGCCTAAAATATCTCCTCTGTGACCTTTTACTGTAAAAGCTTGCTGATCCCTGTTTCAATGTGTCACTCCCTGCCAGGGCTGGGGAGGAGAAGTGAGGGGTGGAAGGTGCATAAGGAAGTAGAAAAGAGCAGGGCCCTTGAATCTAGGAAAAGGGGACTTGAATCCTAGCTCTAACCTCTAACTAAATGCAGGGGAAGTTGCTTGACCTCTCTGGGCTTCAGTTTTCTCATCTGTAAAATAGGAATAATAGCATCAAACCAATGGATTATCAAATAAAGAAGCCCTAGAGCGTGACTGCAGCCATGAAATTAAAAGACGCCTACTCCTTGGAAGAAAAATTATGACCAACCTATATAGCATACTGAAAAGCAGAAACATTACTTTGCCAACAAAGGTCCGTCTAGTCAAGGCTATGGTTTTCCCAGTGGTCATGTATGGATGTGAAAGTTGGACTGTGAAGAAAGCTGAGCACTGAAGAATTGATGCTTTTGATCTGTGGTGTTGGAGAAGACTCTTGAGAGTCCCTTGGACTGCAAGGAGATCCAACCAGTCCATTCTAAAGATAAGCCCTGGGATTTCTTTGGAAGGAATGATGCTAAAGCTGAAACTCCAGTACTTTGGCCACCTCATGCAAAGAGTTGACTCACTGGAAAAGACTCTGATGCTGGGAGGGATTGGGGGCAGGAGGAGAAGGGGACAGCAGAGGGTGAGAAGCCTGGATGGCATCACGGACTCGATGGACGTGAGTCTGAGTGAACTTTGGGAGTTGGTGGTGGACAGGGAGGCCTGGCGTGCTGCGATTCATGGGGTCGCAAAGAGTCGGACACGACTGAGCGACTGAACTGAACTTTGTAAAAGCCAAGCTTAAATATATTTTGGGTTGAATCACATTAAAACTGCTAATATTCAGCCATGCATTTTTGATCTGCAAAAACAACCATTTGGGGTATTTCAACCTAATAATATACACTCAGTAAATTCCAGTTTGTCATAGGTAACATAGACTAACATTCTATAGTGTTGAATTGAGGCTGTTTCTCACAAAGCCTTCTATATTCTTTCTCCTGGTCAGTGTCTTCACCATGCAGCTAATTCCCTCTGCCCCAAACCAAGTTTATGTCCTTGGGGCCTCCATGTTACATACTCCTGGATATATTTCTCCCTTCCTTGTCTCTACTCCAAAAACACTGCCATTTTTCTCATCAATTTTTGCTTGGACCATTGCAGTAGCCATGAGACTGCTATTTCTGTCTCCACATGTTCCCTCTATCCATACCCAGCTTTTATGCTGCTACCAAAATAATTCTGCATTTCTCTAGATGTGTTCACATTTCTCTATGGAGTAAAACACTCCAGTGTCTTCCATTGCTAATGGCCATGGTTTTAAAAAGAGAAACTACTTTTTCCAGGCAAAATATTGGAGGCATTCTGGGAGAAGTCCTAATGAGAGAGCTAGAGTTACGATTCCAGTGTTGGTCTTATGTCCAGCTGACTGAGTTAGTGCAGCTTGGCTGAAGGAACCATGTTCTCTCAAGCCTTGGTTACCCCTTCTGCCTAGGGCCCGCCACTCCAAGTGTATTGGAGGACTGGCATGAGTGAGGGCTGTTCATTGTGGTCCTCAAGAAGGAACTATACAAATGGAGACAACAATTTGGGAGCTTTCATAGCAAGTTGACATTGCCATGGCATCCAAGCTCAGGATCACTGGGTTTGTCTTTGGCTATACTTGATTTTTCTAGCAAATCATACCAGTATATGGTGGATTAGACATTTTAAAAAGAAAGCCAGTTTTTTGCCATATTTACTTGGGCATGCTGGCTAAAAAAGGTCCTTCTCTGCTTCTCCCACTAGGCAGGTTTCTATTCATCCTTCAGGATTCTGTTCAATGCCTCTCCCTTGGGTGGAGGCCCTGGCAGCTTGCTTTGTTGACTCCCTGCTTTGTATCCACCCAGCCTCTTGGTCAGGCAGCTCTGAGACTGGGTGAGTGCATCCTGCAGACCAGGCCCCTTGAGAGCAGAAATGGCGCCTATTTGTCCATCTCCTACTAAGAAGACAGCTTGTAAACATCTTTGTTAAACCAAATTGAGTTTGCAAGGCAGGAGTTTGAATCCTGACTTCTCCAGTTTTTTTACTTTGCTTTGTGATATTGGGCAACTTACTTAATTTGTCTGTGCCTCACTTTCTTGTAAGATGGGAATGAGCATTATATAATTGTATAATAGAGAAACTGTAAGTATAACAAGGGCCTACTCTGGCTCAGTTGATAAAGAATCTGCCTGCAATGCAGGAGACCTGATTTTCCATCCCTGGGTCAGGAAGATCCCCTGGAGAAGGAAATAGCCACCCACTCCAGTATTCTTGCCTGGAAAATTCCATGGACAGAGGAGCCTGGCGGGCTACGGTCCATGGGGTCACAAAAGTCAGATATGACTGAGCAATTAAACAAAGTATTAACAAAGCTTAACTTATAGTTGATGCTTAATAAATATTGACTTTAATTTAGCTCGTTTCCCCTTGACTTTTTTGTCCATTAGGGCTAATGAAGTGGCATTTTTTTTAAGTTGTGGTAAAACACACATAAAAAAAAGTTACCGTCTTAACCATGTTTGAGTGTGTGGTTCAGTAGGAAAAGTACATTCACACTGTGCACCCCATCTCCTGCTTTTATCTGTTGTGAATGATGCTGCTGTGATCATGTTTGTTCAAAGGTCTTTGAGACCCTCCTTTCAATTCTTTTGGATATGTACCCAGAAGTAGAATTGGTGGGTCATATGATAATTCTATTTTTAATTTTTGAGAAATCCCCGTACTGTTTTCCATAGCAGCTGCACCATTTCCCCAGCAGTGCTAATGAACTTTTATCTGATCCTTCACATTATTTTCAACCCAAAATAGGTGCTTTCGAGACAAAAAACCAGTAAGATTTTATTTATTTTTACAAACTGGGATAGTTACCTTTGACTTTGTTAGTTCCGGGCTATAACCAGAACTGTCAAATGGACAATAATTTTTTTTTTTTTTTTAAGAAATCTGTCATCAAATAATGGAATGATTGGAATTATTACCTGAAAATATCCTTTCTTTGCATTGTAAATTTTCACCTCATAATCAAAGCAGTGGCTTGGAAAAGCAGAAACTGGTTTTTCCCAGTGGATAGAGAGACAGGTTCCTTTGAGCTCTGCTGTGACGTTCGCTGGAGAATTTACTCGATCTGTGTTAGAGAACAAGGGCTTGGTGATCATGGTTGATAAGTGTGGTCCACCCACATTTCTCAAGGTATTTCTAAGCTACGTGTTCTCAAGTATTTTCCTCTAGCATTTAACCAACAAATCTGCAAGCCACAGAACTCCGGCAGCTCGCATCTCACTCCCATCTTCCAGCCACAGGAGAGATCTCTTCTGTAAACCTCAAAAATACCTACTTAAACAGTCTCAAATGGTTGAATGCCCTTTCCTTCAGCTTGTTAAGGCCCACCCCACCATCCATTTTTACTTGCCAAGTTGGGCCAACCTGAAGGGAAACTCGTTCCTGGAGAGACAGTGTCCTGGAGACCCAGCTAAGCCCTGTGCTATGGAACAGGTGTGGCTGGGCTGATCACTTCCCCTTTCTGGGCCTCAGTTTTTATTTCATTTTGGTTTGTGCATCTTGTTTTCGTTTGTTGTGTGGATTTGGTTTTTCTTACAGAAAAAGAACGAGTTGGGCTAAATTTGTCTTTGCTTATAACTCCATGGTTCTTCACCCTGAAATCTCACTTGATTGTTTTATGGCTGCTTGATATGGGTGGAAATTATTTCTAATTGAGTAAACTTGTTTAAAGTTATGTGACTTGGATCTCACTGAATCACAGGGACAAGCTAAAAATGGGGCCCACTGGCTCCAGAGCCTGCCATCCCCTAAAGCAAAACGTTTTTCACCAAGAGAACATTTATTTATTGTAGTAATATGAGGAATTGGTCTCAATAAAATGACAATCATACAAGAAAATAAATTTCCATAGTCTGTCCCAGGCTGTGTCCGTTTTCATATTAATATCATTGTTTCATAGGTCTCTCTCAGTATTTTTTATTACCTGTTTTCATGAAAGTGACATTTTTTGGTCATTTAATATGACCTAAAATATGCTATTGAAGAGAATTGTATAACCTCTTTAGCAAGTATTCTGATTGTTTAAACAAAGTTATACTCTACTCAATACACATATGGATGATAGAAAAGTAGAAACAGATACATATGTCACAAACCACATCCTTTAAATAATAACATTTTGCATATTTATTGGATACTTAGGCAAGGCACCATTCTAAGCACTTTATAATTATTAATGTACTTAATTGTCACATAGACCTTGTAGGAAGAACTGATTTCCCCCCATATTTCGGGTGAAAAGCCTGTGGCCAGCCTGTCTAAGGTCACTCAGCGAGTGAGTGGGGAAGCCAGGATCCTTGGCCAGGCAGCCTGGCCCCACAGTCCACACTACTAACCACGCCATCATGGAAACCTGGAACTTGAAGCACCAGAAATGCTTTGTGAAGGGCTCCCGATGAGCTTCATTAATACAGGTATTTAGGATGAGGGAGAAGGTCTTCAGTTTTGCAAACTGAACAAGCGAAAGCTTAGCTCATACACTTCAGTCTGAGAATCACATGGTGAGGGAGACCTGCTAACTCAAGAACGCCCAGAGGAGAGAGGCCAGAGGACTGTGAGAGGAATGCACGAGAAGCTGGGGGCAGAGAGCTCAGGATGAGAAAGCTGGCTGCCTTTGGGTAGCCGAGAGACCTTCTGGTGGGGAAGGAATCAGACTTGTTTGGGGGTGATGCCAGACCGTCACAGGATCCGTGGGCAGACATTTCACAAGCCCAGCCAGAGCTGCTGAGTGGTGGTCTGGGCTTCTTTCAGCAGGGAGCTCACTTTCCCTGGGTTCTCAACCAGGGGAGAGTTTATCCCCTAGGGGACATTTTGAAATGTCTGGGGAATTACTAGGACCAACAAGGATCTGCTGTGTAGCACACAGAACTCTGCTCAGTGTTATGTGGCAGCCTGCGTGGGGAGGAGTTTGGGGAACATATATAGGTATATGTATGGCTGAGTCACTGCCGTGCCCTGAAATTATCACAGCATTGTTAATTGGCTATACTCCAATATAAAATCAAAAGTTAAAAAAAAGAGAGGACTAAGTTTTAGAGATCCGCTGTTCAACATTGTGTCTATAGTCACCAATACTGTATTGTGCACCAAAGATTTGGAGGATAAATTTCATGTTACCTCTTACCTCTCTTACATCAATAAAACTAAAATTAAAAAAGTAAAGATCATTAGATATTGAGGTTAAAAAAAAGTCTGGGGACATTTTTATTGTCATAACTTGAGAATGGGGTGGAGTGCTGTTGGCGTCTAACATTTGGAGACCAGGGCCGCTCCTGAACACCTTGTAGAGCACAGGACAGCCCCACAGAGAATTGTCTGGCCAGATAATATGAGTAGTGCTGAGGCTGAGAAACCTTGACCCTGTGGTTTTTAAGCAGGAGCCATGTGGTCGTTCAGTATTAGATAAGTAGCCAAACTAGGTGATATTTATAAATTCTCCCAGTGCTGAGATTCTGCAATTCAATTATTCTGGTTTTGTGTCAGGCCTGTCTTACCAATGGCATGAAGGGCAAAGAGCTGATCGAAAGGCTTGATCGCAGCTTCCTTGCTGGAGCCGTTAACATACACTGCAAGGGAGTCTCGCCCTTTGCTATTGATGAAAGTCCTGGGAAACCAGCAGGCAACATTTCTCTGCAGGACGTCTTTGCTGTATTCCTGACATTCTTCAATCCTAGAGCGATACCTATATGGAACACTCATAAGTGTTTAAGGCTGGAGGAAACAACCCATCCGCATAAGTGAAAATCGGTACTAACCTATAGTAGAGGAAATACTGTGTATCATCAGGGGCATCCTTGCCAACAAGCCAGGTGCAGTGAAGAGAAACTTGGTATGGTTGTAAGTATGTGTAATTATCTGCCTTCGTGTTTGTGGTGCAAGTTAAATTCACAATCTCAGTTCCAGGAGACCCTAGGTGGTCAAAAATTAGAAAAAAAAATAGATATACATATATATGAATTGTTTCACATTTTGCTTACAGTGGAAAGTAACACAACATTGTAAGTTAATGCTATTCCTATAAAAAATTTTTTTTAAAGAACAAAGCATTGCCACAATAGTTTTTGATAGTTTCTTTTAAACCCATAGGGATTGGGGACATCAAAAAGTAATTGTCACCATACAGTTATAGAAACCTATTTGCAAAAGGTTAGCTTTCTGGAGGATGAACTGAAATGACTAAGCCCTACTTTCTGACTTCAAAAGTTTTGCAGCTTCTTTGCAGGGAGAGTTTATATGTGATAGATATCAGAGTTCAAGAGCAGTGTGATAGAGTGTCATTCAGAGCTTGGTATACAGCAGCCTCAGGATTCTGATGCTCCATTGTCAATAACTAGTTATGACTGAGAGAGCTAATTGAGGAAGGTCTCCAACGCCACTTTGCATCAGAGAATGAAGGGATTCATTAGGTAGTATCCAAATGCTTCATGAGTAACAGAGATTGCCGCTCAAAAGGAAAGTAGTTTTGGCAACATCGCGAAAGAACACTGCCTCTTTAGAGACTCGGTACACAGACTGGTGTATTAAAGTCTACTTTAGGTCACCATAGAGCATTGAGTAGAGCTCCCTGGGCTATAGAATCTGTTCTCACTAGTTGTATATTTTATACGTAGTGGTGTATATATGTCAATCCCAGTCTCCCAATTCACCCTACTCCCTCTTCCCCTTTGGTATGTTTGTTCTCAATATCTGTGTCTCTGTTCTGCTTTGCAGGTAAGTTCATCTGTACCATCTTTGTAGATTCCACATGTGCGGTGCTTAATCACTCAGTTGTATCCAACTCTGCAACCCCATGGACTTTAGCCCTCCACCACCCTTTGTCCATGGAATTCTCCAGGCAAGAATAGTGAAGTGAATTGCCATTTCCTTCTTAATATGTGATACTTGTTTTTTTCTTTCTGACTTATTTCACTCTCTTTGACAGTAGGTCCATCCACATCACTGCAGATGGCACAGTTTGGCTCCTTTTTATGGCTGAGTAATATTCCATTATATATATATATATATATATATATCACATCTTCTTTATCCGTTTCTCTATTGATGGACATTTAGGTGGCATCCATGCCCTGACTATTGTAGTGTTGCAGTGAACATTGGGTTTCATGTATCTTTATCTGGGTCGTGAAGCTCTTTTTTGTACAGTTCTGTGTATACTTGCCATCTCTTCTTAATATCTTCTGCTTCTGTTAGGTCCATACCATTTCTGTCCTTTATCGAGCCCATCTTTGCATGAAAT
>SJYX01023478.1:261589-342420 GCA_006410675.1 Oreotragus oreotragus | reverse complement strand
AGGCTATGGTTTTTCCTGTGGTCATGTATGGATGTGAGAGTTGGACTATGAAGAAGGCAGAGCACCAAAGATTGATGCTTTTGAACTGTGGTGTTGGAGAAGACTCTTGAGAGTCCCTTGGACTGCAAGGAGATCCAACCAGTCCATTCTGAAGGAGATCAGCCCTGGGATTTCTTTGGAGGGAATGATGCTAAAGCTGAAACTCCAGTACTTTGGCCACCTCATGCGAAGAGTTGACTCATTGGAAAAGACGCTGATGCTGGGAGGGATTGGGGGCAGGAGGAGAAGGGGACGACCGAGGATGAGATGGCTGGGTGGCATCACCCACTGGATGGACGTGAGTTTGAGTGAACTCTGGGAGTTGGTGATGGACAGGGAGGCCTGGCGTGCTGCGATTCATGGGGTCGCAAAGAGTCGGACGCGACTGAGTGACTGAACTGAATGCAGCCACAGGACTGGGTCCATGCCCTGCTTTTTTTGTGAGGCTGGCCACAGTGCCAGCACAGAAGGCACGCGGAGGGTGGCACGGGGGCTAGCGGCAGTAAAAGGGTCACCCTGTTAGCTCGTGAGCTGGTCAGCCTCCGTGCACACCAAGCAATGGGGATATTTTCACTGACCTCGCCAAGCTCCTCTGGTCTAAATACCTCCTGTGAGCTGTCCATGGTGTTCATTTTCACATAGACCTTCTGGAGGGTGAGAGCCATCATGCCTGATGCTGGGTGGCATCACTGACTCAATGGACGTGAATCTGAGTGAACTCCGGGAGTTGGTGATGGACAGGGAGGCCTGGCGTGCTGCGATTCATGGGGTCGCAAAGAGTCGGACATGACTGAGCAACTGAACTGACCTGATGGTAACTCTATTTTTAGTGTTTTGAGGAACCTCCATACTGTTCTCCTTAGTGGTTGTATTAATTTATATTCCCATCAGCAGAGTAGGAGAGTTCCCGTTTCTCCATATTCTCTCCAGCATTTATATTTATATTTTTTGATGATGACTGTTATGGCCAGTGTGAGATGATACCTCGTTGTAGTTTTGATTTGCATTTCTCTTTATGATTAGTGATGTTGAACACCTTTTCATATGTTTGTTGACCATCTGTAGGTCTTTGGAGAAATTTCTGTTTATGTCTTCTGCTCCTTTTTTGATTGGGTTGTTTGTCTTTTTGAAATTGAGCCTCATGAGCTGTTTGTATATTTTGGAGATTAATCCCTGTTGGTTGCTGTGTGGGCAGATATTCTCCCCATTCTGAGGATCGTATTTTCCACTTGTTTACAGTTTCCTTTGCTGTGCAAAAGCTTTGAAGTTTCATTGGATCCTATTTGTTTACTTTTGTTTTAATTTTCATTACTCTGGGAGATGGGTCAAAAAAGACCTTGCTGCAGTTTATGTCAAAGAGCATTCTGCCTGTGTTCTGGTCTAGGAACTTTTTAGTGTCTGACTTTACATTTAGGTCTTTAATCCACTTTGAGTTTATTTTGGGGCTATATGTATATGTGTGGCTGATTCACTTTGCTGTACAATATTGTGTTTCTGCTCTACAGCAGTGTATATGTATGAAAGTACATATGTGTGTGTATATATGTGAATATGTGTATATATATATGATGTGTGTGCATATACACATGCGCACACACATGTGTGTGCATGCTTGGTTGCTCAATCACTGACTCTTTGTAACCCCATGGACTGTAGCCCGCCAGACTCCTCTGTCCATGGAATTTGTCAGGCAGGAATACTGGAGTGGATTGCCATGCCTTCCTCAAGGGAATCTTCCAGACCCAGTGATCGAACCTGAGTCTCCTGTGGCTCTTGCATTGGCAGGCAGATTCTTTACCACTGGGCCACCTGGGAAGCCTTTATATATGTATACATATGCATACACACACACGTATGCACATGTTTTCATATATACACATACACACACGTGTGTGTGTGTGTGTGTGTGTGTGTGTGTGTGTGTGTATACTCTCTCCAGGCAGTAAATGACCTGATAATCTCTGCCAAGTTAGTTTAGAGTTTCTGAGGTCTGCTTCTCTCCCACTGTCCTTCCAAGGAATGATGTGGTGTGAATTCAGTCTAACTCAAGGCAGAAATAATGATGTTTTCATTATTGTCACCCCACGTCAGGGTGCTCAGAGAGCAGTCGAGATTGCAGAAGTGTAGTTCTGGAAGGCTTGTTAGAGGCACCCTCCAGTTACTCACTGCAGGGAGGTGGACACGTGCTTTCGTGTACAGCAGACGACTTGTATTTGTGGTCTTCTGTCTGCCTTAGATTCTGTCCCTGCCTGTGACATCAAGCCTGCTGTGAACTGGCCTCTGTGTGGTCCAGACATCATGTTCTACCGAGTGAATGGGAAGATCTTCATGATGCTGCCCTCGGTCACACACGTGATGCGGGAGGCGTGGCCGTCTCATCAGAGATGTGATGAGAGGATAGTTTGACTGTTAGCCACAGCCAGACCGGCCCAGGCCATTGTTATTATGCGTGCACACACACATCCCAAGACTTGGTGGCCTGTTCTCCTTTTTTCTTTCTCTATTCTGTGTGTGTGTCTGTTTGTTTTCAAGGTTTGAATCATAAATGTCACTGGTTCTAAGTATTAGAAACCCCAGCTTTCCACAGAAGGACCATCTAGACAGAGTAGGGGTTAATCTCTTTGCTTGTGGCACTCGGGCTATCCAGTCTCATGGCTTCTGTGAACTGTCAGCACAGTTTTCTTCAATTTTGTTTGAGAGGTCATAGAATTGTAAGCATCTACCGGTGTAACGGAACACCATGTCTGAAGCCTGAAGCACATGCTGTTTGTATGCTGGTGCAGGAAAGCGGGAGACTCTGCCCTGCGCACGGGGGATATAGCCCAGGAGGGCAGGGTTAGCATCTATTTACTGTGAAAGATAATGAAACAGTATGTTGTGCCACATGAGTAGCATAGCATCCCTGAAAGAGTTCTGAAAAGAACAGCAAGCCTCTGTGCATCAGATGGAAAAAAGGAGGCTTCCCAGAGCAGGTACGATTTGATTTGGGCTTTGGAGTATAGGAAGAATTCAGAAAAGCAGGCCGAAGAGGCGAGCTCAGGGCAGTGAGGGCTCAGAGACAGGACTGGGCTGGTGTGGAGGGGTCATGGTAGGAAGTCATCTGAAAAGAGCAGAGGGTTTATGTGGGGAGCAAGTGGAAAGACGTCCCAATTATGAGAGAGCTCAGCTTTTGTCTACGACTCCCTGTCTTCTGAGCCGGGGAGGGAGAAGAATGTTCAGTGTTTTCAGGGAGCTGCTGGATGGGATTGACTGGGTTACACACACTAACCAGTGACCTCAGTCTCGGAGAGGACATGGATGAGGTAAAAGAATACTGTAGGGACAAGTGACCAACTTCAAGATAAAAGCGAAGCGTCTTCCTCTCCTGACTTCCCCGCGTTTACAAAAGTCTGGAGTTTAAAACCAGGCTCTCAGAGACCTGCCTTACCTGGTGGGGCTTTAAGTTCTGCAGAAACCCAGCTGCTGGCTTGTAGGGAGTGGTCGCTCCACGGCACCGTCTGCACACTTGCTGAAAAGCCTTTGTGAAGGATGGTTACGAGGCTTCTCTCAGTGTTCCTGGTTTCGTACTAAAAATAAAACCCACAAGTCATGATATGTAAAGGGGAAATGACCTTCAGAGAACTATTTAATCAAACAGGAGTTTGCTTCCACTTTTTAAATGGCATGTAAACACAACGCAGTGCAATCATTCTGCTAGAAAAAAATCAAACCCAGCGTTTCAAGGTTATGTTCTTATCCCTAAACTCATCAGTCAAGTTGTAGACATTAAATAGGTGCAGCTTTTTACCAAAAATAATGTGGTTTTAAAAATGAATAAACAAATTGCCTGGTTCTAGATTGTTTCATGTTTTAAAAATACATAATGAAATATAGAAAATAACTATTCAAGGATACCTGAATAACTGCTTCTTGTAAAAACAAACAAAATGCTACAGTTCAGACTCCAGTTTCCTGTGGCCAATCTCTGGCTCCCATCTCCTCCCCACAGGTAAATTTTTGATGGAGAATTCTCTAGAATTCCATATTAACTGACATAGTGAGTACTGCTTCTCCCTTCACTTGATTTATTGCACATCAGCTCGGTACCTGGTGCTTTAATATATCCCTGCAGTGAACTTGGGGCTCTGGGATCTTAAGTGACTGATGGAAGGGTAGTAAAGGCAGGAAGTGGCTGAACTGGGATTCAAATTTGACCTTTTCCGTTAGGTACAATGGCCCCTCTCTTCTTTTGCTTGGTTATTCTCTTCTGTTCTTTTGAATATTCTAGAGGCAACATAAAATCAGTCTCTAAGCCACTGTAACTGAGAAGTTACTAAGCTTTATTGTTAGTGGAAAAATTGGTCCCACAGTTAAGAATGTTCCGAGCCACTGTTTCAGCGCAGGTATAGCTCTAGTGCTCAGCCATTGCAGCAGAGACCTTGCCCTCCTAGGAATAGAACAGAAAGCTCTGTAGCGGTTTTCTCTCTTTTTAGTTAGAATTTCCTTTAATAAGGAAAATTCAGTCTAGGTACGCATTGCTGTCAGAATAAACACTTACATCTTCTTCTTGTGGAGCATTTATTTTCACATGATATCCTAGCTGGACATTGCTTTGTTCTTGATCAGGATTTGGTTCCCAGCGTAAAAGGACTTGAGCTAAACTGACAGCTTTAATGGTGAAATTGACGGGTGGTAGAAGTAAAGCTGTTGATCAAAAGAAAAAGCCACTCAATGTTTAATTATATGGAACATTTTAAAATCATTAAATGTTTTATTGTGTAGTATTCTACTTTATTATGCTATCAGAATGTATAACACTGAAATAATCTTAGGAAAAGGTTCTTTAGAACTATTTTTAGCTCATTATCTTTTTTACTTTGCCCAGGTATTTACCTATAACACCTACAGGTATTTTATTGAAATATGAATATTTTACTATATTATTATTCAGTATAATAATTTTCAAAGGGTCATTATCTATTAATGGACTAAAATAATATGTTACTTTGTGGGTAGCAATGTGTTTAATGACATGCAATAAAATTGAATAGAAAATATCAGATGCATCAAATGTAAGAAGTCCTATTTCATGAACAACTTGTTTCTGTTCCATAAGTATAGTCACATATTTGTATACTGGTTCAGGATGTAAAGATTTGTTTCTTACTATGATTCAAGGTCAAAAAACTGGTAAGTAAAATTACTTACTCAGCATTTATAAAAAGAAAATGTTTTTTTCCACCCTCATGAACCACTCTCTAACAGTGTCTTCAAAATCAAAGCTTTCGTTTAAATTACAAAATCAATGCCTGTTCTTAGAAATCTTGGGAAGCACAGATGATAAAAAAAAAAAAGAAAGAAAAAAAAATACAGTCACAGTTTTATCACTGAGTGGCATTAACATGTAATACATTTATTGTCTTTTTTTCTTGAGGATACATTTATACAGCTTTTAAAATTTTTGCTAACGTTGGGCTTCCCTGGTGGCTCAGATGGTAAAGAGTCTGTCTGCAGTTCAGAAGCCACTGCTGCTGCTAAGTCGCTTCAGTCGTGTCCGACTCTGTGCACCTCCATAGACGGCAGCCCACCAGGCTCCCCCGTCCCTGGGATTCTCCCGGCAAGAGTACTGGAGTGGGTTGCCATTGCCTTCTCCGGCAGTGCAGAAGACCCAGGTTCAATCCCTGGATCAGGAAGATGCCCTGGAGAAGGAAATGGCAACCCGCTCCTATATTCTTGTGTGGAATATCCCGTGGATGGAGGAACCTGGTCAGCTACAGTCCATGGGGTCGCAAAAAGTCGGACATGACTGAGTGAGTTTACTTCTTTTGCTTATAGTATTGTACAGTGTTGAAACCTTTGATGAATTTACTCGTCAGCACATTTCCACTGACATTTAATATTTAATAGCTGTCCACGACTCTGCCTCCATACCTGCTACGTACAGACTTCTGGGGCTCTGTCTGTACTTCACTGACCATTATGGTAGCCACTGGGCACATGTGGCTATTTAAATAAAATCAAAGTTCACTGTCTTAGTTGCGTGAGCCATATATCCAGTGCTCAGTAGTCAAGCATCACTGGACAGTGCAGATGCGAGAACATTTCAGGCTCTCTTGGTGCTAGTGGGGGACTTATGTGATGGGTTTGTTTTTTTTTCCTTAAACCCACTGATCAACAAGTTTCTGAACCAAACATAGTGGAAGCTTCTTATTCTTTGGTTTTGAGAACTTTGAGAGGACTTTGAACTATATGCTTGTCTGGGAAGGTGTCAGATACGGCCACCAGCTGCAGCTTTATTCTGAGTGCCCGTTTACCCACACTTGGAATACGATTTCCCACTGCAACATAAAATATCCGCTTCAGCCAACTTTGCTTTCTTAAAATATAGTATGTTTCAAGAACTGATATTCGGATAAGAATAAATGTTCCATCCCATTTTTAAAAAATCATGATTTCCTAATTGAGTCTTATTTAGGAGAAAGAAATACTATCCTTTTTTGTAATGTACTTTTTTTTAAAAAATTATTGAATTTAATAGGTGGTGCTTACATTTTTTATCAGGAAGTAAGTCTGCTTGCAGTATTACTGCCGCCCCCAAAAGAATCAGTAGTTCAGGTGCCATGATGATCACGTCCTACGGAAAACAGAAAGACAAAAATCCAAATGGCCACCTGTTGCCATTTCTAAGAAAAGCTGGTAGCTCCTTTCTAAAGAAAAGTATAGTCATTTGGCCATTTAACAGACATTTATGAACTTTATGTGTTAGAAATACAAATATGAACAAATCTTGGATTTTGCCTTGCCAACATGGATCCATAATCTGAGAGACAGAATGAAGTGTCAATCAGTCACTGTAACTACAGCTTCAAAACTGCTCTAGTAAAGATGTGTATAAGGAGCAAAGAGACTTCTGAATTGAGTCCTAAAGGATAGACTAGAGTTCTTACACACACGCAAGTGAGGAAAGGCATCCATGGTGGCACATGGAGCCAAGCGAAGCCAGAAGAGAGGAAAGAAAGTAGAAGAAGGTTGATATTCCGTGAGAGATCACAGCAGATGTTTGCACAGTAGAAGACAGAGTTAATCAAATGGAATATAAATATCATTACCAGTGTCACTAATAAGAATTTATATATGAGCATGACATGTCCAGCATGACAAGGAACTTAAATCTAAAATAATGTTTACATGGGAAAAAGACGCTTTGTATCACAAACCTGGAATAAGTGTTTAGTACTTCAGATTTCGGAGAGGCAGAATTTTTTGATGAACCCAGAAAGAAATAGGCCATTAAAGGGAATGAAAACGTAGTTATAGGCCTGAAGAAAATAAAACTGATGTTTCTGTTTATTTTAAATTAAAAAAAAAAATAAGACAATCTAGAGTAGAAATATTAGCATAACTGAAGTGTGGCTGTCTGAAAAAAGTGGTTAGATTGTTTCAGGAACATTTTTTTTAACATGTGAAAGAAAAGATCTCTTGTTGAGAATTGTAGATTAGAAATCTTGAATGTTTCCTTTGAAAATTTCGGAAGACATTTTTCATATGAACTTAACAAAAATAACATTCTGCCTGCTAAGTTTTGTCCTCCCTTGCACCAGATGATGAGGGTGTGTAGTTATCCAATTTACAATGGTGAAAAGATGGCTAAAAAACATAGACCCAGTCTGAGATCTTCCTCCAACTGTAAAACCTATGTTCTACACTTAAGTGACACAATTTTTAATTTAAAATTTTATTTAAGTGATGTGATATTTTTCAAACATAATTCTGGTAGAACCACAGAGGGTAGGCGTTGGCTAAATGGATACATTCAGGAAGAACCAAAAACCATACTTTCTTCACTTTTACTACTTACTAATGAAATTAGTAAAATGTCACAGCAGGAAGACATAAACAGCATACAAATCAATTAATTTCTTTTTCAGATAAACTCAAGTATTGCTAATCAGAGTTATGCCACTTTAAAAAAATGTTTTATATTGTGTTGAGATAAAGCTGATTAACAGTGTTGTGATAGTTTCCGG
This sequence comes from Oreotragus oreotragus, assembly GCA_006410675.1. Lineage (NCBI taxonomy): Eukaryota > Metazoa > Chordata > Mammalia > Artiodactyla > Bovidae > Oreotragus > Oreotragus oreotragus. The sequence continues at coordinate 334,375 of SJYX01023478.1, read as the reverse complement.
TGCACAGTGAAGGGACTCAGCCATACATATACAATAAGTTGATTCTGTTAAGTCTGTGCGTCGTTTTTTATTTTGTAAGTTCATTTGTATCATTTCTTTTTAGATTCCATATATAAGAGATGTCATACAACATTCCTCCTTGCATCCAGAGTTATGCCCCCTTTGATAAGAATCATCCTGTTCCTTTCTCTGATTTTACACCATGTAGAAAAAGAATTTTTAAAACAACAGGAACCATAAAAGCAGCTGTTATAAAGTTTTTAAAGGTTTCAGTAAGTGAGAATGTTAAGGATTTAAAGGCGTGCCTTGGTAATTTACTAAGCCTAAGAAGCAAAGATAAGGACTCCTTAGAGACTTTCCTTTTGGTACAATGGTTAAGACGCTGTGCTTCCCCTGCAGGGGCAGGCATGGGTTTGATCCCTGGCTGGGAATTAAGATCTCATGTGCTATGCCAAAAAAAAAAAGTGAAAAAAAATCCTTAACAGACAACAGTAAAAATAACTTCCTCTTCAAGTTTAGAAGGCAATGAAATTTCAGTATTTCCGGAAATTATATCACACGTGTTCTAAGTTTTCACTAATCATTATTACTAGGAGGAATTCTCAGTCAGAAAAAAAAAAAAATTTTGATTTTTCCCAAGTGAGTTTTACTGTCTGGCAAAGTAAGTAGTATGTTATAGTAAGTTTTACTGACTGGCAAAATAAGTAGTATGTTATAACAGTACTTGTAAAAATAATAAATTGCAATTAAATTGTTGAAGTAATAACCTATCACATGCCTCAATGTGGAGATAATTGAATATTTCATATAACCAAGCAGTCTGCCCTAGAATTTTTTATGTGTTCTGATTTTATAGCTGATGAAAATAGAATTGTTTTTCAAATTTGACCAAAAATTTGTGATGATCAATTTATCAGCCATAAAACCGCCATGCACATTTTTTTCACATTTTACTGTGATATTCTGTGTTTAAAAGGATGATAACTTTGAATAAAAGAAGTTGTCCTATAGACAACACAAAATACTCAACTAGGAGTCCAAATATTATCAAGAATAACCTTTTTTCTTTTTGTGAGCCAGATAAATTCAGTAAAAGCCTGGGTATTACTGAAGGTTCAGTAGGTGAGCTGTATTTTTCTATAATTCTGTTTGCTCTGCTCATTCCCTGAAAGCACCTTCAGCCTTTGCTCATGTCTTCTTACTATTTCTGGTCTGTGGCAGAGCAGTCACTCCTGCTGGAAAACGAATTTGAATCTTTTGGGGTCATCTCTTTAATTCAGTGATACACTGTTACATAGATGTCAGCCGGGTAATATTTTGTTGTATAGTAGGCTGTTTCACTGCATTAAAATTTATAGAAATAACTTGTTCGGAATAACTTGTTATCCATTCTTCTCATGGATACTAATTAAAATCCAGCAGAAAACCATTAAGTTTTTAAAGTAATTCAAATTCAGAATGAAGCAAACATGGGTTGCCTACCTATTAATACCATTATCAGAAATGCGTGCCCAGTCTCTTAGAAAGACCACGGGCTACCTGTTCTTGTCATATTTCATGGGTTGATCTAAAATTCCTTGAGTGCTGTCTGAGAATCTGGCGTCTGGTCGGTGTTATATTCTTTGAAATTTGGGAGTAAACAGGAGCACCATCGGTCATAGTACAGATGTTTCTAGAAAGCAGGGTAAAGTCCTGACAATTGTAGATGAATTTCCCCAGTGTTCCTGAGAATTGGTCAAATTCTACTGAAGTTCAGACTTATGTTTTCCCCACTCTCTTTCCAGATTATTTTGCTGCCCTGGATGTTTGTTTTATAACCAAAGTTGTATTTACCCTTTTTAAAGAAACTTTTTGAGTCAGCTGTGGTGATAACTAATTAAAACTCAACTTAACTGCACAGAAATTGAAAAGCAACTGAGAGGATTCATGGTCCGTTAAACCCTTTAAAGTAGAGTTTACTTTTTACTTCCTTTTTTTTTTTTTCCTGTACAGTATAATCAGCAATAAAACGTATCTCTTGGGAGATGAAGAATAAATAAACGAAGGTGTAAAATGCAAATGACATGTTTAGCTAGGTATGTTACATTACCCCCGAGTGAAACATTGTGCATAGTCCTAAAAGTATGAGTCATTAGGAGCATATATAAGGCATGCAAACTTTTTTCTGCTTTACTACAGGACTTCTGATTAATTTTCTGAAATAGTCCTTAAATACAACTCAGCGATTCAAACTGTTGCCACAGTCATAAAGCCTTGTTAGCCAGGGTGGAAATGGTGCTCCACCCTGAGTATTTGGGAAATGCTGGCAGAAAGAGTTTGCTGCCCAAATCTCCTACTGGTTCAGTGTCTTCCAGCTAATTGCACTTAGCGCCATGCCATTCCACGTCCAACTTCCCCGTCCCAGGCATACCTGTCTCCTTCGGCCGCTCCTCTCGTTTCTGATGACCATCCACACTCAGTTGCCAACAGCCAGGGCCGCCTCCATGCTGTCAGTCCCCGTGGCTGCAGCCACGCACCTAGCTCAGCTTCAGGTCCGGGCAAATGCTGCATATGCCTGGCTCCACACAAAATAAAGGCAAATTAATGCACAGCCTTTAGCAAGTCGAGCTCTGCAGGGAAAAACCTAGCAGAGGGACAAGTTAGACTAGAGCATGGCAGGCAGGGAGCACGTAGCAAACCTGGGCTGTCTAGGGGAGATGTGATACTCTTGGTACCTTGCCTAAAAATTTCCCCAAGCAGCATTTCAAGTAATGGAAACAAATGAGGTGATTTGATTTCCCAAACTTTATTATGTTTGAAATGCAAACAGTTAACAAATAGCTACATACATTAACATATTTTTCAGTAACTATGAAAGAAGGCGTACCCTTTCACGAGAAATATTAGAAATTGTACCGGGTAATTCAATTTTCGACCTGATGATTCATTAAATTGAGTATCAAATACATTAATCAATATGGCTATAAAAAGTCACTTTTCATGTATTAATGAGTTGTAGGCTCATAGAGTATTAAGATAATCTGATTTTTCTTTCCATGTCTTCCTTTCTCTTTTTTTTCATTCCATCCATTTCTTCTGTATATATGGAAACATGTTTACACTGATTGGGGTGAATATTTAATAAAATAGTGAACCCAAAACCGAGTGAGCTATTTCAGCAAGTTTTTGGAGATTTTATATACAATGAAACAATTTTTTTTCAAAATCCCAGAACCCTCAAAAGAAACAGAAAGCAAAATGCCTTCAGTTAGAGCCGAGGCAGCCATCTCCTCTTTTTGTTTCTGCATTTGTAACTTTCTTATTAATTCTGACTTCCTCATCAAGTTATTTTATCCTGTACCCTATTTTTTAAACTCATATATTTCCCCAGAAAACTTAGCAGAGTCTGTGTTCTCATTTTAATCTTGGAAGCATCTGCAACAGCGGGTAACAAGCGTCTTAAACAAGAATCAGCAAAAAATGTAGCTTTTATTCCAGTGTGACTCGCCTTCATACGGACTACACACCCATTACTTAGCCCAACACAAAGGACTGTTACACCCAGAGTGGACATGACTGGCCTGATAGCAAGTCTGTAGTAACGTTATTAGTTCCATTCCTGCTAATAATAGAGTTCTAAGGGGTTTTGTTTTCCCCATTTCTTCATGTAACAGCTTGCCATATATTTACAAGTCATTCACTTTTTCTCTTCCCCACCTGCCCCCACCCCTGCCATGTACTGAAATTATTAGGAGGTGGAGCCCAGGGTGGTATTAGAGAGAAAAAAGAGGCATCTGCTCACTCTGAGATGAATCAGTTCTGGATCCCCACTTACAGAGAAGTGCAGTGGCCTTGCCATCAGAAGCTGCTGCAGGGCACTGAAAATGAACCTTATCTCTGTACACTTTTGACTTAGAGGCAGATCTTCACTCTTTCATCATCGCAGCTGTAATGGTTACAAACTCACAGCCAGTACCCTTGACGATGGGAGGGCAGCAGGGCTCTTCTAAGCAACTATCAAGGAGCATTTGTGAGCAGGTAGTTCTGGACGAGCCTTAAACCTATAACGAAACTCCTGAGGACTAGACTGCTGCTGAGTGAAGGCCCTCTCTGTTCCTGATATCCACTATCTGATAACTGTCTCATCTGCATTTTCACTATCTTTCTAGATGCTTTGCTCTATTCAGGAGTTTCCGTGAACACTGGCTCCTGGGCGGCAAGGTAATAAATTTTTCCTGGGCACTTTCCAGAATTTCTCTTTTCTTCATGTGCTTCGTTCAGCTGGAGGATTTTTTGTGCCATTGTCACAAAGTACCAGGCACACGATTTAACAGAAGAATGGGGAATCTACCACTCCCTACAAGCTGAGCAGCGGTTTTCAGTTTTCAGAGGTTCCTTAACCCTTCTCTGCTGTGTTAGCAGGGCCTGCGCCCTCAGATAGATGGGTGTGTGCTGGGGGCAGGGCAGAGGAGGGAGATGCAGTTTCTGGTGTCACGAGCTGCTGGCCTTGGCGAGTCTGGACCTCCCTGCACGTGGGGACGGTGGCCGTGTTCTGTGCACACCCAAGACCTGCTGTCTCTGAGCTCCCGGCTCCCGGTGCAGCACCTAGCTGGCCTCTCGTCAGTACCTTCAATTTAAGTAAACCTAGTTGGGTTCTCCTGTCCTTTGTTCCATTTCTGTCTAGGGAATTTCCAGGCGAGGGACTTGCAAACCCGACTTTTAAAAGTATGTTTCCCAGGGTTTGAATAGATGAAAATGTTACTTAACGTTATTAAGTGCCTGAGGCAGGTGGAGGTCTTTCCCTTTGAAAGGATATCTCCAGGCTTAGCCCATGGGGGTGAGTGACAAGCGGCCCCTAAGAAGTGGGAACAGAGGGGCCCGGGTCCCCATGTAACTGAGCCAGGTGGGATGAGGGGTTCAGTTTACAAGATGGAGAATGACAGGCGCCCCAGTGAGACTCCTGCAAGTCGGTGAATGTCTTCTGTGAGGACAGCCACTGGGGCTCCCAAAGTAATCATTTTAGCAATTGCCAAAAAGAACCAGATCAGTTATTAGATGATTTGGAAAAACATGATTTTCCTTGGGGAAAGGAAAAGTTAAACTGGGAACTGAGAGAGATCCATTTATTTGCTAACATGGACCCAGAGAAGTTTAGATACAGTATCAGCCATCTGACCTACTTTTTAGAGTCCTGCATCTAATTTTATTTGCAGCGTATTTGTCATCCTCAAAACCTTAAAACTAGTTACTAATCATTGTGAGGGCAATAATTTCTGGCCAGAAAGGCCGTTTTAACACTTTCTATGTTTCTTACATGCATTTATTCAAGAAATATTTATTAAATCCATCTATGCAACATGCCAAAAGCTGTTACAGATACAGAGAAAATCAGACCTGGCTCTTACCCTGGATGCCATCTTTCTAGGTATATGACACTTTATCAGCCATGCCAATATTAAAAACGCAAAGAAATAAGCTTGCATTTTGTTCCCATGCCCTATTTCCAAATAAACCCAAGGAAAATAAGAGGCAGAGGTTTGCACAGTTTATTTTTTGTGTCAAGAACAGTCTTCTTTAGAATAAACTGTAAATGTCCAAAGATAGTATAATGGAACACGTTGTAAGAATTCACATAAGTGGTTTTTCAAAAAATGAAACAAAAATTGGCCTGTATTTTTTTTTTTTTGGCTGTTTAATTGGAGGGTAATTGCTTTACAGTGTTGTGTTGGTTCTGCCATACAACAACATGAATCAGCCATAGATCTGCATATGTCCCTTCCTTCTTAATCTGCATTTCTTAAGAAGCAAAAAAATCCAGGTTGAGCCAGAGTATAGTTGAAAATGTGAATAGTAATGCCAAGGAAATTAGGATTATTATGTGGTTCTGCCTTGAACCCTTCTTAAAGGCACTTGCTTAAGATTTTACCTGTAGGAATCCGTTCTGTGGAAAATGTGAAATACAGACCAAGATTTATCTGAGAGAGGGGAAGTAAACACAGTGCATTGTACTTTGACTTAAAATAGTAAAAGTAGTGTGGAAATGGTTAAGAGAAATATATAATTTTTTCAAGGTTGAAATAGGTTGATAATAAAAGGAATGTTTATCAAGAACTGTTAAACACAGGGTACTATGGAAAAATGCTAAATAAAACCAGGAGTGCAGATATATATACACACACATATATGTGTGTATATGTATGTATATATACTTTTTTTTCATCATCTCATATTCTATAAAAGACCTAAATGATAGGCATGGTTATCTCTAAGTGGTAGGTATTTTAGTTAGCATAGTGGGAAATAGTGATAAGCGTTTATTTCTTGCCCAAGCTTTGGGGTTTTGTCCAGGGTCTGGCTAAACTTGGCTGGATTCCAGATCACGGAGTGGGTTCACGTTTATTCCAAGCATCGGTAGTTCACTTGAAACCAGTGGATACACAAGGTGTATTCTTCTCATGTGATCCCAAAAGTGCAAGAAAGTAAGATGAACCAGACACGAGCATCTGAAGTGTCCACCTGTGTCACATTCACTGACATCCCCAGAGTCAGGACAAGTTGCGTGGCCAAGCCCTGACTCAAACGGCCCACACCCAGAGAACACTCCCCCACCTTGATAAGACAAGGGTGTGCACGTTTATAACCACTAGAGAGGAGTGAGAATTGGAACCGGTAGCTTGTTCTGCCACAGTGGGGTTGATCTTTCCTTTGCATTTCTTTTTCTAAAATACTTGTTGTTGGTTTAATTTATTTGGCTGTGCTGGACCTTTGCTGTGCAACTTAGAATCTTCAGTCTTCAGCTGTGGCACACAGAATCTTCTAGTTGAAGCCAGTGGGATCTTTACTGGGGTATACAAGTTCTTAGTTTTGACATGTAGGATCTAGGTCCTTGACCAGGGATCGAACACAGGCCTCCTGCACTGGGAGCTTGGAGTCTTAGCCACTGGACCACCAGGGAGGTCCTTTAATTTCTCCTTATGCTTCTCTTTATGCAAATGTTTACACAAATGCAGGAATAGTTTTTTTTTTTTTTTTAATATTAGAGAAATAGAGATCAATGGAATAGAATTGAGAGTCCAGAAATAAGCCCTCACATTTACGGTCAACTGATTTTTTGACACAGGAGTCAAGATAATTCAGTGGAGGGGGAAAAAAAAAAATCACTGTTCAATAAATAATGCAGAAACATATGCAAAAGAATTGTATTCAACCCTTATACGTCACAGCATATACAAAAATTAACTCCACATGGACAGATGTAGAGATTATCATACTAAATGACATACTATGTCAGACAGAGAAAGACAGTGTCATATGATCTCACTTGTATATAGAATCTAAAAAAAATAATACAAATGATCGTATATACAAAACAGAAATAAATGCAAAGACGTGGAAAACAAACTTATGGCTACCAAAGAGGAAGGGAAGGAGGGATAAAGTAAGAGTTTGGGATAAACAGATAAACAGGAAGGTCCTACTATGTAGCGCAGGGAACTATATTCAGTATCTTGTAATAACCTATAATGGAAAAGAATCTGAGAAGTAATATATGTGCTCACTTTCCTGTATAGCAGAAACTAACATACACACACACACACATATATATATGTACATACACATACCCAAATCAAAGTAGATACCAAAAGCCAATATGCACGTGAAAGACTGCTTGACATCATTATCGCAAATGAAAGTCAGTTCAGTTCATTTCAGTCGCTTAGTCGTGTCCGACTCTTTGCGACCCCATGAATCGCAGCACGCCAGGCCTCCCTGTCCATCACCATCTCCCGGAGTTCACTCAGACTCAAGTCCATTGAGTCCGTGATGCCATCCAGCCATCTCATCCTCGGTCGTCCCCTTCTCCTCCTGCCCCCAATCCCTCCCAGCATCAGAGTCTTTTCCAGTGAGTCAACTCTTCTCATGAGATGGCTAAAGTACTGGAGTTTCAGCTTTAGCATCAGTCCTTCCAAAGAAATCCCAGGGTTGATCTCCTTCAGAATGGACTGGTTGGATCTCCTTGCAGTCCAAGGGACTCTCAGGAGTCTTCTCCAACACCACAGTTCAAAAGCATCAATTCTTCGGCGCTCAGCTTTCTTCACAGTCCAACTTTCACATCCATACATGACCACAGGAAAAACCATAGCCTTGACTAGGCGGACCTTAGTCGGCAAAGTAATGTCTCTGCTTTGGAATATACTATCCAGGTTGGTCATAACTTTTCTTCCAGGGAGTAAGCGTTTTCTAATTTCATGGCTGTAGTCACCATCTGCAGTGATTTTGGAGCCCAAAAAAATAAAGTCTGACACTGTTTCCACTGTTTCCCCATCTATTTCCCATGAAGTGATGGGACCGGATGCCATGATCTTCGTTTTCNGCCCGACCAGTAGCCCAGGGTCTACTGCAGAGCACTAGGTAACGTTCTTCTGCATCAGCTGCTTGGGTGGAATGACAGGTGTCAGATGCCGAAACAAGACGGTGGCGCGTCACAGCACCGTGCTGTGAAATATTCAGTAGCTCGCTGGTCTCGCTTGGAAAGAAAAATTAGTGCCAAGTGTTAGTAGCCGCTCAGTGGCTCTTCTGTGACTTCACGGACTGTAACCCGCCAGGCTCCTCTGTCCACGGGATTCCCCAGGCAAGAATACTGGAGGGGGCTGCCATTCTCTTCTCTTCTTCAAAAACATCCATGATTAACCAGTAATATTCAAATTAAGGGTAAAATCGAAAATGTTAAAACCCCTCTCTCTTGTCCAGAAAAAAGCCATTCCTTTACTCTTTGACTATCTTCTAACTGATAAGCTTTCACTGCGATATTTATAAAATTATCTGCACCACACATATGTAATTTCCATAACATGAACCGAAATTCAAGTTCAATACCATGGAAAATAACCAATTCCAGAGACGAACACAAAATTTGTCTCATCCTCTAGATATGTTCTATGCATATACTCCAAGGACAATTAATAATTATTTTTAAATTCTGTACTCTTGAAAAATAGGTGAATAACATCTAGTCTTGCACAATTACAACGGCTGGGTTTTCAGCAAGTCTCAAGACTACCTCACCCTCATTAAAATGCTGTTGATGGAGCATATGCTCAGCTATGATACAAATATTAACAAGGCTTTCCTTTTGCTCGTGAAGCATGCTGCTGCTGCTGCTAAGTCACTTCAGTTGTGTCCGACTCTGTGTGACCCCAATGGCGCGTCACAGCACCGTGCTGTGAAATATTCAGTAGCTCGCTGGTCTCGCTTGGAAAGAAAAATTAGTGCCAAGTGTTAGTAGCCGCTCAGTGGCTCTTCTGTGACTTCACGGACTGTAACCCGCCAGGCTCCTCTGTCCACGGGATTCCCCAGGCAAGAATACTGGAGGGGGCTGCCATTCTCTTCTCTTCTTCAAAAACATCCATGATTAACCAGTAATATTCAAATTAAGGGTAAAATCGAAAATGTTAAAACCCCTCTCTCTTGTCCAGAAAAAAGCCATTCCTTTACTCTTTGACTATCTTCTAACTGATAAGCTTTCACTGCGATATTTATAAAATTATCTGCACCACACATATGTAATTTCCATAACATGAACCGAAATTCAAGTTCAATACCATGGAAAATAACCAATTCCAGAGACGAACACAAAATTTGTCTCATCCTCTAGATATGTTCTATGCATATACTCCAAGGACAATTAATAATTATTTTTAAATTCTGTACTCTTGAAAAATAGGTGAATAACATCTAGTCTTGCACAATTACAACGGCTGGGTTTTCAGCAAGTCTCAAGACTACCTCACCCTCATTAAAATGCTGTTGATGGAGCATATGCTCAGCTATGATACAAATATTAACAAGGCTTTCCTTTTGCTCGTGAAGCATGCTGCTGCTGCTGCTAAGTCACTTCAGTTGTGTCCGACTCTGTGTGACCCCACAGACAGCAGCCACCAGGCTCCCCCGTCCCTGGGATTCTCCAGGCAAGAACACTGGAGTGGGTTGCCATTTCCTTAGCATATGTTGACACAAAAAAAGTGAAGCGTTGTGGACACAGGCAAGCAGGGTCTGCCCTCACACTGAAATTATCAGAAAGGCCACCTCTTCAGACTGATCCATTTTTAGAGGGAAAAAAGGTTCAAAACTTGATACAGAAAGATTTTTTTAAACGATCTTTTCACACAAAGGTAAAGTGGCTTCTTGTGATGTATCTCTGAAACGCTTCTGAAAGTTCAAAGAAAATAACAAGGAAAAGTGAACCTACAGTACGACAGTCAAACTGCTTAATTCAGGAAGCTCTAAGGTCAATCGATAGAATAAAATAAACAGGTGTTTTCCGAGCTGCTAAGTTTGCACCGATTGCCACAGCAGCAAGTGAAAACTAACACAGCTGTTTCTTAACATCGATCCTGCTAGCTTTTAAGCACACACTGTGTCTTGTACATTTCAATGTATTCTATTCAAATCTAGCATGCCTTTCTATGCAAACCTGGGCCTCGATAATATTTTTTGAAAGAATGGACTCTTGTAAAATCTCCGCACTGCTTTCCCTGGAGGAAGAATTATGCTAGAACCGTCTAGATCAAATGTCTTTACTTGGGCTCTCTATCACAGAGCCCAGGAGCTTACAGACCTTCACAGGTTTTGACTCTGATTGTTCACTGATCTTAGCTTGACCTCTCTACATGTTTCTCAAATCCATAAACCTCAGCAAGACTGTTTCTTTTCAAGGATGACTAGTTTTCTAGTAACAAACATGATCAGCATGTAACTGAATCACTGTGCTGTTCCCTTGAAACTGAAACAACACTAGACAGAAATGCCAAGGAGCTAACAGAAGCAGATGAGATGAAGAAGAGGCTGCAAAAATCCACAGAAGAACTGTACAAAAAACGTCTTAATGACCCAGATAACCATGATGGTGTGGTCACTCACCTAGAGCCAGACATCCTGGAGTATCAAGTCAAGTGGGTCTTAGGAAGCATCACTTCGAGCAAAGGTAGTGGAGGTGATGCAGTTGCGATTGAGCTATTTAAAATCCTAAAAGATGATGCTGTGAAAGTGCTACACTCGGTATGTCAGCAAATTCGGAAAACTCACAATGGCCACAAGACTGGAAAAGGTCAGTTTTCATTCCAATCCCAAAAAGGGCAATGTCAAGGAATAGTCAAGCTACCAAACAACCGCATTCATTTCACATGCTAGCAAGGTGATGCCCCAAATCCCTCAAGCTAGTCTTCAACAGTACGTGAACCAAGACCTTCTAGATGTTCAAGCTGGATTTAGAAAGGCAGAGAAATCAGAGATCAAATTGCCACCATCCGCTGGATCAGACAAAAAGCAAGAGAGTATCAGAAAAAGATCTACTTCTGCTTTGTTGAGACTATGCTAAAGTCTTTGACTGTGTGGACCACAACAAATTGTGGAAATGCTTAAGGAGATGGGAATACCAGACCACCTTATCTGCCTCCTTATATACAGGTCAAGAAGCAACAGTTAGAACTGGACATGGAACACGGACTGGTTCAAAACTGGGAAAGGAGTACGTCAAGGCTGTATATTGTCGCCCTGCTTATTTGACTTAAATGCAGAGTACATCATGTGAAATGCCAGGCTGGATGAATCACAAGCTGGAATCAACATTGCTGGGATAAATATAAATAACCTCAGATATACAGATGATACCACCCTAATGGCAGAGTGAAAAGCTGGCTTACAACTCAACATTCAAAAAAGAACGATCATGGCATCTGGTCCCATCACTTCATGGCAAAGAGATGGGGAAACAATGGAAACAGCGGCAGATTTTATTTCGGGGGGCTGCAAGATCACTGCAAATTGTGACTGCAGCTATAATATTAAAAGATGCTTGTTCCTTGAAAGAAAAGCTGTGACAAACCTAGAGAGTGTATTAAAAAGCCGAGACATCACTTTGCAAACAAAGGTCCATCTAGTCAAAGCCACGGTTTTTCCGGTGGTCGTGCACAGATGTGAGCACTGGACCATAAACACGGCTGAGCACAGAAGAGCTGTGGTGCTGGAAAAGACTTGAGAGCCCTTGGACTGCAAGGAGATCCAACCAGTCCATCCTAAAGGAGGTCAGCCCTGAATACGCACTGAAAGGACTGATGCTGACGCTCCAGGACTTTGGCCTCCTGATGCAAAGAGCCGACTCACTGGAAAAGATCCTGATGCTGGGAAAGAGTCAGGGCAGGAGGAGACACGGTGACAAAGCGTGCGATGGTGAGCGTGAGCAAACTCCAGGAGACACGGAGGACAGGGAAGCCTGGCGTGCTGCAGTCCTTGGGTTTGCAGAGTCGGACACGACTTAGTGACTAAACAACATTAAAAAAAAAAAAAAAGCTTGGGGTTTTATTGTTTGTTTGCTGGTTCATTTTTGTTTTTATAAAGAGCAGACATCAGGTTTTCTGCTGTTATTGTTTTGGTTGTCCATCTGACTCACTTACTTCCAATTTTCCTAATATATGCATTCTCTTCTCAATATTGCTTTGGCCGCACCCCACCAGAACTTCAATCTGGCACATGTGTAAGATCCTAGTATCTTTACCTAATTGCACAATATTTTGTTGCCAGTCTTTCAGATCCCTAACTTTGTCTGTAATCATATCTATTTGATTACCCACTCCAGTATTCTTGCCTGGAGAATCCCAGGGATGGGGGAGCCTGGTGGGCTGCCGTCTATGGGGTCACACAGAGTCGGACACGACTGAAGTGAGTTAGCAGCAGCAGCAGCATATCTATTTGATTACCTCAGTTCAGTTCAGTGGCTCAGTCGTGTCCGACTCTCTTCGACCCCATGAATCGCAGCATGCCAGGCTTCCCTGTCCATCACCACTCCATCGAGTCCGTGATGCCATCCAGCCATCTCATCCTCGGTTGTCCCCTTCTCCTCCTGCCCCCAATCCCTCCCAGCATCAGAGTCTTTTCCAATGAGTTTACTCTTCACGTGAGGTGGCCAAAGTACTGGAGTTTCAGCTTTAGCATCATTCCTTCCAAAGAAATCCCAGGGTTGATCTCCTTCAGAATGGACTACTGCATATCTGAGGTTATTGATATTTCTCCCGGCAATCTTGATTCCAGCTTGTTTCTTCCAGTCTAGCTGATCTTTTTAACCTTTCAAAGTCAATAATCATAGCTTTACCTTCCATCAACTTTGTTGTTCCAAATCAGCTTTTTCATAGCAGACTACTTTTTTTTCACGTGTGCGTGCATTTTAGGTCGCTTCAGTCGTGTCCAACTCTTTGTGGCCCCAGACTGTCGCCCACCAGGCTCCTCTGTCCCTGGGATTCTCTAGGCAAGAACACTGGAGTGGGCTGCCATGCTCTGCTCCATCGGCTCTTCCCAACCCAGAGCAGCGTCTCAGGGATCGAACCTGCGTCTCTTACATCTCCTTACCACTGGCAGGTCCTGCACCAACAGTGCCACCTAAGAAACCCTTACTTGCTATGTTTACACGCCTCCTAAATTCTTTTTTTTCAGCCTATTTGTTTTACTCAAATGTCCAATGTCCCCTTGATATTCATTCATACTTAAGATAAAGACTGGGCCGACCCACAAGCGCACGTAAAGCAGGCTTCCTCTCTGGCATGAGGTCGCCCACGGAGAGGCTCAACCTCAGGGCTCTAGGCAAGAGTATAGGACACATCAAATGATGGGCTTTCCTCCAGGGTATGGGAGTGAGGGCGGGCCAAGCAGCAGGCAGGGGGAGACAAAACAAACCTGCCAAAAACAAGGAAGCCTTGCCTCTGGTGTGAAGCATTTTAGCAGACACTGCCCCCAGAAGGCTGAGGCTTCCTTCCCCTGCGCCCTGCGTGTCGCGGGCACCCACGGTGATGTTAAGCTCCGCTCTGCTCCTCGCTCCGGTCCCTAAACCCACTTGGGGAACCCTCCCAAACAGGATGTTGACTTCTGGAGAGCACAGTCTGAGTTCTTGGCTGGGGATGGGGGGCGGCGGGGGCAGGTCAAAGGTTGTAAATAGAACACTTTAATTTCTTGAATTTTGCTCCAGGGCCCCTTCCCACTGGCAGTTGCTCGGCACTGTTAAGTTCTGCTTTTAATTCAGCTTTGCACCTGTGTCTTATGATTTTGTATTTTTGCTTTTGCTTCCTCTTGTCAATCTCCTCCCACCTGTTTTCAGTTTTCCAGGAGTTCCTTATAACTTTTGGAGTAATGAAGGTACAGCCTTGCTTTTTTCTTAATGTCTATTTTGTCATCATCTCACAGAGTTTTTGGAAAGAGAGGAGCCTGATACATGTGTTCAGGCTGCCATTTTACTCCAAAAATCCGGTTTGTCCTCCTGAATTCCTAAATGAAACATTCCTATGTAATTTAACTTTATTCAGAGCACCCTAAAGCTAACCCTTTGCCGGGAACTGAAAAAAAATCATCGTTCTCAACTCCTACTTATTGGTGGGGGAAAAAAAAAACAACAGATTTCTGCTTTGTCTAGTTCATTAATAAAAACTGATTATAGCCTAGTTAAACAAGTTAAGCTCCATAAAAGAAGGGACATTTAAGCAATATTTTTCACAGGGGAAAAAAAAAATGTATGTAAAAAATGTGATGAGAAAGGCAGTCCTAGAGAAAGAAATGCTAACTTCCCCAGATTTCAAATGCAAAGAAGATTTATTCATTTCATTTACAAGGAATCAAGAGCGTGATCCAATAAAAAAAGCAGTTACAATAGATTCAAAAGCCACTGAGGAGGCAACAGTTTGATTTTTCAAACTGGATTCGATTTCTCTAAAAGTGTAAATCCCATACGTATTGCTTCTACAAATTATATCCACATAAAATGCCAAGTCAACAAGCATTTTGTAAGTATGCTACATAAATCTTTAAGAAAACAAAAGATGAAGAAACGATGCAGCCATTTTTCTTTTCAAAATAAAAGGTCTGGATGAGAAGACAAATATACACATATGCAAATTCGTTTCCACCTCGAGATCATTTGAAAGATCCCGGGAGCTGTTTTAATAGTAAATATCTCCCTTTCGAGTTCGGAAAGAATTGCTACAGGAATTCACAACTACAAAGTCAGAGGGAGGAGAAGATGCTGCAAGCTGCTTCCAAAAAAAAAATCTGTTCTTCGGTTGTATTAACAGGAGTACTGGGACTGGACCAGAAAGCACACACTAGGTGCATACTTGCTGGTTCCCTCTTGACAAGGGAACTCCTGATGGCCTCATACGGAATTTTAAATATCTAGAAATGTCACAGAAAAACCAGGGCTCCACATTCACGTGTAAAAGCAGTCAGCTGGAGCCAGTGATAAGGACTGGCTCTGTGGGGAGAAAAAACCACATCATGCTCTGGTGTCAGCACTCCCACCAGGGCTGATTTCAAGCTCCCACTGTGACAGCGAGGGCGGGAGGAAGCCCACCAGGCGAGTCCCAGGAACCAGCTCTGGCAGCCGTGGCAGGAACTGGGTGAGGGGCTGCCCGCCGAAAAGGAGGAAGAGCCCTGTTCTCCGGGGCCCCGCGCCCCTACCCTCCCGCACGTGGCTGATTCAGGCGTCCGCGCTCTTCTGTCCCTTCACCCCTGAGAACTCTTGACTAAGCCAAAGCTGGTGGCGGTGCTGGGTACACACACAGAGCACTTTCCCACCTTCCAGGAAGGACACTGATGGATCGGGGTGTGGGGAGGAGACGGCCACTTCACGTGATGCTTTGGAAGACAGCCACCAAAGAAAGGGTGCTAGTGCTGTGGATGTTCGGACAAGATGCTGACTGGGGCAAGGCACAGGAAGCGGGAGAGAGGATGGGGACGGAGGAACCAGGTAGCTATCAAGCGAAAAAAGGTCAGTGTTTATTTCAGCCAAGGACTTTTGACTCTGATATTTTCAACTTAATTGCAAATGACATTAAAATAGCTGAAACTTTTTTTTGTGTATTAAGAAAAAGGATTCCTAAAGGTTGAAAAATATTCATTTAAAGTTAACGTAATATTCTCAAGTGTCTAAAGAGCTATTAAGTGGAAGACTCTATTTCCAACAACCATTATGCTAGTTAACAGGCCATTATCTCCACCAGTGAGATCCATTTCTAACATTTCATATGCTAATTTGATCAGATATAAACCCACCAGAATAGCAGAGACACTTGTAATCTGTTTTTGGAGGGCAGCCCTTCTGATTAAATTCCAGGTGCCCACCCTGATGAAAGCTCTGACCACACCTAGAGCGTGTCTTCGATAAGCTCCTAATATATTCTGCCTGCCTATTGTTTCATGCAGCTTTTTAAAGTATAATAAAATGGGCTACTGAGGAATGACCTTTTCGCTGCCACTATTCACGAAAGGTAAATAACTGAACGCACGAAACATTAGTAACTCCAACCTTTAGTGAAGTTAAGTCAGACAGAGAAAGGGAATCGTCGTGTGATATCCCTTATGTAGGGTTTCCCCAGTGGCTCAGATAGTAAAGAATCTGCCTGCAACGCAGGAGACCCAAATTCGATCCTTGGGTCAGAAACATCCCTTGGAGAAGGGAATGGCTACCCAATCCCTTATATGGGGACTCTAAAAAGAAATGATAGATATGAACTTATTTACAAAACAGAAACAGACTCACAAAATTAGAGAAGGCACTTATGGTTACCGGCGGGGGGGGACAGTTAGGGAGTTCAGAATCGACAGGTTCACACTGCTGTATTTAAACGGATAACCAACAAGGACCTGCTGTATAGCACAGAGAACGGTGCTCAGTGTTGTGTGGTAGGCCCCGGAAGGGAGGGGAGTTTGGGGGAGAATGGATACGTGTATATGTATGACCAGCAGCTCTGCTGTGCACCAGAAAGTATCACAACATTGTTAATCGGCTGCACTCCAATATAAAATTGACAACAAGGACCTGCTGTATAGCACAGAGAACGGTGCTCAGTGTTGTGTGGTAGGCCCCGGAAGGGAGGGGAGTTTGGGGGAGAATGGATACGTGTATATGTATGACCAGCAGCTCTGCTGTGCACCAGAAAGTATCACAACATTGTTAATCGGCTGCACTCCAATATAAAATTGAAAGCTTACTAAAAAACAGAAGGCAGTAAATTCAGTCTCCTTATTTTGAAAATCAAAAGGCGTGGGAACATGAAGCCAGAGAAGACGACAGCTTTCCAGGACCAGTGGTTTCATCCCCTGGAGGACTATGCACCACCCAGCAATAGCTGACACCCAGTTATTAAGTGCTGGGGATGGGGGGCTACAGTCCATGGGGTCAAAAGAATCGGACACATCTTAGCGATTAAACAACAACATTCTGATGCTCACAGCAGCATGTGATTGCAGACGAAGGTACTGAGGTAGGGAGGGGGGAGAAGCACCTCAAGCTTTTTTTTAACTTTAATCTTGATTTAGGCATCCAAAGTCCTAAAGCTTCATTTTCCCCTCTGACACCTCCTACTCAGCTTGCTGCAAAAGTTTTGCAAAGTCTAAAGTATTATCAAGAGGGACACGGTACTCCGTTGACTCGGTACGTTTTGGCAGTAATGGTGATAACTAGAGCGAAATCATTTTTGCTAGTGCTCAATAACTTAATTCTTTAGAGATGAGCCTTTACTCCCATGGTTACTTTATTATCTACAGATGTTTATTAGAGGCTGATCATAAGCACCAAATGGTCAACGCTTGGAATATGAAGCAGCATGAAGAACCTTCACCTTGGACAAGTCTGGGGACTCACGCAGACCCACAAAACCTTAGGTTCTCAAGTACAGCCTCTGGACAGTGGTCACCTCGTCTCTGTCTGGCACTTCGGCAGTGAAGCATCCTGTTTCTTTGCAAGCAGCCCGTGTCAGCAAGAGCTGTATTCCCTCCTTGAGCAGACCGAGGTACTCACAGGAAAAGAAAGCACAGTGTACAGAGAAGTTCTGGGGCCATCACCCGTCCTCCATGTGTGGCTGATCACAGCTACTAACACTTGGGAAATGCTGGTTCACTGGTTGGGAAGCCTTTTCCAAATGAAAACCTTCTTGCTGACTTATTGGTAGAGGGAACATACACAGTTTTATTTTTAATCTACAGCTACGTCTTCAATGCCTTCCACCTGAGGACACCTGAATAGAGGGACGAGAGGTTAAGACTTCAGAGTCAGGCTCCTGAATTCAAACCTCAGCAGCGCCAGGACTAGCTAAGCATCCTTAAGCAGGCTATATAGGCGCTGTATGCCTCTGTTTCCTTGCCCATAAAATGGGACTGATCACAGCACCTCCTGAATAGGGCTCTTGTGAGAATGATAACGCAGTGACCCTGAAACTGAGGTCCACAGGCAAATGCTGAGGGGTCTGGGAGGAGTTTTCACTTGTACTGGTATTTCACTGAGAACACTTAAAAAAAAAAATCTGACATAAGCATGTCCTGAATCAGACACCCACCGTTTATATAACCATAGTACTGGCACACAATTTTGGTGACTGTGTTCGCACTTTCCCCCCGGGGTCTCATAAGAAAAGGACAGAAACAAACCTATTATGAAATGGAGGTATATGCAATAAAAGAAAAGTGGTTTATGCCACCATAACGCATGCAATGAAATATTTTACCAGAGTTTGCAGAGATAAAGTGGTGGGGGAAGTGCAGCAAAGGACGCACGGCGGACGGGCAGGGTGACGTCAAAGGGATCAACCGCGGCTCGCCAGTGCCAGGCGCCATGCGCTAGAGGAGCAGGGTTAACCGTCATCTACTGGACCGTGGCGAACTTCTGTGGGCTACGTTTAAATTGTAAGTTCAAGTTCTGGCTATGAAGTTGTAAAAGAACTATATGCGTAAAGATTTTATGCCCAGTTTTATGCTTATGTATATTTAAGTAACGTTGTAATAAAGATAATAAAACTGTGGCTATGCAATAGAACGTTCTTGTTCGTAGGAAATACATACGTAAGTACTTAGGAGTAAAGAGTCACGATATCTGCCATTTGCTCTGAAATGTTTCAGTAAAAATAACCCACATATGTGTGCATGTATACACATATACAAACACTACATACACACATACAGAGAGACAGAAGGAAATAGGACGAAATATAAACAACGGGTGGGGGGCGGGGGGGTGCGGGGCTTCCCAGGTGGCGCTTCTGGTAAAGAAACCGCCTGCCAATGAAGGAGACACACGAGAACCAGGTTCCATCCCTGGGTTGGGAAGATCCCCTGGAGGAGGAAGTGGCAATCCATGCCAGTATTCTTGCCTGGGGAATCCCAAAGCAGAGGAACCTGGCTGGTTACAGTCCAGGGGGCTGGGAAGAGGCAGACACAGCTGACTACACATCCATGAACAAATGGAGAACCTGGTTAAGGGATCCTGATAGCCCAGGAATTACTTCATCTCACACCTAGAAGCATCCAGCCCCTCCTGGCTAAAGAGGCAGATCCCAAAGTCCCCAAGGAGTATTACTGGACCAGGGACTCAGTAATTCCCACCTGGGGGAAGGGACCCACGCTGGGGAGGCGACTGTAGAATGCTTACCATCACTCCTTCCCTCCTCTCTCTGGAAATCACAGCCACAGAAAGCCCAGGTCTTGGATGCATGGTGTCTCTACAGGTGCTAGCACACAAAGGATGCACAGCACGCATTGATCAAAGCCATCACCTTAGGCTGCAAAGGATCTGATCGGTGTGCTCCCCAGGGTCCACTGGGCAGTCTCAGTGGAGCACGCTTTGGGGGAACAAGAGGGACCTAAACAGGCTTAACCGAAGGGGAGTGACCGCTTTCTTGTGCACTGACTTTAAAAATCAGGAAGAGGACAGCCTTAGGCTACAGCAGAGCTGCTTCTAAAAGGACAGTCCTGTTGGCTCCCGGTGGGTGTGCCAAGGCCTCCAGGGCTCTTGACCGAGAACAAGGTGAAGACATCACCCCGTCCAGCCACACGTGGATTCCAGCTCCTCTGCACACCCTTCATGCCCCAGCGCTTAGGCAAAGCTCCCCAAGATCAACGGAGGAGCCAGAAGCAAGTTTATCCAACGAAGGAGATAAAAAACCAAATCATGTTTTTTTCACCTACAGGTCCCACCCAGTTCATCTGCAGATCCTCAAGTCAACATAATGAGTCATGACCCAACTTTTACTCAAAGTAAAACACAAAGAAACACAGACAACTCGAGCTGTAACTGTGCAAAAGTGAGGGTAAGGACTGTTTCATGAAGTTGTTCTATCAGGTATGTCAGTATGAGTCCGAGGGTCACAAGGTGAAAGCTTTTCTTCTTCTGGGCCGGGGCCAAAATGTTGGAAAGCCACGGTGTCAGGTGCGGACAGCCAAGACAAGAGCATGGGAGGCATGGAGAGAAAGAGAAAAGGACGCGGGGCGTCCCCAGCAAGGTCTGGTCACAGGAAGGCACCGGCCATGGCGCCAGGATCTACACAGACGGGGACCTGACCGGCAGGCAGTGCTGGCCGCCCGGGAGGACAGAAGTCCATCGGAGAAGACAGAGTGTGAGCGCAACTCCTCTTTATCATTACATGGACAGGCTTCTTCTTTCCCTCTTTAAGGCAAAACAGAACCTGGGCTGTGGTCATGTCCGACTCTTGCCCTCCAGGCTCCTCTGTCCATGGGGTTCTCCAGGCAAGAACACCGGAGTGGGTTGCCACTTCCTCCTCCAGGGAATCTTCCCCATCCAAGATCAAACCAGGGTCTCATGTCTCCTGTGTTGCAGGCAGATTCTTTACGGCTGAGCCACCGGGGAAGCCCCGGACAGAACCCTGTTTGTTTAGCCATTCAGGCGTGTCTGACTCTTTGTGACCCCATGGACTACCGCCTGCCAGGCTCCTTGGTCCATGGGATTCCCCAGGCAAGAATACTGGAGTGGGCTGCCATTTCCTTCTCCAAACAGAATCTATATACATGCAAATGTCCACACATCTGGACATAACAAAAAGCAAGTGCTCCCAGGAATGCTTTCCCTGGAGGGACAGCGGTAGTTTATGCTTCATCAATTAGTCAGTGTTCAGTGACCATCACCACACAAGGAGTCAGTGAATTTCTAGGAGCAGATGCAACAGCAACACTGTGAAAACCACCTTTTTTCTCTACCGCTTTCCGTGAGTCACTCACGCTAACCTCATTTGGCTTGCTCAGATCATACAAGTATTCGTTAGATTAAACAAAGGTACCGTCCCCGCCACCAGAATCCTCAAAAAGAAAGCTACACGCTCCTTAAAATTATTCCAGCCTAACTGAGGAAGTCAACAGATAAAAGAACTTATAATCAAGACACGTAAAAACAAAATTACCAAAAAGAAAACATTCTCTATATATCATGGTGAAGTGCCGTGTCACAGTACAGACGTGGTATTAATGTGTCTATTATATTAATAACAGGTGGTGTTATTAATATGAACATTGGTGCCTATTTGTCCTGTCCTCAAATTCTCTCCTCAAGTTTTGACTCCTAAAAAATAGGCTTGGTGAAAGGTTGAGGTCCCGGGTGATGCTACCGGTAAAAAAAGCCGCCTGCCGATGCAGGAGATGCGAGTTTGACGCCTGCATCAAGAAGATCCTCTGGAGGAGGAAATGGCAACCCACTCCAGTCTTCTTGCCTGGGAAATCACTGCAGTCCATGGGGTCGCAAAGAGTCAGACCCAACTGAGCACACGCTATTATTGTAAGTGTGTGCTCCCAGCACCAGTATTAATAATCCCTGCAGAGAGAGATTCTTCAAGCACATGGAAAATCGGCCATGTGTTGCACTTTCATTAAGTACCTTCCAGGATTACTCAGGGTGCTGATTCAATCAATGTCTCATGAGCAGTGGAATGATTATTTTAAGTAAGCGTATTCCTTCTAGGCCATCCAGATAAGTAGCTATTGTGTTTCCACAAAACCACCATTTCACTACTGACTTTATCTCTGCAGTGTATTTAATTCTTCACTGGTAGACATAATGAAGCCTTAAGGCTATCAGGTATTAAGTACTCAGCTCCTAATAGATACTGTTCTCCTCCAAATGCTAAAACAATAGCATCTTCAAAAATGCCCAAGTCTCTGGCTCCCCAGCAGCAAAAGGAAAGAGAACCATTGAGGTCACCCACATGAGCTGGAAATCTGATCTCTAGTAGTAGAACAAATTTTTCTGCTTGTAATAAGACACCCACATCAGATTACATACACAAGACTTTTTTTTAAGTTGAGGAGAATGTGAAGTATAAGAGTAACTTACAACAGAAGCTGAAACAGAATTAGTCTAGGGCAGAGAGCACTGAATCAGGCTGAAAAAGCTCAAGTGGGTCTGAAGAAATCCACAGAAAGGCTGTGAACTTAACGCTCAGCTCTGTCTACAGACTATCTGATTCTCATGTCCTTACACTGCTAGGTAACAGAAAATACAGTGAATTTCTGGTTCCTGGGCTCTGCTCTCTTGTGGGTGAAGTGCAGAGCACCATAGCAAACAGTTTCTCAAAAATGCTGCCCATGTTAATTATAATGATTACGGACATCTTTGAACTTTTTTTTCCCCCCCACTTATCTTTAAATGTCAAAAGTGGTCCAGAGATGCTGAAACCATTACAGAGGGGACCCCAGAACCATGCCGGCCCACTGTTAAACCAACTGGAGCCCAGAACAAGTCTACCCGGTGATCCTTCTGACCTACACAGGCACCCATCCTTCCTCTTAAAGCACCAATACTGTGTTCATCGCAGGAGGAAGGTAAGAACTCCTCTCTCCCTTGGCAGTGTCCTTCGGTTTCTGTGAAAACAGCTCTCCCACGCTGTAGGCATCGCAGAAGCCTGGAGTCTATGTCACAGGCACGACCAGTCTCCCCCACTGAACATTTTACAGCCTCAAGAGTCACCGCGGAAATCGGTTCATAAGCTCCATGAGAAGGGAATGGCTACCCACTCTAGCATTCTTGCCTGGAGAATCCCGTGGACAGAGGAGCCTGGTGGGCTACAGTCGAGGGGGTCGCAGAGAGTCGGACACGACTGGCGAGCGACGCAAGCTCCGTGAAGGCAGGGCTGCCCTTGCCCACCCAAAAATGCCCCTTCTCCACAAGCTCTGCTCACACAACTGGTCGCTATGCAGGCCTCCAGACTGGGCGGACAGATCCTGAAGCCGGGCTCCGGGAGGGAACCCGAGAACGCAGTAGAGAAGGAGAGGAATTCACCCTCTCTATCCTCAGGACACAAAAGCCACTCCGAGGGCATCACTTACTTTTCATATGCACAAACACGATGCCGGTTCACTGATTCTAACTGAACATCACAAAACAGAGAAACTTGAACTATTGTCTTATATTGTTTAAAAAAAGCTTCTAAACTGGCTATAGGAATGCCTAAAGAAATCTGTAACCAGCTCTTCAAGTCAGTAACACTTGCTGCAATCTTAGCGGCATAAAGGGGTTTTTGCTGCTGTGGTTTCGATAAAAAGTCTACAACCTGAGCTGCCACTGCAGAGCTCAATGTCCTTGGCAATGATGCTTAACATCCCTGAGCTTCAGTAACTTAGGAAGGGATAATTACAGATGTACATTATGTAAGAGGCTGGGGGAAAAAAAAACAAACTTCAACAGCTCTTTCATGCAATCACTCATCTAAAGATGGTCGTGCGTGAGTGGCGGCGGAGAGGACGATGCTGCAGACGCTGTAATAACATAAAGGAGAAGATCAGGTCCCACCAGAGGGCCCCACACAGCGCCCGCAGGACAGGGCAAGGCAGCGGCCCCTAGAGTTGAGGCTACGTCAAGCTCTACGCACACAGTAGCCCAGGTCATCGTCACAAAGACTTCAGAAGCAGCTCTTGCTATTTCTTGTGACTAGCAAGAGAGCTGAGGCTTAGACAAACAAAAGTCCTACCAGAGAGTGAAAAAGCAGATCTCACGTCTCAAGGAACGTGCGTTCCGGCTGCCAAATTTGTCAAGAACTAACCCGGAGAGTTGCTCCTCCTTCCAGAACTTACCGTGTATGAAAGCTCCATCTCAAGAAATCTTTTGTTAGTAGCATTTCAGGGCTTAGAAAAAAGAACCCTCGCGATCGTTCTGCAAATATCAACCATGAACAGTAACATTTAAAAACAAAGGTGCCTGATGAGGAGCAGAAAAATCGCTTTAACACAGCGGCAAGCAACCCTCCAACATCACTGTTCTCCCCTCTTCACCCCTCTCCCACCGCACCAGGGCATACCCCAGTATGTACCCACTCTCAGCTGTACAGGTGGGATTTGCACGACTATTTCCCGTTATACACACACTTCCAATGACAGATGATTCTGGACGAGTCTTCGCATCTCTAGTTCTCTGCTGGTCAATCTATTGACAAACAGCTATTTATCGAAAGTTCTGGAGACACACAGAAGGAGCATCTCTACTCCACGTCCCACTTAAGAGAATCTTTCGGAGGAAAGGACTTCCTGAGGTTAACAGCTGAAGCCCTAGTATCCAAAGATATCATTTACAAGACTGATATGTTCTCGCTCTTGAAAACAAAAATAAGGACGCCAAGCTGCTTTCTCCGAAGAAAACAAGCCAGGTTCACAGCGTACAGCCCCGAAACCATGTGGAGAAACACCTGATGTTACAATGTTGCAGGAGTCAAGGGGGGAGAGGTGCAAAGCACTTAGAATGGATTCCCGACTTACGTTTTTCGTCATCAGCGTGTACCAGTGATGCGGCCCTTGACAAGACATCCAATGGGGTCTCCATTCCTGGCTGGAGCCTAGAAGGGAAAAGAAGAATTTAAGAGGAATTCAAAAGACTCTTCTAGAATTCTGGCAGTTACCCATGAGATGGCGACTCCTCCATTAAATGCAGATCCCAATACTGAAGATGAAACTTTTTCTGGCCTGGGATGAAAGCCAACAGACGCGGTTCAGGAACAGACAGAGAAAGGGGTTAAATTCCATTCCGTCCACTGAACCAAACCGTGCCAATTCCAGGAAGCCGCTCAAGTCAAGACTAAAAGAAAGGATGTTGTGAATATTCATGCGCATGTTATTTGTGCTTATAAATGTTCACGTGTACGTATAACAGCACGCCTGTCCAGACGTCCCCAGTAAAGCCACTTCTCAGAACTAAAGCTAGTCTATGAGCACAGCATGACACCAGCAACACTTTTGTGGTGGTGCTGGTGGTGGTGGTGAAGTTAGTTTTAACAAAAATTACAACTGAGTCGCTCTGTTCTTTTGCCTCCTGAGCTAAGAGACTCTACAAAGCTGTGGAGCTTAAAATATGCAATGGAGTCATGAAAATTGTGTGAATTCCACTGGTGAGTTAAATGGCATTTTAAGTCCAATAGGGGTCTTTATTCTAAAATGTCATTATTTTGTAGCGATCACTGCCACTTATCATGTTTTTAAATAAAACTTGGATTTTTATTTTTAATTCTGTTTTCTTACATCACAGCACAGCTATAAAAGCAAATACTGAAGAAGAGCTGAAGGTGGTGGAAAACCTAGAAAAATTCCTGTTTGAGATTATTTAAAAATATGTACACGCACATGCATGCACTCACAAACGGTAATTAGGAAAATAGATCCTGTCAGTTCAAATGAGAAAATATACCTTCCTAAGTGCACCCTTTAGATACCCTCAGCATTTATTCAGCATTCTTCAGCCCTTACTGAGTACCTACTGTGTATGTAGTCATGTACCGATGTGAGAGTTGGACCATAAAGAAGGCTGAGTGCCAAAGAATCGACAATTTTGAACTGTGGTGCTGGAGAAGACTCTTGAGAGTCCCTCAGACAGCAAGGAGATCACACCAGTCAATCCTAAAGGAAATCAAGCCTAGAAATTCATTGAAAGGAATGAAGCTGCAGCTCCAATACTCTGGCCACCTGATGCGAAGAACCAACTCATTTGAAAAGACCTCGATGCTGGGAAAGACTGAAGGCAAAAGAAGCGGGCAGCAGAGGATTAGACGGTTAGATAGCATCAGTGACTCAACGGATATGAATTTGAGCAAACTCTGGGAGATGGTGAAGGACAGGGAAGCCTGGTGACTTCTGACCGTGGGGTCGAAAAGAGCCGGACACGGCTTAAAGACTGAACAAAAATGTGTATATGCCAGTACTAGACAGAGGGCCTCAAAAAAAGAAACATAAGCTCTTGATTCTGCAATGTGATTTCATTCAAAAAACATTATTGACTACGTACCAAGGCAGGAAAAATAAACAGCCCAGCAGCTGGCTTCAAAGAGCTTTCAATTTATACAGTAGACATGCCAACAAGAAATCTAGTTTAAGGCAGTGTTTTTCTCCCAAGTGTTTCACTGGATGTTCATATTTTGTGAGAAAAAGTTTTTTCTATAAGTTTGGGAAACACCAGAATAAACCACATCAAGCAATTTCTTTTCCTTCTTGGGCTTTTGATGGGTTGCTATGCCGTCTGCAGTGGGCGGAGATGGTAGGGAGGGCGGTCCTATGTACTTGAAATCTCTCAAATTTCACTGGCCCTTCTTTTAACCTGAAACATGTCTTAGGGGATACTTAGGGAAGTCAAGGATTAGGGAGAAATGTGCTAGGTGCCAAAACAATGCTATTGGAAAAAAAAAAAAAATCCTGTAGAAATACCAACGAATTTTGAAAGGCTTTGTGGAGAAAACAGAAGGTAAGCTGAGCCTCTGAAGAACGAACGTACAAGTACAGAAGGGAAGGACAGAAGCGGAACGCACTCAAGAACCAGCACCCAAATCCTCGAGATGAGCAGTGTGGGGCCAGGAAGTGAGCAATGAGGATGGAAATCTGGACTGATGCCACGTCACCGGAGGGCAGAGAGCTTTCATGGGATTTGGGCTGGATTTTGTGCCAATGAAGGACCCACTGAAATCTCTGAGCTGAGCAACGAGTTGGCCATTAATGTGCTATTCCAGGAAAGTTATCCTAGTAGCAGCCTATAGTCACAATCTGTGGAACAGGAAGCTGAAGGCAGGGGATGATCTGATGTGATGGGCAGAGCGCAAGGAATGGGGCTTCCCTGGAGGCTCAGATGGTAAAGACTCTGCCTACCTTTCACAAGACTCGGGTTCAATTCCTAGGTCGGGAAGAGGAGAAAATGGCAACCTACTCCAGTCGCAACATGAAAGAGTCCAAGAAGGCTCTGAGTGGCAGGGAGGACACGTAAATAGCAAATTTCTTCTTTTTCAGAGACAAGGAGGGAGCAAGTAAACTCAGAGGCCCTCGAAAGAAAAATGAATGACATGCACAGTCCTCATCTTTCTTATACAATTGAAAAGATCGCCTCCAGAGTTAAGAACTTGCTCAAAGGTGGAGAAAATGAAAGTTTGGGACAGCCTGATGGGAAAAGGCTTGTTGAATGCGTGAAAACTCAGTGACTCTGTTCACCCAAGCCAGTTCCCTATTCAGGAAGGATGTGAGTTGCAAGTCTTTTATTTTGATTAAGTAAATGCTGTTAGGCAGTCTACTCTGTAGGTCAGGATGTAGGCTCACAGTTCCTAAATTAACTGCTTCAGTAAGCGGAAGGACAACTGTCTCAAAATTCTAAGCACCCAAAGATACACGTTAACATGTGCCTCTTACGCGAAATATGCGCCCAGAAGCAAAATATCGAAACATAAAGATACCAAAGGACGCACAGAAGTAGGTCCAGAATTCAAGCATGTGGAAGATCAGATATTTCAGCTTATTCTTCCCAAGTGATTTAGGTTCAAAGTAGGTAGATAAGCGATTAGGTGCTTTAAAGTTCCCCTACGAAGCACCTGCCATCTGCTGCAATCTTATAAATGCCACCGACCAACTTTTATTGCACAACTATTGAGCTCAGCAGAGCATTTGGGACAGGTCATAGAGGAGCAGAAGATATCACGCCTGCTTTTAAGACATTACAACCTTGTTCATGAAGTACATGGAACAGGGTAACAAAAGGCAAAATATAACAGTAAAATGTGTAATGTGGGATAAAAGAGAGATCAGTGTCAGCTGAAGTGTTTACCGTGAGTGTGTGTGTGTGTGTGTGTGTGTGTGTGTGTGTGTAATGCTGCAGACGCTGTAATAACATAAAGGAGAAGATCAGGTCCCACCAGAGGGCCCCACACAGCGCCCGCAGGACAGGGCAAGGCAGCGGCCCCTAGAGTTGAGGCTACGTCAAGCTCTACGCACACAGTAGCCCAGGTCATCGTCACAAAGACTTCAGAAGCAGCTCTTGCTATTTCTTGTGACTAGCAAGAGAGCTGAGGCTTAGACAAACAAAAGTCCTACCAGCGAGTGAAAAAGCAGATCTCACGTCTCAAGGAACGTGCGTTCCGGCTGCCAAATTTGTCAAGAACTAACCCGGAGAGTTGCTCCTCCTTCCAGAACTTACCGTGTATGAAAGCTCCATCTCAAGAAATCTTTTGTTAGTAGCATTTCAGGGCTTAGAAAAAAGAACCCTCGCGATCGTTCTGCAAATATCAACCATGAACAGTAACATTTAAAAACAAAGGTGCCTGATGAGGAGCAGGAAAATCGCTCTAACACAGCGGCAAGCAACCCTCCAACATCACTGTTCTCCCCTCTTCACCCCTCTCCCACCGCACCAGGGCATACCCCAGTATGTACCCACTCTCAGCTGTACAGGTGGGATTTGCACGACTATTTCCCATTATACACACACTTCCAATGACAGATGATTCTGGACGAGTCTTCGCATCTCTAATTCTCTGCTGGTCAATCTATTGACAAACAGCTATTTATCAAAAGTTCTGGAGACACACAGAAGNCCCAGTATGTACCCACTCTCAGCTGTACAGGTGGGATTTGCACGACTATTTCCCATTATACACACACTTCCAATGACAGATGATTCTGGACGAGTCTTCGCATCTCTAATTCTCTGCTGGTCAATCTATTGACAAACAGCTATTTATCAAAAGTTCTGGAGACACACGGAAGGAGCATCTCTACTCCACGTCCCACTTAAGAGAATCTTTCGGAGGAAAGGACTTCCTGAGGTTAACAGCTGAAGCCCTAGTATCCAAAGATATCATTTACAAGACTGATATGTTCTCGCTCTTGAAAACAAAAATAAGGACGCCAAGCTGTTATCTCCGAAGAAAACAAGCCAGGTTCACAGCGTACAGCCTCGAAACCATGTGGAGAAACACCTGATGTTACGATGTTGCAGGAGTCAAGGGGGGAGAGGTGCAAAGCACTTAGAATGGATTCCCGACTTACGTTTTTCATCATCAGCGTGTACCAGTGATGCGGCCCTTGACAAGACATCCAATGGGGTCTCCATTCCTGGCTGGAGCCTAGAAGGGAAAAGAAGAATTTAAGAGGAATTCAAAAGACTCTTCTAGAATTCTGGCAGTTACCCATGAGATGGCGACTCCTCCATTAAACGCAGATCCCAATACTGAAGATAAAACTTTTTCTGGCCTGGGATGAAAGCCAACAGACGCGGTTCAGGAACAGACAGAGAAAGGGGTTAAATTCCATTCCGTCCACTGAACCAAACCGTGCCAATTCCAGGAAGCCGCTCAAGTCAAGACTAAAAGAAAGGATGTTGTGAATATTCATGCCCATGTTATTTGTGCTTATAAATGTTCACGTGTACGTATAACAGCACGCCTGTCCAGACGTCCCCAGTAAGACCACTTCTCAGAACTAAAGCTAGTCTATGAGCACAGCATGACACCAGCAACACTTTTGTGGTGGTGCTGGTGGTGGTGGTGAAGTTAGTTTTAACAAAAATTACAACTGAGTCGCTCTGTTCTTTTGCCTCCTGAGCTAAGAGACTCTACAAAGCTGTGGAGCTTAAAATATGCAATGGAGTCATGAAAATTGTGTGAATTCCACTGGTGAGTTAAATGGCATTTTAAGTCCAATAGGGGTCTTTATTCTAAAATGTCATTATTTTGTAGCGATCACTGCCACTTATCATGTTTTTAAATAAAACTTGGATTTTTATTTTTAATTCTGTTTTCTTACATCACAGCACAGCTATAAAAGCAAATACTGAAGAAGAGCTGAAGGTGGTGGAAAACCTAGAAAAATTCCTGTTTGAGATTATTTAAAAATATGTACACGCACATGCATGCACTCACAAACGGTAATTAGGAAAATAGATCCTGTCAGTTCAAATGAGAAAATATACCTTCCTAAGTGCACCCTTTAGATACCCTCAGCATTTATTCAGCATTCTTCAGCCCTTACTGAGTACCTACTGTGTATGTAGTCATGTACCGATGTGAGAGTTGGACCATAAAGAAGGCTGAGTGCCAAAGAATCGACAATTTTGAACTGTGGTGCTGGAGAAGACTCTTGAGAGTCCCTCAGACAGCAAGGAGATCACACCAGTCAATCCTAAAGGAAATCAAGCCTAGAAATTCATTGAAAGGAATGAAGCTGCAGCTCCAATACTCTGGCCACCTGATGCGAAGAACCAACTCATTTGAAAAGACCTCGATGCTGGGAAAGACTGAAGGCAAAAGAAGCGGGCAGCAGAGGATTAGACGGTTAGATAGCATCAGTGACTCAACGGATATGAATTTGAGCAAACTCTGGGAGATGGTGAAGGACAGGGAAGCCTGGTGACTTCTGACCGTGGGGTCGAAAAGAGCCGGACACGGCTTAAAGACTGAACAAAAATGTGTATATGCCAGTACTAGACAGAGGGCCTCAAAAAAAGAAACATAAGCTCTTGATTCTGCAATGTGATTTCATTCAAAAAACATTATTGACTACGTACCAAGGCAGGAAAAATAAACAGCCCAGCAGCTGGCTTCAAAGAGCTTTCAATTTATACAGTAGACATGCCAACAAGAAATCTAGTTTAAGGCAGTGTTTTTCTCCCAAGTGTTTCACTGGATGTTCATATTTTGTGAGAAAAAGTTTTTTCTATAAGTTTGGGAAACACCAGAATAAACCACATCAAGCAATTTCTTTTCCTTCTTGGGCTTTTGATGGGTTGCTATGCCGTCTGCAGTGGGCGGAGATGGTAGGGAGGGCGGTCCTATGTACTTGAAATCTCTCAAATTTCACTGGCCCTTCTTTTAACCTGAAACATGTCTTAGGGGATACTTAGGGAAGTCAAGGATTAGGGAGAAATGTGCTAGGTGCCAAAACAATGCTATTGGAAAAAAAAAAAAAATCCTGTAGAAATACCAACGAATTTTGAAAGGCTTTGTGGAGAAAACAGAAGGTAAGCTGAGCCTCTGAAGAACGAACGTACAAGTACAGAAGGGAAGGACAGAAGCGGAACGCACTCAAGAACCAGCACCCAAATCCTCGAGATGAGCAGTGTGGGGCCAGGAAGTGAGCAATGAGGATGGAAATCTGGACTGATGCCACGTCACCGGAGGGCAGAGAGCTTTCATGGGATTTGGGCTGGATTTTGTGCCAATGAAGGACCCACTGAAATCTCTGAGCTGAGCAACGAGTTGGCCATTAATGTGCTATTCCAGGAAAGTTATCCTAGTAGCAGCCTATAGTCACAATCTGTGGAACAGGAAGCTGAAGGCAGGGGATGATCTGATGTGATGGGCAGAGCGCAAGGAATGGGGCTTCCCTGGAGGCTCAGATGGTAAAGACTCTGCCTACCTTTCACAAGACTCGGGTTCAATTCCTAGGTCGGGAAGAGGAGAAAATGGCAACCTACTCCAGTCGCAACATGAAAGAGTCCAAGAAGGCTCTGAGTGGCAGGGAGGACACGTAAATAGCAAATTTCTTCTTTTTCAGAGACAAGGAGGGAGCAAGTAAACTCAGAGGCCCTCGAAAGAAAAATGAATGACATGCACAGTCCTCATCTTTCTTATACAATTGAAAAGATCGCCTCCAGAGTTAAGAACTTGCTCAAAGGTGGAGAAAATGAAAGTTTGGGACAGCCTGATGGGAAAAGGCTTGTTGAATGCGTGAAAACTCAGTGACTCTGTTCACCCAAGCCAGTTCCCTATTCAGGAAGGATGTGAGTTGCAAGTCTTTTATTTTGATTAAGTAAATGCTGTTAGGCAGTCTACTCTGTAGGTCAGGATGTAGGCTCACAGTTCCTAAATTAACTGCTTCAGTAAGCGGAAGGACAACTGTCTCAAAATTCTAAGCACCCAAAGATACACGTTAACATGTGCCTCTTACGCGAAATATGCGCCCAGAAGCAAAATATCGAAACATAAAGATACCAAAGGACGCACAGAAGTAGGTCCAGAATTCAAGCATGTGGAAGATCAGATATTTCAGCTTATTCTTCCCAAGTGATTTAGGTTCAAAGTAGGTAGATAAGCGATTAGGTGCTTTAAAGTTCCCCTACGAAGCACCTGCCATCTGCTGCAATCTTATAAATGCCACCGACCAACTTTTATTGCACAACTATTGAGCTCAGCAGAGCATTTGGGACAGGTCATAGAGGAGCAGAAGATATCACGCCTGCTTTTAAGACATTACAACCTTGTTCATGAAGTACATGGAACAGGGTAACAAAAGGCAAAATATAACAGTAAAATGTGTAATGTGGGATAAAAGAGAGATCAGTGTCAGCTGAAGTGTTTACCGTGAGTGTGTGTGTGTGTGTGTGTGTGTGTGTGTGTGTGTTTTAAGAAGCCACTTCAAAGGTTTCCTTCCCATCCCTCTCCCTTGGGCGGTCTCTCCTCGCAGACCTCTCCCAGCCACCTGGATCACACGGTCTGAATACTTCCTGAGTGTGAGTACCCTGATCCTTACGTGTACAGTCCTGTTGGACCCACAGCCTGAGGGAAGGCACAGCGGAGGAATGAGAAGCAGGGAGGGAGACCAATCAGCCCGGTCAGGACTGGGAGTCTCGTCAGGGAGCAGCAGCAAAGTTTGGGAAGCGCGATGTGGGTGGAGGCCCAGGAGGGAGCCCACGGCTGGCCAGACCGGTTTCCACTCACTGGAGCAGGCAACCAGCGGGCAGTGGGGGGCCCCTGAGCGGGCTGGGGGAGTGGGGTCAGGCATGCTGTGGTTTAGCAGGTGACGGGAGGATGGTGCGACCAGAAGGGGTGCGGTCAGGAGTCACTGGCGGGCCAGGGGGCAGGCTTCTGTGGGAACCAGGTGTGAGATAAGGACGACAGGGGAGATGAGGACCAAGGACCAGGCATTATGCAGGCACAGAAGACCTCGGCAAGTAAAGGCGGAAGGTAACAGTCAAACAAAACAGACGTCTGAAATTTACATCTCAAACAATATCCACAGCCCAGGACACCCAGTGAAACATGTGAGTAACAAGGCCGGGGGTCGGGGGGGGGGGGAACGACTATGGCTACAGTATCTGAGAGAGGGTCACACCCCACTGGAAATGAGCATGATGGCACCATGGTGATTGGAGAGGGGACTCTCTGGGGCCGAGGTTGGGGGGCGGGGGCACTAACCCTGTGAGCCGGCCTGGGCTCAGCCACTTCCCACCTATGTGACCTGAGAAGTCGCTCTACATCTGCGTCCTCAAAACATACGTGAACAGGGGACTTCCCTGATGGTCCATGGGTTAAGAATCCGCAGCATGATGCAGGCGCCACCAGTATGATCCCTGGTCAGAAAGCTAGGCCCACGTGCCTTCATTCCTGAACCAAGTGCCCCAGCTAAAAGAGTCCATGTGCATCAACGAGAGATCCCTCATGACGCAACTAAGACCCGATGAAGTCAAATAACCAGTTTTTTAAAGACTGTGTATGTATTGAAAAAATATATATGAACACAATGAACAGCAAATAATGCGAGACGCACCAGAAAAAGGGCACTGGCCACTACTTGAGACGGAGAAGATTCCTCTGGGATGAGAGACCCACAGGATGACAGCCATTCAGCTTGTGACAGGGAGGCAGGGGACAAGGCCAAGCTGATCCTGTGGACGCAGGGGGCTGCTGTGACCACGGCCAAGGAGACGGGGACAACGTCCCCCAGGTCACTCGTCCTCTCCGGGGTGTGACGGAGCTGAGATCTCATTCCTAGGGAAAAGTCCTTGAATGGTCTGAACGGTTTTAAACAGTGGAGAGATGAGTCTGGTTTATATCCTTTATGAACCCATAAATCACCTACGAGCTTTTGCAAAAGATTACACGGCATCCGGAAAGTTAATCTCAGTACCCACCAGTGAAGTGTTCCCATTTCCGTGATGGGTTTTACAGCATCACAATCACCAAAAACATAATCACTTGAAACGCTGACACCCGGAAGACAGTAATAACCCCATTAAAGGGAGAGGAATGTCCTATATAAAGACATGGAGTCCATCTGCAAGGGATCTGCTGCCCTGCAACTCTTTTCTGGCCCAGTCCATTCACCCTTTTTTTGTGTGGTTGTTGTCAATTATGAACATAACTCATCGTGAGGAGAACAAATACTTTTTTTTTTCCCCAGGCAATGGTATTTTCTCTGCCAGCCCATATTCCTTTTCTCAGACTTCCTTATCCCCAATAATACATTCTTTCAGCTTATTGTGAAGAATTAAGAAAGGGTATCAGTGAGGAGCTTCCCACATGGCACAGTGGTAAAGAATTCGCCTGCCAATTCAGGAGATGCGGGTTTGATCCCTGGGTCAGGAAAATCCCCTGGAGGAGGGAACGGCAACCCACCCCAGTATTCTCGCCTGGAGATCCCATGGACAGAGGAGCCTAGCGGGCTACAGTCCATGAGGTCGCAAAGAGTCAAACACGATTGAGCAACTCAGCAGACAGACACAGGTATCAATGATAAAGCTGCTAAAATTTAGGGATATTCAGTGCTGATGAAAAGCTCAGCTCTAAATGTGAACACCATTATTCTGGGTTTCCACCAAGGAAGCTTTTTTCTTTTGGACCCACAAGAGGACATGAACTCCACTGTGGGAATAGAATTACGGGGTGTATTAGTTGTTTTTGTTTTCAGGCAAGGGAACAAGATATGTCATGGAAGTCTTCCAAGGAGATTTCCAAGGTAACACAAGCCAGCCCCAGGCTTGGCTCACTGCATGGCTCCTCCAGTGACAGTGGCCCAGCTACACCGTAATACAGCAAAGAGGGAGTCTCAGCTCCCCTGGCGGCTCGGTCAGTAAAGCTTCTGCCTGCAACGCATGAGACCTGAGTTGGATCCCGAGGTTGGGAAGATGCCCTAGAGAAGAAAATGGCAACCCGCTCCAGTATTCCGGCATGGGACATCCCGTGGACAGAGGAGCCGGGGGGTCCACGGGGTCGTAAGAGCCGGACATGACTTGGCGACTAAACCAGCACCACCACGGGTCTCGGCTAAAGGTGGAAACTGGTGAAGGTGGGAGAGGCTCGGTCAAACCCCCTCAGTGTTCCTGCCACGCCATCACTTGGCCAAAACCCTGAGGCAGGACCCTGACGGCACGTCTAGCTCCCAGACGCACACTCTTCAGTATCCAAATCCCTGCTGGCCTTGTCCCATCCTCACTCCATCAGGACCGCTTCCTGAGCCCATCGAGCTCAGCCTCAGCTCATAACCACAGCGGTAGGCCAAGCCTACAGCATGAAGGGTCTCACCACGGCAGCGGGTGTGCGGCCCCTGGGGCCCTCCAGAAGGCAGAGGCTTTCACTGGGTGTCTCCTGTCTGGTAAACACTGTGTAGAGACTACAGAAAAGGCAACGTGAACCCGCTGCCCCGGCAGCAACCTAGGCCGAAGGCGCAGCAACCTAGGCCGAAGGCGCAGCAACCTAGGCCGAAGGCGCAGCAACCTAGGCCGAAGGCGCAGCAACCTAGGCCAAAGGCGGATCACTCTGCGGTCGATGTGGCTGGCCACGCAGCTCAGTGAGGCTGACTCAAATGAAACTTCAGACCAAATCGCCACCAGATTCTGGTAACCACACGCAGGCAGAGCTTCAGGCACGTCAAGCAGACGTGAATTCTCCTCCTGGCTCTTTCTCCACCACAGTGTGTCCAACTGGGACCCCAGTAACTTCGGGCAACACATGCATTCTTTCTGTTAACATTCAATTCACAGATCTGTGCCTCTGTCCTTCTTGCTAGAAAGCTCTCTCATTCGTGTAACGCTGTTTCCTTCTTGCGCTTTACCATCTGTTAAATTAGTGGAACAGGGACTTTAGCATCAGAAAACCTAAGTCTGAGCCCTACATTTCAATACGTTTACTTACTCAGCCTACAATGTTCCATACTTCAAATGCCTAACACCAATTGCGGGGGTCATTTAACCTCCCTGGATCCACCTTTGCTCACCTAAATAAAACTTAACAAGGCTGCCTACTTCATAAGGTCACAAACTTGGCATGTGGGTTAAATGATACAAGGTAATTGAAAATGCCACTGAATGGAATTAAATAACAATGTAACTGAAAATGCCCAGTGAAGGGAATTAAATGATCCACTTCATAACTGAAAATGCCCAGTGAGTACTGAAAAGGCAAGTGAGCACTATCTTGGCATTGTCACAGATGACACCTCACAGCTGTGCAGCTGTGCCTTTCATGACACACATACATTACCTCACTGATTCTCACCGTGAGTTGGCCAAATAGATCATAGCTTTCTACAGATGAAAAACCAAGGTGCTGAGAATGTAAGCTGACTTCCTAAAGAAACTAACTCTAAAATCCAAGTCTCCTGAACCGCCATCCAATGCTTTTGCTACTAAATCTTCAGCTAATTTTCATCAAGACCTTTTGGAGAGAAAGCAGTGTTTTAGCTTAAGTTATCTGACAAAATACACAATCAAAACCAAAAATAAA
This sequence comes from Oreotragus oreotragus, assembly GCA_006410675.1. NCBI lineage: Eukaryota > Metazoa > Chordata > Mammalia > Artiodactyla > Bovidae > Oreotragus > Oreotragus oreotragus. Next base: position 297,854 of record SJYX01023478.1, on the reverse strand, counting down.
GAATACCTTCCGGCAAGCCTTCTAGCCCTGTGCTCTTTCCCCCATACCTTGAGATGTATACGAGGGAACCATCTGATAATTTCTGGAGAAAGCAAAGGAAGGCAAGCCCTCCCCTCCTGGGAACACGAAAACCAGGATGTATTTCACTTCCTCTGAATAGACAGAAGCAGAGTCCCATGAACCGTAACCAAGGCAGGTAAGAAGATTCTCGAACCGAGTCAGCCGGGCAGAGTGGGGCAGATGACCCTGGCAGCAATGCCAAAGGATTCTTGGGACTCCAGCTGCACAGGAATCAACATAAGCCCCGAGGACTTCATACTCCAAGAACAGGCTCAGTATCAGGAAGTTTGATTTCCACTTAGTCATGCTCAACAGAACCTGCTATTAAACTACAAGGGATAACACTGAAGGTTCAGTAGTGATATCTGAAAAACCTCACATTGCCGTTGGTAGTTCTTACAACGTTAAATTGTATGCCACACTCCCAAACAGAAAGCCAGTCTCTATTCATAATACTCCTTCAATGGTCATACTTCCAAAGACAGAGTATAAATAGATGGATCCCTTACTTGTCCAGCTTCTCTTATCGGGACGTGTCCTGGGCCTGAGTTACGGACCTGTCTTCCTGAAATGTACGCATCTACCATGTGAGAAGGACTTGTCTCACTTCCCCTTGTATTCAATTCCTTACTTCTACACAGAATGATTTCTGAAAATTCATTCGACGGTCGAATGTCTGAAATATAAACAATACTTCTATGAGTTCTATGCTTATTTCCAGGGAATTAAAAACATTTGTTTAAGGCCCCTAGCATGGCTTCTTTCGGGCTTCCCTGGTGGCTCAGAGGGTAAAGCGTCTGCCTGCAATGCAGGGGACCTGGGTTCGATCCCTGGGTCGGGAAGATCCCCTGGAGAAGGAAATGGCAACCCACTCCAGTACTCTGGCCTGGAAAATCCCATGGACAGAGAAGCCTGGTAGACTACAGTCCATGGGATCACAAAGAGTCAGACACGACTGAGCGACTTCACTTCACTTACGGCTTCTTTCAGGGGATTATCAACCGCCAGCATAAGCCCCAGGATGAGAAACACCTCTGTTGGTGCTGCTCCCCTTGTTAGAAAACTAAGTTAGTAGAGGTGTGTATACCTCCTGTAAGGCTTTAACGTGCCCCTGTCCCCCTCCCCTGAAAGCTCAATAGAGCAGGTCCATAGGCTGGGCGGCCTCCAATCTCTCTCCCCACGTGGGACATCTCAGGAATCAGGAACCAGGATCAGGTGCCTGCCATCAGCTCAGTTGTCTCCTGATCATCCGTACCTCTCATCACATCATCAACACAGTCAGCTGGGCTGAATCACAGGTACCACTCTGGATGGAAATCTTTGCATGAGCACTCAACTCAACCATCTTAGCTCTTCTGATACTAAAGTGGTCCGAGGCTTGAGTCCATGGGCACCCTCAGCAATGCCCCTCCCCCGCCTCGGGGGTGGGGTGTGATATTTCGTCATCTTGATGATTCTGGTGACAAACTGCCCAACAATATCTAAAATCCTTAGCTACTGTAATACAGTTTAGCACTAGTGTCAGCCACGCAAACACATGGACAGTATGAAATCGACCATGTGCCTGTTGAGGGTCACCTATATAGACTTACAGCTGCAAAAGCAAACTCAGGTTATCGTGTATTTCACACCCTTTGGGTGCAGCTGCTCAATGCCAGTGCAAAATTCTTACTGCTGGCTGAAGTTCACCCAGCTCCACAAAATACCCACTGGGAGATGCCTGTATGGGGGGGGGGGGCCCCACACTAACACCACCGTGTCCGAGGAGGGAAAATGCAATTTCAGATCTGGACTTTTTGAGTAAACTACCAATTACCACGATTTTCAACATGGTTGTCAAATAAAACCAGGGATTATCTTTTCTTTTCTCATATGTAGGCTACTGTGAACCTATTTTCGACCCCTCGGCCTTCCACAGCACCTCATAGGCATTTTCAGTTTACTCTGGACATGCTTGTTCCTGTCACTTGTTTTCCTAGGATACTGAGAATCTCCTATTCAGAAGTACTAACAGGTTCTCTTAGGGATCTGTCACCCCCAGGAATGAGTGACGTGACCTGCATTACATTCCCACGATACCCAGGTCGAGCTCCCCAATGCACCAAAATTTCCACTCCCCGCCTATCAGCAGCCTAGAAAAGTCTTCTGACCCATAATACGTTGCATCACTAGGAAGGCCTTTCCTTATCTGCATCATTAAATATGGTCAGTTCTCACCATTTGCCATCGACATGTTCTGTAAAGCCTCTGAGAACTCTTAAGTTAGTGAATGCTGAACTCCTGTGCCTAAGATGAAACTGCCTCAAGTACTGATTTGGGGCTGCAAATCAATTTTACTGAGGAGACATATTCACAAATACAGAAATCCACGAATAATGAGAATCAACTATATCCAGTTATCAGGCCTCAAGACACCTGCAAACACTGATTTTTCTGATTTCAGCACCACCTGCAAACACGCCTTCCTTCCCGACCATGCCAGTTTGCATTATTAAAATTTGGCAGCTTGATTTCTAAGCTGTTGGGTTTTTATCTGTTTTAATGTGGACAGATCCTATATGGCTAGAGACTGATCAGTCGTATCCCCTTTTCTCTTAAGCTCCCACATATAGACTTGACTAACTTCAGAGAGGCTCCCTAAAAGAATCACAAACGTGCCTCAGTCAACATACCTGGCAGAAACTTAACCTCCCCATTCCCCCCCTCCAAAAAAAAACCAAAACTCTTTCACCAGGTTCTCATAGCTGCAACAGCTTGTCTAACACAATCAAGGAACAGACAACTTGGTATGTTAACGCTAGCACACAGTGTCATGATTTTAGTTACATTAGCATTTTCCCAGTGTATTTGACATTTAACCTCCTAAACTTACGGCGACTCATTTTTAAGTCATACTCAAGGCTGGAAGGCAGCTTTTATTATGAGTATTTTACTTACGATTTAATTAAGGCAAACTGAAAGTAGCACAGCAAAATTATGGAGGAGAGACACCTGGAACAAACACAAAGTAAAATGTTCCTTAGGATTTGTTTTGGCAACCACCAGAGGATGATGACAAGGCCGGCTCCCTAAAGAGTGAAAAGGAATTTCCCACTATGGAACTCTTAGCAAACAGACCATTAGAAAGGGAAAGTGTTCATTCCAAAGTTTTGTAAGACAGGTTAAAATCTTTACAAGGTAGCGTGGCAGTTCTACATCAGCAGGGAGAAGCTGCAACAGCGGTGTTTATGAAACTCTTTGAAGTCTTCAAAGACTTTTATAAATAGCGTAACACAAAATATTTTTCAAAGCACACTCTTCCCTGTAATTCCTGAAACTCTGATGTATCAGAACAGATTTTATCACGCTCTTACAGAGGAAAATGAAGCACAAACTGTTAACTAGCAGGAAATTTTTCTGGTCGCAAAACTGAGTAGGTGACAAGGATAAAACTTGAACTCAAGTCTCCAAAGTACGCCTGGGGGAGTTGTTTTTACTACAGCATTCATAGTTTTGGAATGCAGTTCATGGTTATTTATAGCAGAATTATCTTCTTAATTGTATTGTGTTTTGGTCAACATAAAAATTAGTTTGCATTCTCTTCCAAATGGAAAGCAAAGGCTGGCTGCCCAGAAGTGTGAGAAAACAGTGGCGAGAGAAATCAGCCTGGGATTAAACCACTGCCAAAGTCACAGAACAAATTGAGGGGTTTGCATCATTTCTGCTAAGAGGGAGATGACTTTTCAGCCAGATGCAACAGGAAACACAACGCACACACACACAACTGTCCAGAGTACAGACAGCAAACTTCTAAGTATTTCCTAACCCATTATTTAAATGAGAGCACTGAGATCGAGAGGCAGACGATAGGTAACTTGTTCCAAGAACACGCCCCACCCCAGGACCGCCTTGAGACGCTGACCCCTCAGCGCTCTGTAAACGACCCACGCTACTCCCCGCAGGCTCATGCGCAGACTTCATCAGCTCCAAGCAGGAAACAATGAACAGTACAAGTCTGTGGACTCTGACGCTAGAGAAAGTGTTAAAAGTTTTTGGTATGCTAAAATGGAACGCAAAACTGACCTTCCAGTACTAATAGAAGTTAACACTTGTTGCCTTTGTCTTTGAATGTTCAGAGGAAACAGACGCGAGCCTTCGTTTTCATCAAAGTAGGCTTGAGTTTGAAAAAAGTCAAACTACAGGAGACAGTACCTTTCGAATACAGGGGGCAACCAGCTGCTCGTAGAAACTAGAAGACCCGCCTCCGCCCCCGCCCCCCAGGCTCCTGGTTCTTATTAACCGCAGAGAAGGAAATACAACTAGCAAACACAGCACCAGTGATCAAAGTGAAACCGATTGGAAAAAAAAAAAAAATCACCTGGTTTAAACAGACGAACAGTTGCCGTTAGCAAGAGTAAAGACTAATAACCCCAGCAAGTACTTCCATCCTAACCTAAGATATTTAAAGGTCTCCGAGTGCTGAATAAAAAGGAGACCTTACGCAAAACAAAATCCGAAAAGACCTTTGCTTTGCGGCGAGGCCTGCATTCGCCGCAGGAAAAGTGTGCCGTCTGGTTCTGGGGAGGGGGCAGGAAGTATACAGAGAAGAAGAGCCGGTCCCGGCCGCCCTGCTCTGCGATCCCGCCCCACAGCCGTCCTTAGCCGCCGGCCACGAGCACGGGGCTGCAGGGCGCTGGCCGCCGCCTCGCCGCCGACTCCCGGGACACCTTCCTCTCCAGACGCTAGAGCTCTCCCTCCGGGAGGCTCGAAGCGCCCCGCAAGAACAAGCCGCCTCGTCCTTCCAGGAGGACGCCCCCGTCCCGCTCCGAGTCAGCCCACCCCTGAGTTCCCCGCAGGCCAGCCCTCACGCGGCCCGGTTCTCCCGCACTCACCGCCGGGCGGCTCCCTGCGCGCCCACCTCGGGCCGGCCAGGCCCCGCTGCGGGCAGAGGCAGGGGCGCGGCCGCGGGGCGCAGGGGCCCGGCGCGCTCCGGGGGTGCGCCCTCGCGCCCGCGCTCCGCACCGACCCCCGCCGCTCCGCACACCCACACGCACACGCGGGCGGCGCGCGCCTAGAGCCGGCTCGGCGGCGGACGCGAGCGCGGGAGCGCGAGGAATCCCTGGAATGAGGCGCCGCCCGCCCTCGTCCGGGCTCCGCCGGGCTCCACCGGGCCCGCCAAGGCCACGCCCCCGGGCCCGCCCCCAGCGCGCGGCAGGTGGGGCGCCGGCCCAGGTGAGCCGGCCGGGGGGCGGGGCGGGGCCTGGCGCGCCCGGAGCGGCTCCTCTCCCCTCCCCCCTCCGCCGCGCGCCCCGAGGCAGCGTGCGCCGCCCGGGCGGGTGCCCACGCGCACGGGCGGCCAACGTCCGCCGGGGGCCGGGGCGGCGCTCGACCTCGGGGAGCGCGTGGAGCCGGCGCGCCGCGTACCAGCCTCTGACACACACCGGACTCCAAAGGCCCAGGGAGCGGGCACGCAGAAGACCCTCCCGTGCGCGCCCGGGTGCCCGCCACTGCGGGCCGGCACCCCCCCCACGCACCCAGTAGGGTCTCCCACCTGGTGGACACCGCAGTCGTCACCACGACGACCGCACTGGAGGCCGAGTCCGTACCCGCCGCCCCTTAACTTCCCAGGCGCGCGACCGCCACGCAGCCGGCCGAGGGCCCGCGGACTCGAGCAGGACCTGAGGCGCCAGATCCGCGCGCGCCCCCGCCTCTCGCGCCGGCCCGCTCGCCGAGCTGCGGGCGTCCACGCCGGCACGGCCGCCCGACCGCGCGCTCCACCGGCCGCCGACCCGGGGCGCTGCCTCGCCGGCTCGTTACCCGCACACACACGCCCAGCCGCTCAGCCCGGCCGGCCGGCCGCCGCGCGTACCTGAAGGGACAGGTCGCCCTTGCTCGGGGAGGCGTGTGCTCAGGTGCTCCGGCGATCAGAACGGCCGCCGCAGTCCAGGGCTCCCAGACGCCGCTCGTCTCCCTCCCATTACAGCATGTTACACCGCACACTCCACACACACACTCACACAGCACCGGGCGCACGGCAGCGTCTTTCCTCCCCCTCCCGCGCCCGGAGGAGGAAGTCCTAGAAAACGAAAACAGTGGAAGGGAGGGAACCGAGGAGGAAGGCAGAGAGACCCGAGGCCGAGCCCCCTCCGGCCGCTCACGCCCCAGTGTTCGCTGTGTTTGGCAAACTCCCCGGAGTCCTCCACTGGGTCGGCTCCGGAACGTGCCGGGGGAGGGGCGCGGAGGAGGAGGAGGCGAAACGTTTGCAATTGGTGCAGGTTCTGATTACAGCAGCAGCGCAGACATGTGACCGCGAAAAGAAAAGCCCTGTCTTAAATTTTTTCCTGCCATTCTCCGGAGACTTCGGGGTGGGGGCTAGGAGGGGTGGAGGCCTGAACCTCCCCGGGGTACTCCCCCCACCCCAACCCGGGCCGCCCTTGCCCCATTGTTTTCGCGGACTGCCACAATGAAGAAAACATTTGCTTAACGTATCCAGCCGCTAACTCTATAAAATAAATAGTCAGGGACTGGACTTCCTCTGGTTTGCTTTAAATGGCTTCGTGGTGCCCGAGCCTTCTGGCTGTTCTCAAACCTCAGTCATTATGGGGAGCTCCTACTAGAGAGCTTGCCCTGGGGAGAGGGCTCCGCTGAGAGGGAATGGTAACAAAAACAAATGCCAGCTTACATTAACACTGGAGGGAAATGCTTTGCAGGTTTCAAAATGTTTTTCCATCTCTTACTTCATCCAGTTATATCAGGCCCCAGCCTAGTATCTCATTTGATCTTAGCCCCCGTTGGGGAGGCAGGACAGGTGTTAATAGTTCCGTGTTATGGTGAGATTGCCCCGGTGCTTATGCCCTCAGTCCTGTGGGACTCTTTGCGACCCTTTGGACTGTAGCCCACTCAGCTCCTCTGTCCATAGAATTTTTCAGGCAAGAATACCGGAGTGGGTTGCCATTTCCTTCTTCAGGGGATCTTCCTAACCAAGAGATGGAATCCATGTCTCCTGTGTCTTCTGTATTGCAGGCAGATTCCTAATCCACTGAGCCATCAGGGACCCAAACAGTGTGGAAGCGTTGCCTGAACCAGAGGCAGGGTCTTGCATCCGCCCTGTGAAATGCACTCTCCTCCTGTCCACACAGGGCTAGTGGACATGGGATGACCCAGGTGACAGTCTGACCCAAGCATAGCTGTGCCTGTTTTCCTGGTTTCCAGATGTAAGTGCACAGATTAAAGCTTGGGAAGGCTCCCAGTTTTCCCAAAGATTTTTTTTTTTTTTCTTGAAGACTATTTTAGGTCATCAGTAGTCTCAGACTAGGAAGACATAAGATCTTGAGAAAGATTGTAAAGAGGAGGTTTTCATCCTGCCAAATTAGGAAGGGTGAGGACTGCTGGAGCGGATTTGAGGAAGTGTGACAGTGAAGAAGGGGCTTTGGATTTGAAGAGACCTGGATTTGAGCCCAAACCCCACCTCTATTAGTTCTAGAGCTCTGGGCATGTCGTCAAGCCCAGTTTTCTCATCTGTAAAAGAGACGATTCTTAACTTGAAGAGCTGTCGCAGGGACTAAAGAGCAGGCAGAAGATTCAATGAACATTCACACCTCTCCCCAGCTCTCTTCCTTAAATCGAGTCTTGCTGGGGTACCACAGTCGTGGAGGAAGAGGGCAACGATTTGCCCAGATAATGCACATCAGTCATGGCAACAGTCACAATGCAACTGCACATGTACGAAGCGGCTCTGGGCTTCAAAGTGTCCCCACATATCATTATGTCACTTGGCCTCTATGACAACTCTGCCATTTGCGTGCTGCTAAATGATTTCCGTTTGGGGTCAGTGTGGAGGTCCTAAAGCTGCCTCTTTAATTTCCATCACTGCTCGGAGGCAGCCTTACTCTGCAGATAAAGCATGGGGACAGAAGGCCTTTTCTCATGGAGGTGACCAGTCTTCGACCTTCCCAAGGATTAATCTCACGGCCTGCCTTACATCAGCGTTCGGGCGACTTCGCCCTGGCCACGTCTCAGCAGGGCGGTTTCGGTCTGAATGTCTCGGTCATGCCGATGAGCGACACACTCAGGGTGCTGCCACACACGGAGAAGGACGCGCAGTGGAGGTGAGAAGTGTCAGACGCGGACTATCCGCACATGGGAACGTAGACAGCCTCGACCGGTGACTCACAGTGGCCTGCAGCCGGAAAAACGAATCCTGACAGTAGTCGGTGAAAAAGGCCAGTTCCCAAAGACTGCACACTGCATAGCACCCTACTTGTAATGTTACAAACAGCATGAAGAATAGTTACAGTCATGCCTTCACCTGCAATAAAACTATGTAAAACAGAAGTGAGGGGAGGGTGATGAGAAGATTCGAAATGATGGTTACTGGGGGAGGAGACCTGCGAGGGGTGGACGGTGGGAGGGAACCACTGGTTAGATACAGGTCATTGTCAAAGTCTTAGCTTTTGCTTGGTGGATTCACAGGTTCACTATTAAAAATAACTACTTAAGAAAAAACAACTACTTTAGTGACAGTTGCACAACAACATAGGTGCCTCTGAACTATACACTTAAAATGGTTAAAATAGAAAATTTATATCCTGCATATTTTACCACAATAAAAATATATATATAAGGAGTTAAAAGAGAAAAGTTGGGCAAATTTCTTGAAACAAAAACAAAAAACTACTTAGTAACTAAAAATAATAATAATAAGTTCGGCTGTGCATGGATCTCTGATAAGAATGTGTTTCCCAGCAAAGATGTTATAAATGCACCAGAAAGTTTATTAAAAGTAAAAAGTCAAGAAGGTGAGCGAGGAGAGACGGAGAAGAGACTAGATGGGCCCTGAGTTGATGATGGTTGAAGCCGAGTGGTGGGTACGGGGGGCAGGGTAGGAGGGCTGTTATGTTGCTCTCCCTTACATAGATTTGACATTTTCCAGGCTAACAAGTGAAAAGGAAAAGAAAGTGCAGGAGAAGCTTGCTCCAGGAACCACGATTCTGCCTCCTCCTCCACAGCAGAGTCCCTCCCTAGACTCCCTTTCGGTTTCTCTGGGCCTCCTCCCTGTTCGCTTCTTTCTTATCGCCCTGCTCATCAAGGAACCTCCTCATCACGTCGGTTCCCTTGTTCCTGTCCCTACTACCCCTTTTGGCTTTTGCCCCCCAGCCCCCGTAACTGGCGTCTTTCATACTTTTATAGGTCACATTGCTCAAAGAACCTGATTCCTGTCTTCCTGCTGCTGCTGCTGCTGCTAAGTCACTTCAGTCGTGTCCGACTCTGTGCAGCCTCATAGACAGCAGCCCACCAGGCTCCGTCGTCCCTGGGATTCTCCAGGCAAGAACACTGGAGTGGGTTGCCATTTCCTTCTCCAATGCGTGAAAGTGAAAAGTGAAAGTGAAGTCGCTCAGTCGTGTCCGACTCTCAGCGACCCTGTGGACTACAGCCCACCAGACTCCTCCATCCATGGGATTTTCCAGGCAAGAGTACTGGAGTGGGGTGCCGCCAATCCACAAAAATGGCCGCGATTGGATCTCCCTTGAAGATGTGTGTCCACGAGGGTTCGTGAAGTCATGCATAGTCCAGTGATGAGAACTGAGAGTGGGAAGAGGCAGAGTTGCAGGGTGGAGCACACAGCTACCTCATCAAGACTGGGATGCTGGCAGCAAGACTGATAGAACTCAAATAACACTGGGAAGGCCCTCAGTTCAATTAAGTGCGAGTAAGGTCTCTGCCTTGCCATTTTTTCCTTTTGACTTTTTAAGGCTCCCCGTTAGTACTGTGAGCTTCCCAGGTGGCACTAATGGTATAGAACCCACCTGCCGATGCAGAAGACACAGGAGACACTGGTTTGATCCTTGGGTGGAGAAGATACCCGGGAAGAGGAAATGGCACCCCACTCCAGTATTCTAGCCTGGAGAATCCCATGGACAGAGGAGCCTGGCAGGCTACAGCATATGGGGTTGCAAAGAGTCAGACACAACTGAAGCAACTTAGCACGCACAGTTGGTATTGTAAAGACAGCTTTCGTTTGCACACTACGTTCCCAACAAGTAGTTCATTTTTTCACTGGGTCCTCCAGCGTCATACTTTATGGGCCAGTGGCTGCCAGTCTGAAATGGCCGCAGTGAACAGAGGCTCTTACGGTTCTTTTCCATGCACTGACCTGTCTGTGAAGAAAGTCTTTCTCACCCGTGGTCGCTTGGCCTCTCCTGTGCTCTCATGATCTCTCCTGGTCTTCCTTTCTTGTCTTCACTCCATCTTGTTCCGCCAAGAGCCCGGATGTGGGTTCTAGTTCAGACTCGTCTCTAGGTGACAGTGTGAGCCCTTGGAAGTCAGGTTGTAGCCCTGGGGCTAAACCTCCACTACTGGGAGGAGCTTAGACCACAGCAGTTTCGGCAGACAGGTTTCGTCTTGAGCACCAGCTGTGCTGGGAGCCCTCCCTTAAGAAGGCCTCTGAAGCCATTGTTGAGGTTCAATGAAAAAAGAATGTCAAGATTGATTAGTAATGTCTGCTGTGGGCGGGGAAGAAAAACTCGTGAATCAGACATTTACCATTTTTGGTCTAGAAGAGCTCTACAAATCCCTTCTGGCAATATCTTCTCTTTTCTCACAGAAAATAGGTAAATTTCTACTTTTCTAGGGGCCTAAGTAACCACTGGAAAAATCCCAATCATCTTATTTCAATGAGAGAGTATATAGAATAAGAAAGAATCTAAGATGATAATGATGCTACATGCTACGTTGTTTTAGTCACGTCCAACTTTTTGTGACCTCTGTCTGTGGGATTCTCCAGGCAAGAATACTGGGGTGAGTTGCCACGCCATGCCCTACTTCAGGGGATCTTCCCAAGCCAGAGATCGAACCCACATCTCTTACACCTCCTGCATTGGCAGGCAGGTTCTTTACCACTAGTGCCATTTGGAAAGCCACAAAATGATAATGATACCTAACACTTAATGAGCACTTGCTATGGGCCAGACACTGTTCTAAGTGCTTTAAGACAATTTTCTCATTTAAGCTTCACAATGACCCTATGAGGTAGGGATCAGAAATACCCACATGAAGTAAAAGAAGAAATCCAGGCATAGAGAGGTTAAATAACTTGTCTGAGGTCCTAAAGATAATAAAGGTGCCACTAAAATTCAACCCTGGCAGTCTGATTCTTGGGGCTTCTCAGGTGGCTCAGCAGTAAAGAATCTGGGTGCAGTGCAGGAGACGCAGGTTTGCTCCATGGGTCAGGAAGATGGCACCCCACTCCAGTATTGTTGCCTGGAGAATTCCCATGGACAGAGGAGCCTGGCGGGCTACCGTCCACGGGGTCGCAAAGATTTGGACACAACCGAGTAACTAAACTGGACTCTGGAGTCTACATGCATAGCCAGTCCCCACAGCAGACTCCCCCGGGAGGTGACTGGTACCAGATTCTCAGGCTCACTGAGGCCTGCTGAGTTAAAATCTGCACCAAACGTTTACGGGAAGCACATGCTCCGCTAAACATGATCCCTACAGAGCTGCACTTAATCCATGTAAAAATCCTAGAAGGGAAATCCTATAGGATCAGTGGGTTGATCAGTGTCGACATCCTGGTCGTGATGCTGTGCTGTCTCTCCGCAAGCCGCTACCACCGGGGGAGAGGACAACCGTATATGCATCTATAGCAATCTCACAATGTAGGGTATAACTGAAAACCCTATGATCCAGGTTTTATTTTTCCTGCCTTTACCGATGAGGAGACAGAAGCCTTAAAGAGGCTAAGTAAGCGGCGCAGGAGTAATTCAACTTAACAGATGAGTACTGAGATCCTCCTGTGTGTGAGGAGGCGGGGCTGGAGGCACTGGGGCCACAGGAGTGAACACACTGCCCTCGTTGCACCATCATTCTGGGGCGGGCGGTCAGAACTCACACCCAGAGCTGCTTGCCCGGATTTCAGAGCTATGGTCTCAGGATCGGAACGCAGGAACTAACAGAGCTATGAATGGTGAAAACACTGGGGCATTTTCTAGGCAGCTGCATGTGAAGGTCCCTAACAGGGCCGGCCACGAAATCAGCACTCAGTCCCCTTTCTTCTGTCCCTTCTGAGAGCCCCTCAGAAGTGAGCCTCACCTCCGCCATGACCCAGCAGGGATTGTACCCCCCACGCACCTCGGTGGAGTCCAGCGGCGGGGCCGTTGTGAGTGGTAGGAACCTGAGCCGGGTTCCAGGGTCGGGGGAGGTACCCTGGGAAACCTGTCAAGGAGTCAGTGGTGAGCTTTCTTCTGCGTGTCACTTCTTTTCAGAGCATGGATCCCCTTAAGCAAGACCAGCTTTATGGCCAGAACAATTGCTCAGACCTTGATCGCTGAGTGAGGTTTAACACTGATCCAGAGATTGGACTTGTCCTCACACGGCGAATTTTCCTTCCAATACTATAAGAACAGTTCTGCTTGGCAATCTATTCTTGCTGTCTTGCTTCAAGACAGACTTCAGCAGGATGGGGCCAGAGATAATAAGAGCTATTTTCCATAGAAAAGAATGTTGCAGATGCTGGATTCAAGGCCAGCCAGAGCTTGGCCGCAGTTAACTACCTGCCTCTCACATGGAGAATCATTTCAGTTGAGAATCTTCACCAAAAAGAAGCCTGGGTTTTTCTTCTGAGGATGGAATTTACTAGGGTCTTAACATCAGTTTCGACATCGTCAGAGGATGGGGAAGCCCTTGGCACACAAGAATAGCTGAGACTGAGGCATCAGACAACCTTGGTTCTACCGTTTTCTAGCTGCGTGATATTGAACACGCACATGGACCCTGCTTACCCTTTCATTTTCTCACCTACATATCAGGGAGCAGTCCTACTTAGAAGGTTCTTATAAGATGTACACAGACAGACAAAGATAGATATGGTATGCAATCCTTTATATGGGGAATCTTCTTAAAAAAGAAGAAGAAAGAAAGAAACCAAGCTCATAAAAAAGAGATCAGATGTGTGGTTAGCAGAGGTGATGGGGGGAAGGAGATGGGGGGCCGGGATGAAGGTGGTCAAAAGGTACAAACTTCCAGTTATGAGACATGTGAGTACTAGCAACGCAACGCACGCAGCATCATCAGCCTAATTCAAATGGCTGTGTGGTGTATTTGAGAGTTGTCAAGGGAGTCAATTCCAAGACTTCTCATCGTGAGTCAAAAGAAACCCACACTTTTTTCCTTTTTGAAAAATCTATTCGAGACGGTGGATGTTAACCACATTCATTGTGGTAATCACTTCACAGTATATGTAAATCAACTTATCCTGCTATACACCTGAGACTCAGTGCCCTATGTCAATTACATCTCAGTAAAAGTAGCAAAAAAGAAAAAGTCCTAACTGAAAAAAAAAAAAAAAAAAGGATTTTGAAAGTTATAAAGTACTTTTAAAAACCCTGAATTTCTTTAATGGCTGTATTTTTCCACTTCATCATTCATCTGATCACCCTTCAAGGTGATCACTGTCTTGTTCTTGTTTAGTTCTAAGTTGTGTCGTACTTTTTGCGACCCCGTGGACTGTAGCCGACAGGGCTCCTCTGTCCATGGGATTTCCCAGCCAAGAATACTGGAGTGGGTTGCCATTTTCTTCACCAGGGGATCGTCCCAACCCAGGGATGGAACCTGGGTTGGCAGACAAGTTATTTACTGAGCTGAGCCACCCGGGAAGCCCCTTACAGTTGATTACTTAGGACAGCTTTAAAAATCCAAGTCAAACTTGCTTGGGCTGATGAATTCGTATTCGGTTTGTTTGTTTTTTTTTTAAGTATCTGTCTACATTGGAGCAGTTACGTAATCAATAACAGTGGGACCTGTTTCAAAGCCCAATGTGCCCCCACCGCATGCAGCCCTGGAACACCCAAGAAGCTGACTGTGTGTTAGTGTTTAGGGCACCACAATGTACAAAACTATTTCTGAAGACTTTGATTCCTATAAATAACTAGTCATCTTGGACAAAGTGCATCTTCTTTATACTGTAGTTACAATTTCATATCCTTCTAAATTACACAGACGAGGAAGCATTATAACCTTTCCAGTACTTATTGGAAGAAGGGGAAGCGGGTTTGGGTCCAAAATAAATGAGGTTTCTGTGCAGAGAGGAAAAAAAAAAAAGGGCCAGGGTATTTTTTTTTTTTTCCTTCCAAAGAGGGAGAGAGTGTCCCGGGAACAGGAAGGTGATGACCTGGTTGGTAGGCGGTGTCATTTCTGCACCTTTGAGCCTGTTTCGGAAAGGCTGCCAGGCCTGTACCTCCCCAGCCCACCGCCTCGCCAGCAGCTTTGTGTGGATCTGGGGTTGCGTTGTGAGGAGCCTTGATCCGATCAGGGTAAATCTTCCTGTCTCCCCGCCAGCTCTCCGCCTTCCCTCCTTTCTTCTCTTGCTTCTGTCTAGGGCACCTTCCGTTTGCCATTTACTGTTCGAGATACTGAAGATTCGACTGCCAATAACACAGACAAGGTCAGGCTCCCATGGAGCTTATACTCTAATGGGGAGGTGCTGAGGGGGAAGGTGGCAAGAGGACAGTTAGCCAGGAAACTCGAGCTGAGTCATGTAAGTTAACTCAAAAGAGATCATTTAAAATAGTGATGAGGTCAATGAAGAAAATAAAACAAGGAATGAAATAGAGAATGATCTGCCGTGGCAGCAGAATGGCATCAATCTGATGGTGTGATCAGGGCGGACTTCCCTGAGGAGGTGACATTTGAGTTGAGACCTGAAAAGCCAGTCATGCCACGATCTGGGGGGAACACTTCCAAGCAGAAGGAATATCAAGTGCAGAGGCTCTGGGGCAGGAGCAAGTGTGCCCTATTTGAAGAACTGAGTGAAGGCCTGGCTGGCTGGACCATAATAAATGGGGGAGAAGACAGGCTTGAGAAAAAGCTGAGGAAGTGGACAGGCCATGGTAAGGAGTTCATACTTTATCTCATATGCAAAGGGAAGCTATCTGACCGGGGTGACATCATTCGGGTTCTTAAAAGGTCTGTCTGATGGCTGTGTGGAGAGTAAACTATACAGAGAGGGGGTCTTAGTCCTTCCAGGCGGAGTGGCTTAAAAGACAAACATTGATATCTCACAGTGCTGGAGGCTGGGAAGTCCATGGTCAAGGCACTGGCATATTTGGTGTCTGCAAAGCCTGACTTTGCCGACAAAGGTTCATATAGTTAAAGCTATGGTTTTTCCAGTGGTCATGTATGGATGTGAGAGTTGGACCATAAAGAAGGCTGAAGAATTGATGCTTTTGAATTGCAGTGTTGGAGAAGACTCTTGAGAGTCCCTTGGACAGCAAGGAGATCAAACCAGTCTATCCTCAAGGAAATCAACCCTGAATATTCATTGGAAGGACTGATGCTGAAGCTGAAGCTCCAATCCTTTGGCCACCTGATGGGAAGAACTGACTCTTTGGAAAAGACCCTGATGCTGGGAAAGATTGAGGGCAGGAGGAGAAGGGGATGACAGAGGATGAGATGGTTGGACGGCATCACCGACTCGATGGACATGAGTCTGAGCAAGCTCTGGGAGACAGTGAAGCATGGAGAAGCCTCACATGTTGCAGTGCATGGGTTCACAAAGAGTCAGACGTGATTGAGCAACTGAATGACAATGAACGTTGGCTTCTTATTTCTTAGATGGGCCCCTTTTTGCTGTGCCCTTACATGGAAGAAAGGGCGCGGGAGCTCCCGAGGGTCCCACATATGAGCACTAACCCCATTAATGAAGGCTCCCCCTCAGGACCTAATCACCTCCGGAAGGGGCCCACTCTAAATGCCCTCACACTGGGGAGTAGTCTCAACATACATATTGGGGGAGGGGAGCACAATCTGTAGCAGGCAGGGATGGAAGTGAGGGACTTAGGACAGGTCTGCCAATCTTTCTGATGAGAGAGGATGGAGGTTACAAATAAAATAAGAGATTGATGAAGAAGAGGGCAGGAGGAGAAGGGGATGACAGAGGATGAGATGGTTGGACGGCATCACCGACTCGATGGACATGAGTCTGAGCAAGCTCTGGGAGACAGTGAAGCATGGAGAAGCCTCACATGTTGCAGTGCATGGGTTCACAAAGAGTCAGACGTGATTGAGCAACTGAATGACAATGAACGTTGGCTTCTTATTTCTTAGATGGGCCCCTTTTTGCTGTGCCCTTACATGGAAGAAAGGGCGCGGGAGCTCCCGAGGGTCCCACATATGAGCACTAACCCCATTAATGAAGGCTCCCCCTCAGGACCTAATCACCTCCGGAAGGGGCCCACTCTAAATGCCCTCACACTGGGGAGTAGTCTCAACATACATATTGGGGGAGGGGAGCACAATCTGTAGCAGGCAGGGATGGAAGTGAGGGACTTAGGACAGGTCTGCCAATCTTTCTGATGAGAGAGGATGGAGGTTACGAATAAAATAAGAGATTGATGAAGACAGGTGGGCAGATCTGAGATATGGTTTGGAGACAGATGCACTAGTTAAGGTAATGCCAGCTACTAAATCAAACGAGCCCAAAAACTTGGTGGTTTTTCACGTGAGGTCTGAACGGTGAGCGGTTCTAGGAGAGCAAGTGGCTTCTCTTCCAAGTGATGACTCGAGGACCCAGGATCCTCACCCTGAGACTCTGCCAATACCTGGGGCCCCAGAATCCTTTCAGGATGCTCCTCCTCCAGCTGACAGATGGAGACGGGAGGCAGAGAGAAGGACTCAGGGGCATGGCTACAGCTTGAATCATTCTGCTTGTATTCCATAGTGAGAGCCATGTGGCTTCACCCGAGTGATGGGTGCTAGGAAATGTCCTGGTATGTGCAGCCACTCCCCATCTGCAGAAGGGACGCAACTTTGTGGCCAGCTGGGCGTTTCTGTCATGTCCTGGTGGGTTGCATGTAGGGGCTAGAGGGAAGCCAGGTACCCAAAGTGATGCCTTGGCTTTTTCCCTGAGCAAGGTGAAGGGTGGTCATTAATCGAACTGGGAAGTTCTGGAAGGACCAGATTTATACCAGCAGCAGGAGGAATCAAGAATTCCACTTGGGATGTATGTCGTGTGAGCTAAGACATCCCAAAGGGACTGTCGGAAAGGCCGCTGGGTACGTGAGCTGGAACTGCAGAGGAGGCGTCAAGGGTACAGATTTAAATGCTCTATTTCCCCTTTACCCAGTGGCTTCTGATCCTGGTACGGGCCCCTCACTGCACTAACTGCATCAGCGTAAATTCACTCCCCTTAGAGATGATGTTTACAGTTCTGCTACTTGTGAAATGATCGCTTTTACTATTTCCTGCACCCACTCATCCAACACAGTTTACTGTGTGTCTACTACGCACTGACCACTATCGATCAGCAAGGAGAAAAATGTACTCTCTGTCTCATGAAGACAGATTCTCGTGGAAGATAGGCTGTAAACAAACAAAGAAATGGGAGTAGTATGTCAGGTACCCTGGAGAGAAACAGGGCAGGGCGAGTGAGGAAAACATCAAGGAAGGTGAGGGCTGGACTTGCCAGAAGCAGGAAGGCTTCCACAGTAAGAAATACACCATCAGAGACTGGAAGGAAGTCAAGGAGCAAATCCTGGGTCCCTACTGATGCTGAAGCGGCTGAAGCTGAAGCTCCAATCCTTTGGCCACCTGATGCAAAGAGCCGCCTCATTGGCAAAGACCCTGATGCTGGGAAAGATTGAGGACAGGAGGAGAAGGGGGTGACGGGATGAGATGGTTGGATGGCATCACCGACTCGATGGTCGTGACTTTGAGCAAGCTCTCGGAGTCGGTGATGGACAGGGAGGCCTGGCATGCTGCAGTCCATGGGGTCGCAGAGAGTCGGACACGACTGAGCGACTGAACAACAATGAGGGGAGGATGTGCCGGGGAAAGACCAAGCAAGCACAAAGACTCAGAGGCGGAAGGGTGCCTTGTGCGTTCCACCCCAGCCAGGATCCCAGTGTGGCCAGAGTGGGGTAGGAGGGGAAGATTAGTGGAGATGAGGTCAGAGAGCTGGGCGGGGGGTGGGGGGCAGGTCAAGCAGTAGCCAAAACAGGTTCCCCACTGCCCGCCCCACAACACCTTCATGTAGCTGGAGAAGGAAGGGCAAAACACTCCTATTTCCGGGAGCAGAAATCTTTGCCAAGAGAGTAACATACAATCAAGGACTTCCTGTGCAGTTCCCCAAATGAAACACCTTCAAAGTGGAGGATTTGCAACCAAAATGAGAAAGGGTCACAGCTTCCTGCTGCGAAACACAGGACCTACAGTTTCTCCTCCCGCAGTAGCTCTGCCACACAGCTAATTGCAGCCACATGTGAGGCGCTGCGGGGGAGTGTTTGAAGCCAGCGCCCCCAGGGTCCCAGACAAACACTGCCCAGAGCTCCTGCTCCCAGCAAAACCAGTTGTGTGATCAGCCTGGGAAGACAGGAACAGAAAAGCGCTTCCATGATAAACACGGTGTTTTCTTAGCTTCAACTCCAAACTCTGAGCCAGAGACCTTTTATTGGCTTGTTTCTATAAACATCAGAAAAAACTGGTTTAAATGAAAAAAAAAAAAAATTTTCCCCCCAGGAAGACACGGTTTCTCTGTTCAATTACCATGCATGTTTCCCTCCTGATCTGCCCACTGCAGTGAGGCCATGAAACGGAAATAGCCATGGTGGAGGCTGGGCGTTTTATCTCTGCTCTTGATCACAGTGGGACCTCGCCGGATGGACCCTGCTGGCAGTAACTGCAAACATGTGGGCAGGGCTTTCTAGCTGATGCCCCTGAGGTTGTCCTGTTTAATGCAGACATCCTAGAACTGGGCCCATGTCCTCTGGTCTGTGGGGAAGTATGTGTATTGCATGGGTTTTGGCTCCCCAGCATCTGGAGATGGATCTTATTTGGGGGAGATTCTCCACTGGCATTGAAGAGAATCCGCCTGCAATGCAGGAGTCCCCGGTTCGATTCCTGGGTCGGGAAGATCCGCTGGAGAAGGGATAGGCTACCCACTCTTCCCTGGTGGCTCAGCTGGTAAAGAATCTGGCAACAACGTGGGAGACCTGGGTTCGATCCCTGGGTTGTGAAGCTCCCCTGGAGAAGGGAAAGGCTACCCACTCCACTATTCTGGCTTGGAGAATCCTTGGGGTCACAAAGAGTAGGACACTACTGAGTGACTTTCACTTTTTACTTTTTTTTTCTCCATTGGCTGGGTCTACAGAAGCCAAAGGGAGCCATATGACCCCTCCCTGGCAGCCAGGAGGTGGGGGAACGAGCAGTGTTCCTGCCTGGGATCCTCACTCTTGGGAGAGTGATGTGAAGGCTGGTGGCAGCCGTGTCAAGAGTCCTGGGATGGGCGCCTGTGCTGAAGCTGTGAGTGCAGTGCCAGGACAAGCAGGGTCTCTCCCCCTCCCAAGCCCCTGACCACATTCTGACTGAATTTCTAGCCTCCCATCTCTTCTTTGGCCACAAAGATCCACCCGATAAGCTCTGTTTCTGCTTATATTAACCAGAGATGTTTTCTGTTGACTCTAGCCCAGAATCCTGGCCTACTCTTAAGTCGTCCGTGGACCCCCACTGATGGACGAAAATTCCCCTGGACTCTCAGAGTTGACTTACAATGTCTTTGTTCTCCTGTCACTCAAATATGGTGGTGGTGGTGGTTTGGGCACTAAGTCACGTCTGGCTCTTTTGTGACCCCGTGAGCTGTAGCCTGCCAGGCTCCCCTGTCCATGGGATTTCCCAGGCGAGACTACTGCAGTGGGTTGCCATCGCCTTCTCCAGGGGATCTTCCCGACCCTTCCCGAGCTGCTGTATCTGAGGGACTGACACTGCAGGAAGTCACTCGGTCCGTGGGTTAGTTCCACTGAAGAGCCTTCTAGAGAAAACTGATCGTACGATTCCCCTGCTTGAAAACTTCTGTCCTACTCCTGACACCTGTGTCTCTCCACATGGGGTCCCCTCATCAGCAGGAAGAAACTCAAATTGTCAGGCCCCATCCCAGACAGAATCAGTCAGGAAGTCGGGCGGTGGGGCCCAGCAGTGTGTGTTTTAACAAGACCCCCAGATGGTAACTACTGCTTTAGAGGACCAAGTCCAGACTTAGTGTGACATTCAAGGCTTTTCCTGTTCTGGTCTCAGCCCATTTTTCTAGCCTTTTCTCCCAACCCTCCTAAAACACTCTTATGCTCCAACATCACTAGCTTTTCCTTTCTGTCTTACACACAACAGCTCCTTTTCCCAGGCTTGGTACCTGCAATGCAGGTCCCTCGACGAGCATGTCTTCAAAAGGTCTCTTTCTGGGACATCCCTAGTGATCCAGTGGCTAAGACTCCCAGTGCAGGGGTCCAGGTTCAATCCCTGGTCAGGAAACTAGATTCCACATGCCACAACTAAGGGTTCACATACCGCAACTAAAAGTCTCTCAAGCCTCAACTAAGGATCCTGATGTTGTACTGAAGGTTGAAGGTCCCACAGCTAAGGGTCCTGACACGGCCAAATAAACATATAAATATTGTTTTGGAAAAAAAAAAAAAAAACTCCTACTCTGTGAAGTCTTCCCTAATTGCCTCAAGGCTGGATTTGCAGCTCTGCAGGCCGTGTGTCATATGTCCATCACACACATGGGTGGATGACTCCAGTCAGTTGTCACTAAATATGGTTGACTGAGGAGGCCTTACAAGTAGCTGAGAAAAGAAGAGAAGCAAAAGGCAAAGGAGAAAAGAAAAGATATACCCATCTGGATGCAGAGTTCCAGAGAACAGCAAGGAGAGATAGAAAGACTTCCTGAAGGAAAAATGCAAAGAAAAAGAGGAAAACAATAGAACGGGAAAGACTAGAGATCTCTTCAAGAAAATTACAAATATCAAGGGAACATTTCATGTAAAGATGGGCACAATAAAGGACAGAAAAAGTATGGGCCTAACAGAAACAGAAGATATTAAGAAGAGGTGGCAAGAACACACAGAAAAACTGTACAAAAAAAATCTTCCTGACCCAGATAACCACAATGGTGTGATCACTCACCTAGAGCCAGATATCCTGGAGTCCAAAGTCAAGTGAGCCTTAGGAAGCATCACTACAGACAAAGCTAGCACAGGTGATGGAATTCCAGCTGAGCTATTTCAAATCCTAAAAGATGATGCTGTTAAAGTGCTGCACTCACTATGCCAGCAAATTTGGAAAACTCAGCAGTGGCCACAGGACTGGAAAAGGTCAGTTTCCTTTCTGGTGCCAAAGAAGGGCAATGCCAAAGAATATTCAAACTACCACACAATTGTACTCATCTCACATGCTGGCAAAGTAATGTTGAAAATTCTCCAAGTGAGGCTTCAACGGTACGTGAATCAAGAACTTCAGATGTTCAAGCTGGATTTGGAAAAGGCAGAGGAACCAGAGATCAAATTGCCAACGGATCATAGAAAAGGCAAGAGAGTTCCAGAAGAACTTCTGCTTCCTTGACTACGTGTAAGCCGTTGACTGTGTTGATCACAACAAACTGTGGAAAATTCTGAAAGAGATGGGAATGTCAGATCACCTTATTTGCCTCCCGAGAAACCTGTATACAGGTCGAGAAGCCACAGTTAGAACCAGACGTGAAATAACGGACTGGTTCCAAACTGGGAAAGGAGTCCATCAAGGCTGTATATTGTCAGCCTGCTTACTTAACTTCTATGCAGAGCACATCATGCGAAATGCTGGGCTGGATGAATCACAGCCTGAAATCTAGACTGCTGGGAGAAATATCAATAACTCAGATATGCAGATGACACCATCCTTATGGCAGAAAGTGAAGAGGAACTAAAGAGCCTCTTGATGAAGGTGAAAGAGGAGAGAGAAAAAGCTGGCTCAAAACTCAACGTCCAACATGCTGTGATCATGGCATCCCGCCCCACAACTTCTTAGCAATAGATGGGGAAACAGTGAGAAACTTTATTCTGGGGGGCTCCAAAATAACTGCAGATGGCGACTGCAGCCATGAAACTAAAAGACACTTGCTATTTTGGAGAGGGGGGGGAACCACTGTAACAAACACAAGAGACATATTAAAAAGTAGAGACATTACTTTCCCAACAATGGTCCATCTAGTGAAAGCTACGGTTTTTCCAGTAGTCATGTATGGATGTGAGACGGCTGAGTGCTGACGTATAGATGCTTTTTGAATTTTGATGTTGGAGAAGACTCTTGACAGTCCCTTGGACAGCAAGAAGATCAAACCAGTCAATCCTAAAGGAAATCAACCCTGAATATTCATTGGAAGGACTGATGCTGAAGCTGAAGCTGCAATACTTGGGCGACTTGATTCAAAGAGCCAACTCATCAGAAAAGACTCTGATGGGAAAGACTGACAGAAAGAGGAGAAGGGGATGACAGAGGGTGAGACGGTTGGATGGCATGACCGACTCGGACCTGAGTCTGAGCAAGCTCCGGGAGATGGTGAAAGACAGGGAGGCCTGGGGTGCTGCAGTCCGTGGGGTCACAGAGTCGGACACCTGAGTGGCTAAACAAGAGCAGCAGCATCCATTCTCCTGATGTGCCTCATTCCTAGCTCCCTTCGGGATGGGNGCGACTGAACTGAACTGAACTGAACTGAAGGGTTACACAAAATGTGACTGTACTTAATGCCACTGAACTGTATACTTAAAATGGTTAAGATGGTAAAAGTTTATGTTATATGCATCCTCCCACCAACTTTTTTAAAAGGTTAGTAACAAAGCACAATGTTACCACTTCATTTCCACTAGAATGGCTAAAAGAGTATCAAGCGTCAGCAAAGACTCTGAAGCAACTGGACCACTTTCACACACTGTTGGGCACTTTTTAGAAACATTTAAAAATTTAAACATATACTTATCACATAACTGTGAAGTTCTGCAGCTAGATACATGCCCAAGAGAAATGAAATGTTACTGAAAGACTTGCACACAAAGAGCAGCTTTATTTATAATAGCAAAAAAGCTGGAAACAAATGTCCCTCAACTACCCAGGGATCAAACTCAGGTCTCCTGCATTGCAGGTGGATTCTTTACCAGCTGAGCCATGAGGGAAGCCCAGGAATACTGGAGTGGGTAGCCATCTGATTGTCTCTGCTTTCGTTTATTTGAAATTAAGTGCATCATTTTGAGTCAAGTCTTTATTTCGCTTATTTACTGTGATTTTTGTGGACTGATCTTTTGCTCTTCTTCTCATGATATTGACTTTGGGGCTTACTCTCTGCGTCTGTGAAGAAGTGATACTGATGCTGCCTTTGTGTTTAGGCCTTACTTCTGCCCTCCTGACAGGGACCTCATCTGGACAGACCTATCACATAAGCCTAATGTCTACCAATATTCTACATGATGAATACTTAGGCAGTGATGCTTTAGATTTTCACACAAAGGCACACACATATACAACAGCCAAGTTTATAACTGTACAGAATGATCTTTCCAACCCAGGGATCAAACCCAGGTCTCCTGCATTGCAGATGGATTCTTTACCAAGTGAGCTAGCAGGGAAGCCAAGTAAATAGGTAAACAAATTGTGACACAATGGATTAGTTCTTAGCAGTGAAGGGAACAGCCTACTAATATATGCAACAACAGATCGTGTTTTTGAATGAATCCCAAAAACACGATGGTGGAAAAAAGAAACCAGACAAGAAAGACCACGAGTGTGATTTCATCCACAGGACATTCGGGAGAAGACACATCTGATTCCTGATGGTGGAGGTGTGGTCAGTGGTTCCCTGGGTTAGGGCTTAGGAGGGACTGACTGCACAGAGGCATGAGGAAACTTTCTGGTGCAAACATGTATGCCTTGATCGGTGGTTGCATACGTGCATACATTTGACAGACAAGAAAGACCACGAGTGTGATTTCATCCACAGGACATTCGGGAGAAGACACATCTGATTCCTGATGGTGGAGGTGTGGTCAGTGGTTCCCTGGGTTAGGGCTTAGGAGGGACTGACTGCACAGAGGCATGAGGAAACTTTCTGGTGCAAACATGTATGCCTTGATCGGTGGTTGCATACGTGCATACATTTGCCAGAAGTCCTTGAGCCATGCCCCTAAATCAGACCTGACTTATATGTCAGTTGAGTTGTAAGAATGCTAGTGGACACAGACGAGAACATATGTTCAGCGTTAACATTTCACACATTAGATCACAGTCTTTAGCCGCAAAGTAATTAGCATGTCTCATACTGAAGTCATGAATGCTTTGGGTATTCTTATACTGAACAGTAAAATGACAGAGAACAGGAGCAGAAATGGACTTTTTTGAGCGTTTTCTCTTTGTGGGGAGCGACTGTAGGGGTCACTTGGATGGTATGCTGGACAGCCTGAGATTTGACCCTGTGGCTGTTATCTGGATTACAAAAATCTGAGATCCCAGAGGGGGCCTGCCGGGCACCTTCGAATGACACTTAATACCATTTGACGCTCAATACCCAAGAACAGTGCTTGGGTATGCTGGGAAAGAAATGCAGCCTGGCTCCTCTGAAGGAAGAAGTTCACATACAAGGGCTTCCTAAAGTCACCTATACTGAGTTCTGCCAGGGTTGGACAATGAGATGGGCTTTGGCTCGGAGTTTTTATGATGACGTAACAGTACCATCACCACCCAGTGAACGAAGAAAACTAGGGAGGCCAAGGAAGCCCATTACGTTTGTAGTCCCGGGGTCTGCGATGGAAGAACTAGCCCGCAAAGCGTCATCTCAGCCCTGAGACAGCGGAAGGCATCGTGGTTGTGACAACACGGATTGAAAAAATCCTCACTGACCTCAAGGTCCAGCATAAACGAGTTCCCTGCGGAAAGGAGGAAATCAGCCTTTTCCTAACGGCCATAGAAACTTCTGGATTCACTTAAGGAGGAAGAAAAGAGACCGAGTGAGACAACTGAGAGAAGTGTCCCTAGCGCCCAAGAACGTGATCGAAGCCTTGGAAGAGAAAAAGTCTCCCCTCAAAGAGTCTGGCAGTAGCCAGGATGTTGCCCAGGGCCCCCAGGAGAGTGCCCTGGGGGCCCTGCTCCACCGGAAGGCGAGTCTGCCACTGTGGGGGGCCCCAGCCAGGACTCGCTTTCCCAGGAGGAAAACCCAGAACCCATGGAGGATGAAAGGAGTGAGGAAAAGGGGGACATGGAGGTTCTGGAAGGTTGTAAAGGCTTTAGTAATGGAGCCCAGGACCACGAGGCTTCTGAGTCCTTCAGCAGCCCAGTGTCTGAAAAAGGGAACCATCTCCAAGAAGCGGCTGGACTTTACTTATTCAAGTGTCTGATAAACTTTAAGAAGCAAGTAGATGATGCCTTAGTTGAAATGCACTGGGTTGAGGGCCAGAACAGGGATTTGATGAGCCAGCTTTGTACTTATATATGTAACCAAATTTTCAGGCTTGCTGCCAGTTAACTCCAAAATTTTTGCACAGTTGGGAAAGTTCTATAAAGCAGCTTGCTTTGAAGAGTGGCCTGGGGGAGTGGCAAGCTGAATTCCATCATTAGCCCACTCGTAACATTATGTAGAATTGTCTTTAAAAACCAACAAATGAGTCCATTTTTAAACACCCACCTCCTTCAAAAAAAAAAAAAAAATTACAGGGCACTGTAGTATGGTAGTTCAGAGAAAGAACTGTGGTGATCAGCATCAACAAAATGCCATCGGTAAACTTATAAGGGATTTAAACCTGACTTAAGCTGATCACCTTTGGAGAAGGAAATGGCAACCCACTCCAGTACTCTTGCCTGGAGAATCCCATGGACAGAGGAACCTTGTGGGCTACAGTCCATGGGGTCGAAAGAGTCGGACACGACTGAGTGACTTTCACTCACTACTACCCAAGAAGTAGGTTTGACTATATTCACGTTTGCGATTGTTAAGTAACTTCCTTGTGGTGGAACTGGGGCTTGAACTCAAGTCTGTCTCCAAAGTCCATGCTCTTCAGATCACAAACCTAGAGACTGGAATCCTGTGGTCATGTACTGCGGGTCCCACCACCAAAGCCTGTTTCCTTGGCCTTGCAGTGATGAGGGTCCCCAGGAGAGGCCCTTGAATTCTGTGCAGCTTCAAGCTACACAGGACAGACAGGCCACTGTTAGAACCGTTGGTCAGGATCTGCTGGCAGGCTGTCTTTCTTCTTCAGACACTTATTTCTTTTTATTGACAGTGGTGTTCAGTGCGAATCAATTCCATCACATGGGAGGTTGCTGTGACTCAAAGCACAGACACACAGTGTACGATCTCAAACAGAGGTACAGCTTTCGGGCAATGAAGCGAGAGGCCGTGTCTGCTCAGATCCGACGTAGCTTGGGCCCTATTGGCTCTGCTTGTTCCCAGGTTGGTTTCTAATGATGGCAAGACCTGCTTTGGTTGTGAAGACTATGGAGGCCGTCCTGGATCCTGGAACACCTTGGCGTTAGTGTGTGACCACAAGACAAAAGATTTCAAGGAGTGTCTATGTCTAAATAGGTTTCTCGGTACGGACTGTAAAAGGTCGACTTCCCAGAATCAGGCTCACGTGAGGCTCTGACCCTCTGAGACCCGGGTTCTAACCCTCCAAATACACGGAAAGGTTGTGATGGTGGCTGAGACGCCCATCCGCTTCAGTAAAACCTGTTGAAGGGCCTGGGCGTCAAATAGAGGCTTGGTTCACTGTCAGCTTGGGGCATGCGCAGGCTGACATCCTGGTTGCTCCCTCTCGTGTACTGAGCCAGAACACTGAAGCTTCGGTGGGGACGGGCTCCACGTGGGGCCCAGTTTCCCCCTCCCGCAGCTCTCCCTCCCGGGGGCCTAATTTGTCTGCTGGTTCCAAGCTCTGCCCCTGTGGCAGTGAAACGGCTACCGCAGGTCTGGGTCACACACTCTCACACCACAACATCCAGAGGAAGAGAAAAAGCCTTTTCCAGGAGTTTCCAGAGGAGATTTGCTCGGGGGAAGAGATCTTGATTGATCTCAGCTGGCCATTAAGCCCTCTCCTGGGAACTTGCCTGGTGGCCCAGTGGTTAAGAACCTGCCTGCCAGTGCAGGGGACATGGGTTCAGTTCCTGGTCTGGGAAGATCACATGTGCTGCAGAGCAATTCTGCCCAAGCACCACCACCACTGAGGCCAAGTGCCGAGAGCCTGCGCCCCATCCACAGGAGAATCCATTGCAATGAGACGCCCATGCACCCCGACTCGAGGCCAGCCTCCACCCAAGGCAGCTTGAGGCAGCCTGTGTGCAGCAGCCAGTAAATAAATACATACATTCAAAACAAAAAAAGGCTCTCGTGGGTTTCACACTCAAGGTCTAGTGGCTAAGACGCCACTCTCCCAAAGCAGGGGGCCCAAGACTGAAAATCCTGAGTGCTTCAATTCAGACCTGGTGCAGCCAAATAAATACAGATTAAAAGTGTCATATCAATGGAGTAACCCAGTGTGCAGCCGTCGGGGACTGGCTTCTTTCACTCGGCGTCACTCCCTCGAGAGTCATCCCGGCTGTTGTGTGTATTAATAGCCCGTTCCTCTCACTGCTGAGGATACTCCATGGACCAGACTGACCAGACTTTGTTTAACCATTAAACACCTGCTGAAGGACATCTGGACTCTCTCCAGTTATTGGTTGTTATAAGTAAAGTTGCTGTGAACGTTCTTGTAGAACTGTTTGTGTGAACCTACCCACTGATTTTTAAACCCTGTCTATGGCTGGGGAGTTTCCCCTCCTTTAGAGTCCTGCCTAACAAAGACAGAAGCCAGAAATGCTCATTTTCCCGACTTGCATCTGGGGAGCTCAGGTTCTGTCCATCAGACACAGCCACGCGAGGTTTCATTCACCAGTGAGTGGGGTGAGGAAGCCGGCACTCCGGGGAATCATATGAAGACCAGAATGAGAGCAGAGGCAAGCGGCTTGGGGGCCAGGACTGGTGGGCGCTGGGTGTCCCTACCACCACAGTCAGGGAGCTTTGGTGACTATATTGGCAGGGCGGTGACAGTGGAGTCTTTGCTGAAAGCCCCCTGGAGGTACTTTGAGCACTGTTTCTGGTTCTGTGGCCTCCAAGACCCATCCTCTGGTCCTCTTGGGGATGTTCTAATATTCTTTTACAAATTTACTTTCTGCTTAAACAAGCTGGAGAGGATTCTGTTGTTTACAACTAGGAACTGTGACCAATCTCCGTTTCCAGCCTCACTGCCAGCCATTCCTATGCTTAGTCCTCCAGCTCAGCTGAACTCTTTCCAATTTCCCAAGCAGTCAGAGCAGCATGTTCTTCCCAGTCCTGGTGCTCATCACACTGTGCTAACATTGCCTGCTTATTTATCTGTCTCCCTCCAGGAACTTGTAAACCTCTATCCCCAGCCTGTGTCACACTTCTACTGCCCTTAGTATATGTTCAGTCAGTCTTCAAATGATTATCCAAACGGTCGCTCATGTTTATCTTTGGTGACATAAGAACAATGCCTGTGACTAGTACCGTGGTGGTCACTTTGCCAGTCTGAACTAAGGTGTCCTCATCTATAAAATGAAATGACATCACTAAGAGAAGGACAGTTGAAAAATCAGTGGCAACAGCAACAGAAAACTAACATAACATCCCTATGTTAAAAACTGGCCAAGGGACTGAATAGGTATTTCTCCAAAGAAGATATAGAGGTGGTCAACAAGCACGTGGACAAACGCTCAACATTGCTAACCATTAAGAAAACGTAAATCAAAATCACAGTGAGCTGTACCTCACACTTATTAGGATGACTGGATGGAGTGGGTGAATCTGCAAAGGTTTTAAATAGAACTATCCTCTGTGTCTGTCTCTCCATTGCTGCCCTGTAAATAAATTCTTCAGTACCATTTTTCTAGATTCCATATATATGCATTAGAATACAATATTTATCTTTCTCTTTCCGATGCACTTCGTTCTGTAATAGGTTCATCCACCTCATTAGAACTGANCCCTGTAAATAAATTCTTCAGTACCATTTTTCTAGATTCCATATATATGCATTAGAATACAATATTTATCTTTCTCTTTCCGATGCACTTCGTTCTGTAATAGGTTCATCCACCTCATTAGAACTGATTCAAATGCATTCCTTTTTATGGCCGAGGAATATTCCATTGTGTATATGTACCACAACTTCTTTATACATTCATCCGTCAACGGACATCTAGGTTGCTTCCATGTTCTAGCTCTTGGGGAGGTGAGGGTGAGATGTATGGAAAGAGTAACATAGAAACTTACATTACCATATGTAAATTAGATAGCCAACGGGAATTTTCTGTATGGCTCAGGTAACTCAGACAAGGGCTCTGTATCAACCTAGAGGGGTAGGATGGGGAGGAAGATAGGAGGTTCAAAAGGGAGGGGATATATGTATACCTATGGCTGATCCATGTTGAGGTGTGACAGAAAACAAGATTCTGTAAAGCAATTAACCTTCAATTAAAAAAAGAAAAAACAGAACTACTGTAAGACCCTGTAATCCCCCTTCTGGATACTTACCCAAAAGAGTCGAAAGGAAGGCAGTTCTGACACACGCTGCAACACGGAGAGACCCCGAGGACATTATGCTAAGCGAAACGAGTCAGCCGCCAAAGGACTGACACTGTACAGTTCCACTGTATGAAGTACTAGAGCGCTAGCCAAGTTCACAAAGACAGGAAGTACACTGGTGGCTGCCCAGGGCTGGGGGAAGGGGGAATGAGGAGGTATTAATGAGGAGGATTTAAGGGGCAGAGTTTCAGTTGCATGAGATGAAAGTTCTAGAGATGGATGGTAGTAATCATTGCAGGTGGTGACTGCAGCCATGAAATTAAAAGATGCTTACTCCTTGGAAGAAAAGTTATGACCAACCTNCACTCGGTCCGTGGGTTAGTTCCACTGAAGAGCCTTCTAGAGAAAACTGATCGTACGATTCCCCTGCTTGAAAACTTCTGTCCTACTCCTGACACCTGTGTCTCTCCACATGGGGTCCCCTCATCAGCAGGAAGAAACTCAAATTGTCAGGCCCCATCCCAGACAGAATCAGTCAGGAAGTCGGGCGGTGGGGCCCAGCAGTGTGTGTTTTAACAAGACCCCCAGATGGTAACTACTGCTTTAGAGGACCAAGTCCAGACTTAGTGTGACATTCAAGGCTTTTCCTGTTCTGGTCTCAGCCCATTTTTCTAGCCTTTTCTCCCAACCCTCCTAAAACACTCTTATGCTCCAACATCACTAGCTTTTCCTTTCTGTCTTACACACAACAGCTCCTTTTCCCAGGCTTGGTACCTGCAATGCAGGTCCCTCGACGAGCATGTCTTCAAAAGGTCTCTTTCTGGGACATCCCTAGTGATCCAGTGGCTAAGACTCCCAGTGCAGGGGTCCAGGTTCAATCCCTGGTCAGGAAACTAGATTCCACATGCCACAACTAAGGGTTCACATACCGCAACTAAAAGTCTCTCAAGCCTCAACTAAGGATCCTGATGTTGTACTGAAGGTTGAAGGTCCCACAGCTAAGGGTCCTGACACGGCCAAATAAACATATAAATATTGTTTTGGAAAAAAAAAAAAAAAACCTCCTACTCTGTGAAGTCTTCCCTAATTGCCTCAAGGCTGGATTTGCAGCTCTGCAGGCCGTGTGTCATATGTCCATCACACACATGGGTGGATGACTCCAGTCAGTTGTCACTAAATATGGTTGACTGAGGAGGCCTTACAAGTAGCTGAGAAAAGAAGAGAAGCAAAAGGCAAAGGAGAAAAGAAAAGATATACCCATCTGGATGCAGAGTTCCAGAGAACAGCAAGGAGAGATAGAAAGACTTCCTGAAGGAAAAATGCAAAGAAAAAGAGGAAAACAATAGAACGGGAAAGACTAGAGATCTCTTCAAGAAAATTACAAATATCAAGGGAACATTTCATGTAAAGATGGGCACAATAAAGGACAGAAAAAGTATGGGCCTAACAGAAACAGAAGATATTAAGAAGAGGTGGCAAGAACACACAGAAAAACTGTACAAAAAAAATCTTCCTGACCCAGATAACCACAATGGTGTGATCACTCACCTAGAGCCAGATATCCTGGAGTCCAAAGTCAAGTGAGCCTTAGGAAGCATCACTACAGACAAAGCTAGCACAGGTGATGGAATTCCAGCTGAGCTATTTCAAATCCTAAAAGATGATGCTGTTAAAGTGCTGCACTCACTATGCCAGCAAATTTGGAAAACTCAGCAGTGGCCACAGGACTGGAAAAGGTCAGTTTCCTTTCTGGTCCCAAAGAAGGGCAATGCCAAAGAATATTCAAACTACCACACAATTGTACTCATCTCACATGCTGGCAAAGTAATGTTGAAAATTCTCCAAGTGAGGCTTCAACGGTACGTGAATCAAGAACTTCAGATGTTCAAGCTGGATTTGGAAAAGGCAGAGGAACCAGAGATCAAATTGCCAACGGATCATAGAAAAGGCAAGAGAGTTCCAGAAGAACTTCTGCTTCCTTGACTACGTGTAAGCCGTTGACTGTGTTGATCACAACAAACTGTGGAAAATTCTGAAAGAGATGGGAATGTCAGATCACCTTATTTGCCTCCCGAGAAACCTGTATACAGGTCGAGAAGCCACAGTTAGAACCAGACGTGAAATAACGGACTGGTTCCAAACTGGGAAAGGAGTCCATCAAGGCTGTATATTGTCAGCCTGCTTACTTAACTTCTATGCAGAGCACATCATGCGAAATGCTGGGCTGGATGAATCACAGCCTGAAATCTAGACTGCTGGGAGAAATATCAGTAACTCAGATATGCAGATGACACCATCCTTATGGCAGAAAGTGAAGAGGAACTAAAGAGCCTCTTGATGAAGGTGAAAGAGGAGAGAGAAAAAGCTGGCTCAAAACTCAACGTCCAACATGCTGTGATCATGGCATCCCGCCCCACAACTTCTTAGCAATAGATGGGGAAACAGTGAGAAACTTTATTCTGGGGGGCTCCAAAATAACTGCAGATGGCGACTGCAGCCATGAAACTAAAAGACACTTGCTATTTTGGAGAGGGGGGGGGAACCACTGTAACAAACACAAGAGACATATTAAAAAGTAGAGACATTACTTTCCCAACAATGGTCCATCTAGTGAAAGCTACGGTTTTTCCAGTAGTCATGTATGGATGTGAGACGGCTGAGTGCTGACGTATAGATGCTTTTTGAATTTTGATGTTGGAGAAGACTCTTGACAGTCCCTTGGACAGCAAGAAGATCAAACCAGTCAATCCTAAAGGAAATCAACCCTGAATATTCATTGGAAGGACTGATGCTGAAGCTGAAGCTGCAATACTTGGGCGACTTGATTCAAAGAGCCAACTCATCAGAAAAGACTCTGATGGGAAAGATTGACAGAAAGAGGAGAAGGGGATGACAGAGGGTGAGACGGTTGGATGGCATGACCGACTCGGACCTGAGTCTGAGCAAGCTCCGGGAGATGGTGAAAGACAGGGAGGCCTGGGCTGGTGCAGTCCATGGGGTCACAGAGTCGGACACCTGAGTGGCTGAACAAGAGCAGCAGCATCCATTCTCCTGATGTGCCTCATTCCCAGCTCCCTTCGGGATGGGAGGGGTCAGGGAGACGGGAACAGAGGCCTCCGAGTGCAGCCCTGGGGTTGGGGGAGCATGCGGGGGAACTGAGGTGCTTGCTGATTCAGCTCCTCGTCCTTCCTGGAGACGCCTGCCAAGAATGACGGAGCGGAAAGACAGTAGGCGCTTGAGACGCGAGTGACGCTGTGAGGCCACTGCGCCCTCTCTGGACCTTTGTCCCCAGCTTGCAGGTTACATGATTTTCACATAAGTCCATTTCTTACTTGAGCCATTGCTTTTATTTTCCCCCCCAGGGTCTAACAGTGCAATCTGACAAAGGCAGGGCTGTCTTACTCATCACAGAATCTGAAGGGCCTGGCTCAGTGCCTGACCCATAGGACGTGCTTAAGAAATGCTTGTGGAAGGAATGAGAGAATGAATTCTTATTCTTTTTTTTCTGGATGAGGAATCACAGTTCACATATCGAGCCTAAAATTGCCTTCTTGGAGACTCTGGGAAACCACATCAAGTTTTTTTTTGTTTTTTGGGTTTTTTTTTGTCTTTTTTGAAGATCCTTTAAATTTTATTTTAAAGTAAACTGTCACAGTTGTAACTTAAACCAGGACATTATCCTACCATTGGATAGAAAATAGGTGCTAAATGAAGACATGTCACTGCTGCTTAAAATTCCTCAATAGTTCCCCACTGCTCTTAAAATAAACTCCCAGATGCCTAGTGTTTTCTGGCTTCCCACTGCTAATTTTTTTCTTAATGTTTTTATAGTGATAATTGTAAGTTACATGTAGCTGTAATAAGTGATGCACAGAGATTGACCCTCTGCCCAGTTCCCTCCAGTGCCATGTACCCTCTGCCCAGTTCCCTCCAGTGCCAACACATTTATGAAACTACAGCACAGTAACGGAACCGGGGTTCCACCATGGACACAACACACCCATCTCCCCAGAGTTACAGCTCCCCTCGCACTCACGGCTGTGTGAGCGGGTGAGTGAAGTCACTCAGCTGTGTCCGTGAGTCCATGTGTACACCTCCACAGTCAAGATACAGACCAGCCTATCCATCATTATAACCAACCCCATCTCCCTCCCACTGAGCCCTTTTCACATACCTGACCCCTGGCAATCACCAACCTGCTTTCTAAGATTTTCTCTTTCAAAATGTTACATCAGGACATCCCTGGTGGTCTAGTGGCTAAGACGCCACTCTCCCAAAGCAGGGGGCCCAAGACTGAAAATCCTGAGTGCTTCAATTCAGACCTGGTGCAGCCAAATAAATACAGATTAAAAGTGTCATATCAATGGAGTAACCCAGTGTGCAGCCGTCGGGGACTGGCTTCTTTCACTCGGCATCACTCCCTCGAGAGTCATCCCGGCTGTTGTGTGTATTAATAGCCCGTTCCTCTCACTGCTGAGGATACTCCATGGACCAGACTGACCAGACTTTGTTTAACCATTAAACACCTGCTGAAGGACATCTGGACTCTCTCCAGTTATTGGTTGTTATAAGTAAAGTTGCTGTGAACGTTCTTGTAGAACTGTTTGTGTGAACCTACCCACTGATTTTTAAACCCTGTCTATGGCTGGGGAGTTTCCCCTCCTTTAGAGTCCTGCCTAACAAAGACAGAAGCCAGAAATGCTCATTTTCCCGACTTGCATCTGGGGAGCTCAGGTTCTGTCCATCAGACACAGCCACGCGAGGTTTCATTCACCAGTGAGTGGGGTGAGGAAGCCGGCACTCCGGGGAATCATATGAAGACCAGAATGAGAGCAGAGGCAAGCGGCTTGGGGGCCAGGACTGGTGGGCGCTGGGTGTCCCTACCACCACAGTCAGGGAGCTTTGGTGACTATATTGGCAGGGCGGTGACAGTGGAGTCTTTGCTGAAAGCCCCCTGGAGGTACTTTGAGCACTGTTTCTGGTTCTGTGGCCTCCAAGACCCATCCTCTGGTCCTCTTGGGGATGTTCTAATATTCTTTTACAAATTTACTTTCTGCTTAAACAAGCTGGAGAGGATTCTGTTGTTTACAACTAGGAACTGTGACCAATCTCCGTTTCCAGCCTCACTGCCAGCCATTCCTATGCTTAGTCCTCCAGCTCAGCTGAACTCTTTCCAATTTCCCAAGCAGTCAGAGCAGCATGTTCTTCCCAGTCCTGGTGCTCATCACACTGTGCTAACATTGCCTGCTTATTTATCTGTCTCCCTCCAGGAACTTGTAAACCTCTATCCCCAGCCTGTGTCACACTTCTACTGCCCTTAGTATATGTTCAGTCAGTCTTCAAATGATTATCCAAACGGTCGCTCATGTTTATCTTTGGTGACATAAGAACAATGCCTGTGACTAGTACCGTGGTGGTCACTTTGCCAGTCTGAACTAAGGTGTCCTCATCTATAAAATGAAATGACATCACTAAGAGAAGGACAGTTGAAAAATCAGTGGCAACAGCAACAGAAAACTAACATAACATCCCTATGTTAAAAACTGGCCAAGGGACTGAATAGGTATTTCTCCAAAGAAGATATAGAGGTGGTCAACAAGCACGTGGACAAACGCTCAACATTGCTAACCATTAAGAAAACGTAAATCAAAATCACAGTGAGCTGTACCTCACACTTATTAGGATGACTGGATGGAGTGGGTGAATCTGCAAAGGTTTTAAATAGAACTATCCTCTGTGTCTGTCTCTCCATTGCTGCCCTGTAAATAAATTCTTCAGTACCATTTTTCTAGATTCCATATATATGCATTAGAATACAATATTTATCTTTCTCTTTCCGATGCACTTCGTTCTGTAATAGGTTCATCCACCTCATTAGAACTGATTCAAATGCATTCCTTTTTATGGCCGAGGAATATTCCATTGTGTATATGTACCACAACTTCTTTATACATTCATCCGTCAACGGACATCTAGGTTGCTTCCATGTTCTAGCTCTTGGGGAGGTGAGGGTGAGATGTATGGAAAGAGTAACATAGAAACTTACATTACCATATGTAAATTAGATAGCCAACGGGAATTTTCTGTATGGCTCAGGTAACTCAGACAAGGGCTCTGTATCAACCTAGAGGGGTAGGATGGGGAGGAAGATAGGAGGTTCAAAAGGGAGGGGATATATGTATACCTATGGCTGATCCATGTTGAGGTGTGACAGAAAACAAGATTCTGTAAAGCAATTAACCTTCAATTAAAAAAAAAAAAACAGAACTACTGTAAGACTCTGTAATCCCCCTTCTGGATACTTACCCAAAAGAGTCGAAAGGAAGGCAGTTCTGACACACGCTGCAACACGGAGAGACCCCGAGGACATTATGCTAAGCGAAACGAGTCAGCCGCCAAAGGACTGACACTGTACAGTTCCACTGTATGAAGTACTAGAGCGCTAGCCAAGTTCACAAAGACAGGAAGTACACTGGTGGCTGCCCAGGGCTGGGGGAAGGGGGAATGAGGAGGTATTAATGAGGAGGATTTAAGGGGCAGAGTTTCAGTTGCATGAGATGAAAGTTCTAGAGATGGATGGTAGTAATCATTGCAGGTGGTGACTGCAGCCATGAAATTAAAAGATGCTTACTCCTTGGAAGAAAAGTTATGACCAACCTAGATAGTATATTCAAAAGCAGAGACATTACTTTGCCGACTAAGGTCCGTCTAGTCAAGGCTATGGTTTTTCCTGTGGTCATGTATGGATGTGAGAGTTGGACTGTGAAGAAGGCTGAGCGCCAAAGAATTGATGCTTTTGAACTGTGGTGTTGGAGAAGACTCTTGAGAGTCCCTTGGACTGCAAGGAGATTCAACCAGTCTATTCTG